>OX940805.1:18548822-18916878 GCA_954870605.1 Acer campestre | reverse complement strand
CATCGTTTTGCTGTAAGACCACCAACATTGATCCCTAACTATTGAGTTGCTTTACCTAGTTTAGTCTACATTATTTCTTTTAGAACTATGTAAAGAATAAGTTTTTATATGAGACTGCTTTGTGAACAGGAAGATATACAGCTCATGAAAGACATGGGAATGGATGCTTACAGGTTTTTGATTGCTTGGTCCCAGATTATCCCTAGTAAGCTTTTGACATTACACTCCTTTCAACTATGTTATCTTTGTCAATTGTCACTTAGTAGTTTCCAACTTATTTCTAAGAAAAACATTCACATTATATATATTTATATATATTAACACATAATATATATGATATATATTAATATGTATTATTAATATATATATTATAAAAATATGTATATATTATAATATATATTATATAAAATATATATGTAATATAAATATAAAATATATATATTATATTTTATTATATATTATTACGTATATAATAATATTATTACCCATACAATAATATATATCTATATATTATTGTACATGTAATAATATTTAATATTATATATATATATTATATTATTTATATATTATTATTATATATATATTATACATTATACAGTATAATATATATATTATTATATATATATATATTATATTTTCTATATGTACTAATATTTAATATTATATATATCTATATATATATCTTATATATATTATTATATATAATAATATAATATATCATATTGTTATATATATAATACATGTAATATTCTATATTATATATTATATATTTTTTATTATTTGATATTATTATATATTAATATATAATATTATAATATATGTAGTTATATATATAAGAGGGGTACTCTGGTCATTTGAACCTCTTGTCCCGTCCTGTCCCAGTCATACCAAACGTATAACAGTACAGTCCCTGTTCTGTCCAAGCATTCCAAACACAATACAGAACAATATGTCCTGTCCCATCCTGTCCCATCCGGTCCTGTCCCATCCGCGTACCAAACGCACCCTAAATATCACACTTTCTCATTTCTCTGATCAAGTTCTTGACTCCTAAAGAACCCTAAACTTAAAAGAGAGATTTTGGAGAGATATTTAATAGAGAACTCATTTCCTAAACACTCAAACCATATACATGTGCATCAAAGATCATCTAAGCATTTTCTAGCATAGTTAGTTTATTTATTTGAATGGGTCTTAGTCATCACACTTCCCTTTGTATGTTCTTCACTTTTATCCATTGATATTTAGTGTTTTATTTATCAAGACATCTCTTTTATTATTTGAATGATCGTAGATTAATATATTATATTCAAAATAGAGATTGTTTGTGATGACATGATTGAGTGTTGTATTATGATAGCTATCTAGGTTTTTATAATCTATTTTTAGCTAAGCTATTTGACATGTCATTTAGCTATTGATATATAGGAGTGTTTTTATTGACATATTATCATCCTAGATAAGCATATAGGGTTGCCTAACTCTTATTGCATATATTGAGTATTTTTATATATTCACACATAGGTTGTATAATCTCTTCATTGAGAATTTAAGTCTTGTTGGCTAAGGTTGCTTAGGCCACAAGCAAAATGGACTAGAGCCACTTTTAAAGGCCCGCGTGATAGAAGTGGGGGGTTATAGACCGGAGTGTTAGACGAGGTCTACATAGATTGTAAACTCCATTTCAATTAGTGGATTTCGAGGTTCGAGTGTGGCACACTATACAGCCCGTGGTTTTTTCCCAGTGGTTGGGTTTTCCACGTATACAGCAAGTGTTATTTAATTTCCGCACCATATTACACTCGTTGTATTTATATTGACTATTAGGGTTATTTTCGTAATATTGACCTTAAACGAAAATTGGGTGAAAATTAGTTAAAATCTATTCACCCCCCCTTCAATATATATCGATAAAATTGGACTAGTCTAAAGGGAAAAAACATCACAAGCGATCATATGCTGAAAAACCCGAAGATGGTATCTAGAAATATGTAAATAAAGGAAAAATAGTTACAAAAGTAATCATGATGATTGGGGTTCAAAGATTTTAAAAGGAAAAATGTATTAAAATTTTGAGGATATTTTTCTTTTTTACGAAATTAAATGTTGAGGTTATTTAAATTACTGCCGCTCTCAACTTTTTTAATTTTTTTTATTGCCGTCCATGTTAATACTTAGAATCATCTCGTTTAAATGCATCTGATAGATAAGATATTGCTAGATTTTATGTTTTGAAATTTCTACCCTTAATTGTATTCCACCAACGTAAGTTATAAGTTCTAGATACGATATTAAACATTCAGTCTTTTTTTTTTTTTTTCCTTGTCTAAAGTGACTTTATTTTCAACATGAACGTTGGACATCTTGTGATGATGCAACCAGAAAATAAATTGAATATTCAAAAGTGCATATATGAGCTTATTCAAATTATACAAATATTTGTTTTAACATCATTACGTACCAATTTATGATCTTTCAATTTATGAATTGCGTTTCTCTTTTTTACATGGTTACTTATTTGATTTAGGTCATGTTCTTAGATTCTTTTAGACGTTATTGTATTTAAAAAAAAAAAAAAATAAACTTTCATATGTATAAATTTTACATTTTGATTTATTGAAGAAATACAAAGTGGAAACAAAGACAACAATGGATTAATAAGGATGGTTGAAATGAGATTTCAACTTGTATGTTAAGATTATAACTTGAACTCTTAAGGAAAATAATTAACCAAAACTCCCCTCCAAAAGTATATTCTTTTCAAGGTAGCTGTTTCCGATGATGATGACAACTGATCATCATCATCAAGTTGTGAAGAATAATGAAGTACCGGCCGTGGGTTACCGGTTCGACTCGACCGACAAAGAGCTCATTGTGGATTACCTATTCCACAAGGTACATGGAAATCCACTTCCATCAACTACTGCTGTCAAAGAATGCGATGTTTATGGTGACAGCCGTGCATGGAAGCTAGGGACTCTTCAAAGCCTTGGAAGAAACAGATTTCCAATAGCATATGGTGGACGTTGCATGTGGTTTCTGATCATACTAGTAATAATGATAATCTTAGTTGAACTATTAGCTTTGATGAAGAAATTATGTACCGACACTCATTAGCATATGGTGATGCCAAAGATTTACTAATTTATTTCAATTTCTTTTTCTATATTTTATATAGCTTCTTCAACTCTACTAATTAATTACTAGAACTCTAATCAATCTCTTTGTTTGATCTTGTGATTCATGAACTGCATTATGTTTTCTCCTTGATTACTAATTGTATATGCATTATCTTTTTTGATTTAAGCAAAATATTGTTCTTATTAGAATATTTTACACATTCTATTGTATATTTTTATTTATTAAATATCAAAAAAGGAAACTTTGAAAATTATATATAATAATAAAAAATATAAAAAAAAATAAAGGAATTTTCAACAAATAACTTGGTGGCTTAATTTTAGAATTCCAAATTTACTACAACACCGAAATCTATCTTTATATAAATTTTTGTTGAGGTATGTGCATTACAATTTACAATAGATTGTTTTACAAGACACTGAGACAGAGCATATTACACTAACATCAATAAGGAATCCTACAATGAAGAAATTGATTCATCCAATGCCTAGAATTTCCGATGCATGTTTTGCAGTCATATCCAACAATATGGAATCCTTGTTGATCCATTGCACCACAAAAACCAAAAGTTATTCAATAATTTTCATAATAGTACAAGGAAAACCATTGTCACTATATCTATAGATTGTATACAACTTTTTCCTGTGCTTGTCACTAAAGTTTAGTGTTCGAATTTGATTAAAATCAGGACCTTTACACTTAAAAATAAATAAATAAATAAATAAATAAAAATCTTAGTTTACAATTTTTGCAAAAATTAAAAGAGAAGTAGTTAACTATGTAAGCTTCGTGAGAATATCATGTAGCAAATTTGGGGCTATTCCTGGACAATCGAAAAAATCATCACTTTTATAGTTTTACAGTGGTTTGTAATGGAATTTTGAGTGAAGTTTACGAGACACGTATTTTAAAGCCGAAAAGCTATTTTACACAAAACCTTTTGCATGGTACTATTAGAATTTTTATTTTTATTTTTTTATGTAGCAAATTTGTGATCATTTCTGTGAACCATAAAAATTATTATTTTGTATTGTTAATAAGAGAAGTTTGGGTTAAAATTAAAAAGCACTTTTCTAAATACATAATGTAATTTTATACAAAAACTTTTGCATTGAACTATTAGAAATACAACATTTTATTTACGTAGCAAATCTGAGGTCATTCCTAGATAATCGTAAAAATCATCAATTTTATAGTAGTTGGTAAGGAAATTTTAGGTTTAAATTACGAGGCGCGTTTTTCAATGAAGAATGCAATTTTAAACAAAAACTTTTGCATTGAACTATTAAAAATACGATATTTTATTTACGTATCAAATTTGAGGTCATTCCTAGATAATCGCAAAAATCATCGATTTTATAGTAGTTGTTAAGAAAATTTTGGGTTTAAATTATGAGACGCGTTTTTCAATGAAGAATGCAATTTTAAACAAAAACTTTTGCATAAAAATATTAGAAATAATCTATATTATTTATGTTGTAAATTATGCACGGATGGTTCCAAAAATCATAATTTTTATAATGGTTAGTGAGAATTTTGGGTGCAAATTAATTAAAAACACTATATGTTATTTAAGTAGAAAATTTCTTATCATTCTTTTTAGATTCTTTTAGGCATTATTGTATTTTTGATAATAAACTTTCTTACATATAAATTTTTCACTTAGATTTATTGAAGAATACGAATTATATTGGAAACAAAGACAAAAAAGAATTAAAAAGATGGCTAAAATGAGATTTCAACTTATAGCTTGAGCTCTACGCCTCTACAATTACTAAAACTTATACCAAACAAAATATGCATATATAATTAATTATTTATAATGATGATTGAGGTTCAAAGACTTTAAAAGGAAAAATGTATCAAAATGTTGAGGCTATTTTTTTTTTCTTTTCGAATTCAAATGTTGAAGCTATTTATATTACTATTATTGCCTCTCAACTTTTTTTTTATTCCTTCCATGTTAGATTTTATGTTTTGAAATTTCAACCCTTAATTGTATTCCATGAACGTATAGTAAGTTATAACTTATAAGTTCTAGATACAATATTAAACATTCAGTACTCTTTTTTTTTGGTCTCAAGTGACTTTATTTTCAACATGAACTTTTGACATCTATGATGCAACCAAAAAATAAATTGAATATTCAAAAGTGCATGTATGAGCTTATTCCAATCATACAAATCTCTGTTTTAACATTAATATATACCGATTTATGATCTTTCAATTCATGAATTGCATTTCTCTTTTCTATATGTTTACTTATTTGATTTTGGTCATTGTTCTTAGATTCTTTTAAACATTATTGTATTTTTTTTTATTTTTTTTTTTTGCAAATAAGCTTTCGTATGTATATATAAATTTTATATTTGGATTTATTGAAGAAATATTTTATGGAAACGGAGGCAAAAATGGATTAATAAGGATGGTTGAAATGAGATTTCAACTTGTAGGTTAAGGTTATAACTTGAACTCCAAGGAAAATAAAACCAAACTTGGTGGCTAAATTTACAACTCTAAATATACTACAACTCTGAAATCCATTTTGATCAGGAAGTTAAACAACCCATATGAATATACATTTGTTAACTCCATTCCTCTTCACAATTAATTTCTAATACATATTTTTGATGTCATTCACGTACACATACACCCTCTTCTTCTCTTACGACCCTTATAAATTCCATCTTCAAAACTCCCCTCCAAAAGTATATTCTTTTCAAGGCAGCTGTTTCCGATGATGATGACAACTGATCATCATCATCAAGTTGTGAAGAATAATAAAGTACTGGCTGTGGGTTACTAGTTCGATCTGACCGACAAAGAGTTCATTGTGGATTACCTCTTCCACAAGGTACATGGAAATCCTCTTCCATCAACTATTGCCGTAAAAGAATGCGATATTTATGTTGACAGTCGTGCATGGAAGGGACTCTTCGAAGCCTTGGAAGAAGATACTCTTTACTTCTTTACAAGATTGAAGAAGAAGACCGAAAAATGCAAAAGAATAGATAGAGCGACTGATTCCGGCACATAGAAGGGTCAGCAAGGTGATAAAGAAATCAATTGTTACAATGACAATCATTAAATGGTCCACATTGGATCAAGACACAACTTCTCCTTTATCCCCAAAAAGGGCATTCAAGAAACACGCTGCACATGGGTGATGCACGAGTACCGGTTGGACAGCTGCTTGCTCGACCAAAACAACAACTCGTACGTGCTTTGCAAGATCAAGAAGATGAAGAGGGGTAAAAATGGAAGGGCTACCACAGATTATATATAATTATGATGATGAAGATAATAGAAGAGATGCCAAAGTATGGTGGTCCATCTCATGATGTTGCAGTTAGCAAATCAAGAAGTTTCAGCTTGGTTTACTTGATATGCATCACAGGCTCCTATTAGTGGTGGTAAAAATTGGTGGTCTAGTGGAGGACGTTTTGGCATTCGTGACTATAGAAGAGTTGGGTCATTTGGTAGGGGTCCAAGCACAGATTTCTATGGTAGAGTAAATATTAGCAATGGATATGGGGTTCCTGGTGGTTATTGTAGAGGATATGGTTCATGTGTGACCGGTGTATGGGATTTGCATCCCACATTATACTGAAATATTTCAAACTGTTCTCCGGTATATATATTGTGGAAAAATTAGAAATGGAGAAAAACTTTGTATTTTTTGTATTTTGGTTTTTTAGTCCCTACAGACTATATATACAACTTATTCTAGAGATAACTACTAGAGAAGGAAGAGTTGTAAGTAGAAACGAACTTTCCTAAGTTTAATCCCTATAAGAGAGGGATTATCTATCTAACAAACTAATTTAAATATAACAGACTAGTTTACATGTAACTAATTATTTAGTAAATAACTCTAGTAAATAAACATTCCAACACTCCCCCTCAAGCTGGTGAATATGCATTCTCTATTCCCAACTTGGAAATAATCTCTTGGAAAGTCCCACTGTTGAGTATTTTAGTTAACACATCAGCTAGTTGGTCTTTGGTTGGAACAAAAGGTGTGCATATCAGCCCACTATCTAGCTTCTCCTTTATGAAGTGTCTGTCCACTTCAATATGCTTCGTCCTGTCATGCTGGAATGGATTGTGTGCAATACTGATTGCGGATTTATTGTCACAGTAGAGTTTCATAGGTCCATCCCACTTAATCTTCAAGTCTTCTAGGATGATCTTCAGTTATAGTAGTTCACAAACTTGATAACTCTTATTTTTACACGTTGTGTAGCCCCTTACTTTTATCTTTTATGCTTGTTTTCCAGGTAAAATCAGGTATTTAACGGCCTAAATAAGTGTTTCAGGATTTTTTCCAGTTGAAGGGCTATAGTGCAAAAATGAAGAAATTTTAGGGCAAAAGTGTAATTTTCAAAAGTAGGATTATGCACCCTATTCTGCGTTTAGGGGCCGCAGAAAAGGGTGCCAATTCTTGGCAGAGGATCACATTTTCTTAATTCTGCAGCCTAGGGCGAAGAATAAGGCGCATAAAGCATGAGTTGGGTTTGGCGAAAGATTCCTACAGAAGGCTCAACTTACGGGAGCCATATCTCTCTCCTCAGACCGAATTAGGTTTCGTGCTATATATGGTTGGAAAGGTCCAGAAGTCTTCTTTCCAACGGTTCTTCAAGAATGCGATTCCGATACTTGTGGCGAAAGTTATACCCGTTTCCGTAACAGTGCGCACTGCTGGAAACCCACCCGCGAGATGTCCAATTTTCAGCCACTTTTGCGAGGGCATTCTCGTCCTTTCACATTAATTCTGCCCTAAACCTCCTCCCCACTATATATATCCCCTTTTCTTCAGTTTTTCAGAATCCCCAACTTCTCCTCTCTCTCTCTTCCGCCCCACTCTCTCTCTCTTCCATCTTCTTCATCTCCTTCACCAAATAAGAAGAGGATCCAAGCTCCCATGGAGGTTCTTCCTCCATGGGAGCTCATCACACACCTCCATCACCATTTTCACACTTCATCCATCCATCTTAGGGCAGTTTGCAAGGAAATTGGAGTGGTTTTCGAACCAAATCCGAGCTTGGAAGGTTTGGAGCATCTTTGGAGGACTTGTCTTCAAGGGTTTGCTCTTATTTACTCATTTCTTTGTATTTCTTGCTTCTTTGATGTGTAACCCCAATTTGGAGAATATTGTAAACCCTACACTTGTGTTATATATGTTGTTTGTTCTTAAATTCATGTGGGTTTTGTTTTACTCTTTGCTAATTACATGTTTTAAGCTTTAATTACAATATCCATGTGCGTAGAGGTCCGAAATTGATATGTGTCCATGATTGGGATTAGGAGTAGAGTAATTTAATGTAGGAGTAGTGTAATTTAGTATCCCATGATTGTTGATTGATTAATGGATGACCAAAATGCCATGTTTAGAGTAATTGGAGTGTTAGAGATTTAACTCTAAAGAGTAAGAAATGTTTCAGTTCAGGCATTTAGTTGCTAAATTGGCATTGGTTCAAATCCTTGTGCTTAATGGGTCTTTTTAAGACACAATTATCCATCTTTGACCGGATTAGGTAGTAAATTGATTTAAAGATAATTCCCAAATCAAGAGGATGAACCCTTAGCCTATATTGAATGTTCTTAATGTATAACAACCAACTTATTTGCACATTGTTGTTTGGTAAACTTGTTTCCCATGTTTAGTCATCCAAGGGAGATTGATAAAACTGAATCCGTATCTAGAGTAAAGACAAATTGAATTCCTTTTGTGCTTGTGTAGTTATAGGGATATTTCATTGCTTAATGTTTTCACTCGGTTGGCCACCTTATGGATGATATTTAAGTTGTATGTTATATATTGCGTGGTTCACATTAACATGTCCAGCATGATATCCTCTACATTTGACCAGTAAGTTGAGAGATCACTAGACTGGCGTGTAGAGCTCGAGTGTGTGTCCCATAGTCCTTAATGAATCCAAGCATTTATGCATGGATGTAATCTCTAAAACATCGAGAGAGATTAGAGATTAATTAAGAGGACACGAGCATATAACATAAGTGTTGTATGGGGATCTCGTATTCTTAATGCTTTCACTTGGTTGTCATCCCGTATTTGGTTAGCCATTGTGAATGAATTATTGGCTGTAGTATGGCCCACACGATTGCGCATTACATGCCCAACGAAATAACCACTGTATATGACCAGACAGTTGAGAGATCACTAGGCTGGCATACAGAGCTCGTTTGTGTGTCCTAAAGTACTTAATGAATCCATGCATTGTGTGGATGCGATTTCTAAGACTCGAGAGAGATTAGAGATCAATTAAGGGGATATGAGCCTATGATATACTTGCATATTTGAGGGACTAAGTGAGTGTAGAGCTTAAGTAGGAGAATTGTTACGGTTGAGTCATTTCCCTAATGTAACCACATTTCATGCATCTCTCTATTCCATTATATCCATGTATATATTATGTTAGTTAATTTATTTATTTATATTATTACTTACTTTTCCGCAAATGCAACACACGAGTCCTCTCGGAGTGTTGTAATAATAGCTAGAACCGGTGATGAGCGGCGAATCCCACCTCCCTATGGAACGATACCCTCACTTGCCGCTGTGCTAGTCCCTGTGACTCGCGCGCTAGCGAGGTCGAACTTAAATGTTCAATCTTTTGACCGACACCGCAACGACGTGTCGTCAAAACTCCTTATGCCATTGTCCTAAACTCAGCTTCGGCACTAGACCTAGCTACCACATTCTGTTTTTTTACTCCTCCAAGTCACCAGGTTGCCACCAAGGAAGGTGCAATAGCCAAAGGTAGACCTTCTATCCACAACTGATCATGCACAGTCAGCATCGGTATATGCTTCTAGTACTAGCCCTGATCTCTCTTGAACAAGATTCCTTTTCCCGGATTAGATTTAAGATAGTGTAGGATACGATGGACAACATGTAGATGAATCTCTTGGGGACTGTGCATAAATTGACTCACCACACTAACAACATATGCTATGTATGGTCGTGTGTGTGAGAGGTAGATAAGTCTGCCAACCAACCTCTGATAGGTTTAACTATTCACAGCGGCATCCAAGCTTATGATTAGGGTTTATAGGAGTGTTTGCTGGTTTGCAAGCCAGCTTTCCTGTTTCTTTCAACAAATCAATTACATAATTGTTTTGTGAGATAAAAATCCTCTGTCGTGAGTGGGCTACTTCAATCCCTAGAAAATACTTCAACCTTCCAAGTTCTTTAATCTCACACTCCCTAACTAGACACTGCTTCAAGGTCTGCCTTTTTTTTTTTCATCATAACCTATGACAATTATGTCATCTATATACACTAGAAGTATTGTAACTCCCTCTGAACTTTAGTGTTTAATGAATAATGTATGATCTCCTTGATTTTGTTTATACCTGCAGCTATTAGAACCTATGCAAACTGCCCAAACCAAGCTCTAGGTGATTGTTTAAGGCCATACAAGGCCTTTTTCAGCCGACACGCCTTGCTTGTTTCTAATCCACTCACATACCGTGGTGGAACTTGCATGTATATTTCCTCTTCTAAGTCTCCATGAAAAAAGACATTCTTCACGTCAAATTGTTAGAGCGGCCAACTGTAGTTTGCAGCCAAAGATAACAAACACCCTTATTGTATTCATCTTAGCAACTGGAGCAAAAGTCTCATGATAGTCTACCTCATATGATTAAGTATAGTCCTTAGCCACATAGCCTTATACCTCTCAAGGGTACCATCAGCCTTATATTTCAAAGTAAACACCCATTTATACCCAACTAATTTTTTTCCTTTAGGAAACTCCACTAACTCCCATGTTTTATTCTTCTTTAAAGCATCAATTTCTACTTTCATGTCTTGTCTCCACTACTTACTAGTTAAAGCTTTAGACAGTGTGTTTGGAATTGAAACAGTATGTAGACTTACAAAAAAAAAATTGTGAGTAGGTGAGAATTTATCAAATGACACAAAATGTGAAAGAGGATACAATGGATGTTTATTAGATTCTCTCATGCCTTTTCTAATTGTAATATGGAAATCAGAATCAGAAATGATAGGTTCAGAAGTTGTAGTTACCTTAATACCAAAATTAGGGTCAGGTTCTTGGACTTGCACTGGTTCTGAAAATGTAGCTTTCCTTCTAAAGTACACCTGTGAATACCTCTTAGAATCAAGAACACCATCACTTGTGTTTATAAGTTCAGTGTTTATAGTAGGGTTAGAGGATCCTGTAGGTAACATTGGTGAAAACACAGGTGCTGTGAGTGAGGGCAAAGGACCGGTGTTTGATTCAGCCGGTGCAGTGTTTGATTCAGCTAATGATAGGCTAGTATTTGGGCTAGCATTTTAGGGCAGAATAGTGTTTGGTAGGCTAATGTTTAAGGGCAAGTCTAATAGAAAGAACTCTCCCAAATTTTCCTTATCTTCCAATAAACTCTCCCCCTGAAGATAAGTTCTAGAGAAGAAGTAAGAAACTTCATCAAACGTGACATCTATGGAAACATAGAACCTTTTAGACATTGGGTGGTGACACTTGTACCCCTTCTGTGTGGATAAATACTCAACAAAAACACACTTAATTGCTCTAAGATCTAACTTCCCTCTATTATGACCATGAATGTGAACAAATGAATAACAACCAAATATCCTAGGTGTGAGGTTGTTAAAGGTATTAAAGTCTGGATAAAATTGTGTGAGGAGAGACATAGGGGTCTTAAAATCTAGAACTCAAGAAGGAAACATGTTTATAATGTGAGTGGCTGTTAAGAGGGCTTCTCCCTAGTAAGACTTAAGGACATTATTTTGAAAGAGGACTCTTGTTGTGGCTAGTAAGTGACCATTCTTCCTCTCTGCTACTCCATTTTGTTATGGAGTGTGGACACATGAGGACTCATGTATGATGCCCTCCTTTTGAAAGTAAGGAGACATATTTTGATTAAAATAGTCCCTTGCATTATCCGACCTAAGCCTCTTAATTTTTACCCCAAATTTTGTTTGAATTATGTTATGAAAGTAAAGAAAACTCTACTCACATCAGACTTGTAATTGAGTAGAAAAATCCAAGAAACCCTATTACAATCGTCTATAAAAGACACAAACCAACATGCATCAGTAAGAGTAGAGATTTTGGAAGGGCACCATACATCACTATGAATTAATGAAAAAGGAACAATACTTCTTTTATTACTAATTGGAAAAGATGCACGTTTGTGCTTTACAAGCTCACATATATCACAATGAAAGATATTACTACTTAAACCAGTCAATAGACTAGGAAACATGATTTTTAAGGTTCCAAATGAGGGGTGTCTAAACTAAAGATGATAGAGCCAAACTTTGTCTTTATTTGAGAGGTTTTCATATAGGAATGATAAAGGTAGGGTGTTCTTGATGCTACTTGGATTGCTAGATGTCTCAAGATAGTACAACCCATCATTTTTCTTAACAAGTCCAATCCTCTTTTCCGTAATCCGGTCCTGAAACACACAATAAGAGGGGTAGAAAGTTACATTACAATTCATATCCTTAGTGAGTTTTTGTATAGACACGAGGTTGATAGATAGCCAAAGAACATGAAGAACATTTTTAAGATTAAATGAGGAACTAATCTGGACATCTCCTACACTAGCTAAAGTAGTCAGAGACCTATCAGCAACAGAAATCTTCCTATTACTGGGACATAAATTAAAGGATCGAAATAATTAGGGAGAATAAGTCATGTGGTCTGTTGCTCCTGAGTCTATGACCTAAGAGTTAATATCACACCTGTATGAGACTATTAAGCCATGAGAATTAGAGAACTTACCTGAATGAGCCAAGGAGCAAGTACCAGAAAGAGACTTCTCCAAGGTTCCCAATAGATCCCTTAGTTTCTCAATTGCCTCTGTGTTGAACTCCCCATTGGACTGTGTACTGATAATGTATGTTTGTCCCTGATTTCTTGGTTGTCCCCCCTTATAGCCCCATTCTTTGCTTGAGGTTGAGGGTTTACCAATCAACTTCCAGACCAATCCTTAGTGTGTCTTGGCCTCTTACAATATGTATACCAGACAATGTCACAATTGAAGGGTTTAGGATCATCATTTCTCCCACTGTCACTAATTTGCTGGTTTGCTTTAGGGTGTTGTTGTTGCCACCAGTGGATACCATAGCTAATCCTTCCACCGGTTGAGGTTGAAGCATCACCCCTTTTCTGCTCTCTTTAGTCCTTACCATGGAGATGGCTCCATTCAATGAGAGCAATTCTTCTTTTCCTAGAATCTGTACCCTAACCTGGTCAAACTCAATATTAAAATCAGCAAAAGTCATAGATCCGGTCTTTCTCAATAAACTGCTTTAAGGTGGCTGCATCCTCACTACTTTTCATTGCAATACACCTGTAATGATCCATTTCTTGCCACAAATTTTGTATTGTATTAGCATACTCTGTCACAGACTTAATTCCTTGTTTGGTGAATGAAGTTTTGGTCTTAATTTCATAGACCTGGGTAGCATCCTTCACCTTGGAATATGTCTACTAAATTGATTCCAAGATATCCTTGGCCGTGGGAAGAAACATGCATGTGTCACTGATATCCGGTGTCATAGAGTTCCACAGTCATGACATGACCATAGAGTCCTCCTCATCCCAGGTTGCAAACTTAGGGTCTTTCTCTGCTGGTCCTAGGGTCTTTCTCTGCTGGTCCAGTTCCAAGAAGATGGCTCACCTTACCTTTTCCTTTCAGGAAAGTCTGAACCACTTGAGACCACTTCAGGTAGTTTTTACCATTGAGTTGGTAAGCTACCTGAAGATTTTGCATCTCCCATTTACCTGGAGCTGATGTCACTTAATCTGTTTGATCATTCAGTCCTTTGTCATATTGAGAAGGAATATTAGAGTTATTGGTGTTTTTCATTGTTAGGGTTTTTGATTAGTTAAGAAGCTTTAAAGGCTAAATATAAAACTAGATAACAAACCTATTGGATGATTTGGCAATGAAGGCCAGTAGAAAAGAAGCAATGAAGGCTTTTAAGTGGATTAGCGATGAAGGCTAGTCACGAGTTAGCTATGAAGGATAAACACAAAATTGCAACCAAAAAGTTTTCCGAAAAAGAAGCCTAAGGCTCTGATACCATGTGGAAAATCAAAAACGGAGAAAAACTTTGTATTTTTTGTATTTTGGATTTTTAGTCCCTATAGACTATATATACAACTTCTAGAGATAACTACTAGAGAAGGAAGAGTTATAAGTAGAAACAAACTCTCCTAAGTTTAATCCCTATAAGAGAGGAATTATCTATCTAACAAACTAATTCAAATATAACAGACTAGTTTACATGTAACTAATTATTAGTAAATAACTCTAATAAATAAACATTCCAATATATATATATATATTCTTCAGAGAATTTAGGGATTATTTTTTGTCTTATTGAATTAGATTTTTTGAGATTCTTTTTCCCACTCACAGGTATGTAGAAGTAGCTTTGCTGCTCTAAGGTGTTCATGGGTTTTCTGGGTTAAGATAGATGAGCGGTTGGGACCTGAAGAGTTTTGGTTTTCTACTTCTCTATTAAGATGTATGCATATCTGCTTTTGTAGCGACCTATACACATAATTCTGTTGCAGGCAGAAATTAGTTCACAGACAAGTATTCTGGGGGTCAGAGGTCGTTGAGATGGTGTGATTTCCGTTTGCAAACCAAATATATAATCACCCTACTAGATACCACATTCTGGGATGCAAGTCCCAAGACACTATAGGACTGGTTTACTTATGAACAAGAATGGTATTTTGGGAGCTCGTAAGCATTTAATACAATAAGCCATCCCAATGCAGTAATGTTCATGGTCAATCACAAACCTGTATACACTCTCGTTAACTAAGAACAATCTCATTCAATCAAATGAGTAAAAGTACATATACAAACAACAATGTGAAGTTTTAACCGTTTAATCAACTACTCATTTGACAAGAAAGCGAAAAAAGTATAATATATTGTCACCACTCTGATTGATTGAATATGAATTATCAGAAATAGGATACAATTTATAAAGACAGTGAAGAAAAACTGGAATGGAAAGCTTTACAGCCTAGCATATGTGTTTGAAAATTCTCCTGTTAGATAATTCTCCATAGCTTTTTCTTTATGATGCTCTTCTCTATGGCCAAGCAGCATCATCTCCACGTTAACACTAACTAGATATGCAGTTTGAACCCGATGAGTTTAATGTAAAAACCTACAGAGAAAGTAGCAATCCATTCAAGGAGTCATAGCTTTAGAGAAGATCATTCACAAGTCAAGATGAAAACAGAAAGTTGGAAATCACTTTCAGCTTAGATGAAGAAACTGTTATTGCAACACCACTAATCAAACATTTGATATGCCCGAAATATAAATAAATGTTATAGAATCTTTCTTAAGCGACTAAAATATTCAAGAGTCTCTTATGTTCTACATAGCATAATGTCCCGTCATATCTTTTAATTCTAACAGCAAGATTGTGGTCGACTGCAAAAATTCTCTACTCCAAAAGATCAAAGAGCTTCTCAACCATGTTTCATAAACCAAAACAATGATATCGAAGCAAAGGAGTTACTTAACCAAATGTACTAATCTTAATTACATATTCTTTTACTTTTTTCAAAATACCAGACACATCAACATTTAAAGATGTATACCAGCAGATTCTTTATTGACTATTTGGTGTTTCATTTTATATAACCTCAAGAAGAATTAGTGTACCCCATGATATATAATCTGGTAAGGAAGGAGAGGACTCTGGGATTTTCTACTTCTATATATAAAATTAAAAACGGTCACTTGGTGTTTAACTTAAATTTAAGAAGTTGAAAGGCAGGGGCCAATATTATTACATTTAATATGGCCGCGTGCTTGGAATTAACTCAGATATGATTGAATGCTAGAATGGAAGCTTCAGGCCGAAGCCAACTACCCTTCCCAGTTCCCACTTAAACTTGTTCCTGTCTCAGCAACTGAAAAACGAAAAAGAAAAAAAAATGCGTACATAATTTATTACTCTAATTTACAGAACAAAACATTTGTCCTCCCATAGTTCAAATTCTAATAACACATGCTTTGATCCGAAGCCACTTACCTCTTAAAATAGCATTTACACTATCCCAAGTAAGATTGTTCACCCTTTTCCAAATAAGGTATTCAACAGATTTCAAAAAATTGAAAGGTCTCTAATGAATTTTGGAACTACTTGAATCTGCCTGTAATTGGGTGGTCATACCATAGGTGAGGCCAATTCAATTTACCCTTGATTTAAATAGCAACAATATAGCTTCCTATATAAAAATCTCTTATTGTTCTCACACAAATATTTGTAGCTTCTTCTAACATGAGAGCAAAACAGGAATTTCTTTTTAAACATATTCGTTTTTGTCCTTTTCAAGTCAAACACAAAAGAACATAAACTAATAGAGTGCCAATCACCACTAGCAAACTAATAGAATGTCAACCACTTCTAGCAAAGTATATGCTCCAGATATTTGTTAACATAAATGTGAATAATTCATTAGAGAGAATATTCCATCCTAGTCTGCAGCAAGGAGAAAAGAACTAACAAATTGGTACTTACGCTCATACTAAGTAAAAGAATCTAATTTCAGCACTCTTTAGTAGAAAGTACTGACCTAAAGTGTTGATCATCATTTTTTTCTCTTTCAACTTACAACATCATGACCTTTTGTCAGATAATCACTAATCTTCATCTGATTCATCCTCCTCCGTTGCTGAGGTTTCCTCATAGCACTCATCATCTGTTCCAATCTCTTCCTCCTCGGTCTCTGCTTGTTCTGTTTCACTATTGGCATCACCATCAAGCAAAATGTCTTGTTGAGGTGTCACAATTTCACCTTTACCGCGATAAAGAAGCCCTGTTTTCATTACATGATAAAATTTCTTTCTAGTCCGAACAAGAGGATGTGGGTCCACTAGACTTCCCCGCTGGTACCCTTCCTTGAGAGTCACAGTAGTAGTCTTACACTTCAGTGACAGGTAGAAGATCCCTGGATACCTTGTAAAGAGTCGAGTGAACTTATGAGGAAGATTCAGTTCCTCTCTCAAGCTTCTCAAGTAGTTCCTCTTAGTCTTCTTGTGAATAGTCAAGCTCAAAAACTCATGCAAAACCCCAACAGCCCGTTTCTCCATAAGATCGCTATTTGGATCAATCTGCCTAGAATCCTCATACGGTGATATGTATGGCAGCTTCTGGAACTCCTCCATCCATGCCTTCACCTTCTTCTGTGCTCCATATCCCCTTGGAAAATTCATTGGGAATGCCAAAGCCGTTTTCCCCCTCTTGAATTGCCTATACTCATCACCTGTCTTATTACTCTCGTTTTTTTTCTGCAATGCTGAAACTGAAAATTCATCATGCCACTGTGCAAGTCGCAAACCTGGAAGCCCATTAGAGGTCCTAACAAAAAGAAAATCATCTGGATACTTTGGAACCAATGTTTTCTCAAAATTATCCGGCAAACCCAGATCCCATTTTAAAGAATGTAATGATTGGAGTGGCATTGTCCTACTCTTCATCATCATAAGCACTCTACAAAGCCTCTCCATCGTATCACTCTCATAAGTTTTGTGTATAGTTTGCTCTTCTGAATCTAACAACATTGCAGTATCCGTTAAGCGAAAACAAGGCAAATTTGCATAACGAGCATGGGGGAATTCATGAAAAAGAGTTGGGTACCTACACACGACCCGAAAAATCTCGCCAACATAAATATAAATTATTCAAAATTTCTCCAAATGCATAACTATCACAATTAGAAACATCATATTCTTTTGCTTAACGTTAACCCACCATCCATTATTAATCTCCAACAAAGGCAATTCACCCAAATTCATTGAACATGAATAAAATTTCATAACAATGCCTCATATTGTTCAATATATTCTTGCAATCAGAAAGACAAAATGGGTACACAAAAATGCACAAGCCAAATATAATGGAGAACCCACTAACCATAACCAAAACCAAAATGAAATTCATAAAGAGTTAGTAAAAACACGAAGTGGGTATGAAAAAGAAAGAATATTTACCTGCGGAAAAAGCGAAGAACAGGAAAAGTGAGGCCAAGAAGCTTGTGCCAATCGGAGACGGATTTGGCAGTGAGGAAACCAGTAGAAGAGCGCTTGATAGCGTCTTTCAAAAGGCAAGCGGCCTTGAGGTCCGTATCCATATCTATTATGTGGTCTATGCTTCGGTTTTTCACCCATTTCAGACGAACTTTGGTTATAAACCGCTTCTGAAGACAGCTGCTGCTGCTGGTTGCTGATGATATTAGTTTGGATATTGAATAAGAGATACAATTTTGGGTTCTGAAGATCATGCGTCTCTTTTGCGTTTTGCTAATGTAATGACTGATGATTGAGGATGGAAATATGGAATCAATTTGGAGACTTTATGCTGTGCTTGTGCTTCACTTTCAGTTTCACTTGTATACTTGTATTTGTGCTTTGGAAGGGATAATTACATAGACAACCCTCACATATAATTTAATTCTATCTTGAAACAAATTTTCTTTTATTCTACTATATTGAATCTAAATGCTGCAAACACAAGGATATCATTTCAAGGGAAATTGCACATTTAACCATAGTAAATTAAAAAAAAAAAAATTGTTTTTAGCCACATGTAATTTTTAACCATTTGGAAGTTACAATTGTTGATGCATTATTTGTGTTAGCTAGTATTTTTCATTGGTTGATTTGGAAGTTACAATTGTTAAGGCATTATTTGTGTTAGCTTGTATTTTTCTTTGGTTGCTTAGGTTTAATTGGTCTCATTCAAGTAACTCAACGAGCATTTTTTAAGTCTTCATGAGAATGGTTTGTAAGGTAAGTGCTTAACAAGTTTTCATAAATATTATGGCTTTCTAAGTTTTCTCTTCCTTTTCTAATTCTTAGTTTGAATCAACATAGTCTAACTCTCTTCCTGGACTCCAGGGATATGAGGCTCTGATACCATGATAGAGGCAGGTTCTCCTGAACTGTCTAATCATGAGGGCTTGGAAGATAGGAGGAGGAGCACTGGGTGTAGATGAAACTTGAAGGTTGGAAGGAGTTCCATCAATAGGTGTGAAAATGGTTAGGATGGAGCCATCTGGCTGTCTTTTGTGAGTAGATTCAAATGCTACAACCAGGGTAGTATTCTGAAAAGCTTTCTCATAGTTAGATAACCACTCAAGTGGCATGATCTCTATGAGTTTTTCTCTAGGAAGCTGTTTTGGGATTTGGATTATAGTGGGGACTTCATCTTCTCTTTCAGCTTTGATGAAGAGGGTGTCACCAGTATGTCCTAGGATAGGAAGATCAAAGGCATGATCTTGAAGGCGATAGGCAATTTAGTGGTGAAGTGTGGCCATGTAGGAATCTGGTTGCATGTCTGCTCCTGTGATCTAAAGTTGAATTTTTAAACAAGTATGAAGATTTTTATCACGGAGAGGGATATTAAAATTGGGGTAATATGTGAGGGAGATGCTTCCGGCATGAAGAGTTGACAAACAGGTACCAATGACTGCATGTTCGTACTATTTGTAAATGGTGTTGAGCAGAGCTATTTTGGCCGTAACTGGAATGCATTTTCTTCCATGTAAGGTGAGTATGATTCTTACTGCACCTATGTAAAGATGGGAATATCCATCACGGATCCATTGGTCAATCATGGGTTGACCAATCTCTAGATCAACGTATTGTTTTGCTGGGGATGTAGGGATAAGGCAGTTGTCAAGACCAGTCGACTGTATGTATTATTTTACTGGAGATGACCTATGAGAAACAAGACGAGTGACACGAGTAGCAATAGATTTGCTTCTTTTAAATATCGTGTATGGGTTAAGTAATGGGAGAGAGGTTTCGTTGATCTGAGCATTTTTTGGAATATGGGTATATTCTATCAGGTTTTGGATTTTTGAAGAGTGTGTTCGTCAGATTGAAGAAGATATAGACAAAGAAGAAGACAACTTGTGAGGAGTTAAATCTGTAGGGTTGACCATATTTGAAGATTTCCTTTTCTTTGTGGTTAAACTCTGGTCCCTGGTTTACCCTTGATGATTCTTCTCCTGATACATGAAGAAAGAAGATATCAGAAATGAGTGCATAGCTAGATCTCCAGCTATCAAAACTAGAACATAATCTAGAAATAGTTCTTCGTTAATTTGTTTCCAGATTCACAGGATCTTTATGTGACTGATATCAAGCCCTTGGAGAGTACAGACAACTACAATTTGTCAAAGCCCCATCAGCCTCACAAGCTATGGGTCTAATTTTTAAAGAATTTCTTGGTGATCCTACTCATTTTTACAAGTGAACTAAACAAAAATTCTTTGAAATGAAATGATGTTCATTGCGAAAGAAAGACATTCAGTTCCATTACAAACGTATGTCTGGAAGATATCATATCCTTGGTGGTATCAATGATCCAAGTCTTAAACATGTGTACATTAATTCCCTGCCTACTGAACTTCAAGATGAACTCCAAAGAAAAATTGAGGCCTCTAGAAGAGCGATTCAAGACATTACACTTGGTGAAATCCAGATGTTCACCCTCAGTTCACTTGACAAACTATGTGTCACACAGAAAGTCTTCTAAAAAATGATCAGAGAAGGAAAGAAGTATGAATCTCAATGCAAGAAGCCTTCTTTCCAGATAAAGTGCAAATCTATAGATCAATGCACTTGCAAAACCAAAAAGAAGCACCATTTCAAATCTAATTCCTCCAAGCAAAGGAACATCAACAAATTCAAATCCTTCAGAAGAAAAGCCAGGCGAGGAAAAAATAAATCTACAAAATGCTTCATCTGTGGTCAACTAGGACACTATGCTAAAAGATGTCCTAACAAAAAGATCAAATCAGCTAAGTTGGTCCAACAAATTGAACAACTTGCTGAAGACATTCCATCTGATGCTGATATTGAATCCATTTTCTCTAAGCAAGCTGATATTAACAACGACACTGTCTTTGTTATTCAAGACATAGATAGTTCTGTCCCAGAAGCTGATAATTACTACTCCTTAGAAACAAATTCCACTCCTGATGCCTTCCAAGCAACCAAGCTAGATTCTTTAGTAGGACCACAAGCAAAAATCCAGGTCCTTGAGAATAAGTTTTCCAGACCAGTTGAAGTAATTGTTTATTTTGACAATGGTTCTCATAATACCATGATGAATCCAAGAGTTCTCCCTGCCCATGCCTAGAAACACCATATCTATCATTTCAGAGCAGTAGACAGACAGATTTTCGCCACAAATTTGATATCAAAAGAAAAAATTGGTATCAAAATTTTTCCATCATTTATCTATTGGGTTCATGTTATTGGTACACCCACTCCCAAATAAGGATATACTAATTGGTTGAGATGTTTACAGTAAATGTAATTCCCTCCGAATCCTACATACAGGCATCAGATACAAGAGGGAGTACAAGCAATTCACACACATCCCCAAAATTTTTTCTCTGTCTGAAATTCATCCATCCTTCCAAAAAATCCAAAAGGAACTATTACACTTTTGTGTTGGTAGTCATTCCGAATTTCATCATCCTTCACCTCTGTGGAAAAACCCTGATTTCTTCATCAAACTACCCTTTAAACTCAACGAATATGTCAATCTTACAAAGGCCTCACATTCAAGAATGTCTCCATCTGATCTCATTCTAGCTCATGAGGAGTGCAATGACCTGCTCAGACAAGGTCTTATTGAGTCCACTTCTTCACCATGGGCTTGTCAAGCATTCTATGTTGAAAAACGATCAGAACAACGCAGAGAAAAAAAGAGATTAGTCATTAACTACAAACCTCTTAATCTTTTCCTTCGTGATGATAAGTTCCCTGTTCCCAGAACCAATACACTGTTTGCACAACTTCCCAAGGCAACCATTTTTTTCCAAATTTGATTTAAAGGGTGCATTTTGGCAAATCGGCATCCATTTTGATGACCGTTACAAAACAGCTTTCTGCTTTCCTAACGCCCAATACCAATGGAAAGTCCTTCCATTTGGCCTAAAAACAGCTTATTCTTTGTTTCAAAAGGCTATTACCAGAATTTTTCATCCCATCCTACATTCAGCATTAATCTACATTGATGATATCCTTCTTTTCTCTTCTGATGAGTCTTCTCACACCAAACTCCTCACACAGTTCCATTCATTGATCAATCAATTTGGTATCATGCTTTCTGATAAAAAGAGTTCTATTGGTCAGACCAAAATTGAATTCCTTAGTATGCACATTTCAAATGGTCAGTACCATCCTAGTTCTCATATAGTTCAACAACTACTAGAATTTCCTGATTCAAATTTGACTCCTAAACAAATTCAACAATTTTTAAGCATTGTCAATTTTATTAGAGACTTCATTCCACGTGTTAGTCAATACACAACTGTTCTCTCAAAGATGTTGAAGAAACCCCCCCCCCCCCCCCCCCCATCCCGGAATCAGTCACATACTCAAGCAATGACTGAATTGAAGAAAATATTTCAGTCACCTCCTGCCTCACTATTCTTTCTGATGGACAGCTCATCCTTCAGATGGATGCTAGTGACTCTTTCTGGGGGGTCATCCTCCTTGAAGAACGAAATGGAAAAAGACATTATTGTGGACATGCTAGTGGTAAATTCAAAGATGTTCAACAACATTACCATACTGTCTACAAAGAAATCATTGCAGTCAAGAATGGAATTCAGAAATTTGATTTCCACTTAAGGACAAAGTACTTTATAGTAGAAATGGATAACTCCTCCTTTCCAAAGATCCTCAAATTTCGGAATAAGATTCCTCCCAATCCATAACTTTTGAGACTCAAAGATTGGTTTGTCAGATATGACTTCACTGTTAAGCACGTGAAAGGACACCACAATATAATAGCAGATATGCTCTCGAGACCTTCCACAATCCATCTCATCACACCTACCAATTGGGTCCCTCTCATCTTAATGGAAACTTCAGCCTCAACCCCCTCATCATCATCTTCATCCATCCCCACTATAGGAAATTTTCCTCTAGAACTTCGGAATTCCATCCCTCATGGACAGTCGCCCTCTCTTCAACAAATCACAGGATTTGCTAAGTCTCACATTTTAATTTACTTATCCAGAATTAAGGCACAAGGAGTTCGACATGACATCACCAATCCTAACAGACCATTTCTTGATCCATTCCTGATACCTCCATTCTATTACTTCACTCATGAATTACTCTGGTATCTTTGGTGTTTATCAGTTTTACATCATCATGCCATTGTTTTCCCATTACAGGCCATGTATGGATATCTCCATGATCCCGCTCTCCACAATTCTATGTTATGGACATTCCTCTAGTGGTTCAACCCTCTTGAAGTCTAGAAACAAGATCTCACTAAGCTCATGAGAAACTACAACCTATGGAAGCTTAGCAAACATTCTGCCGAATCTGTACAATGCATTTGGATATTGCACCGACCCTCACAAAAGGCTCTCATGGATCACAAACATTAGCTATGAATGGCATACCACTTACGATTATCAAGAATGGTACCCAAAGACCCTTCAAACACCTCTCCTCAACTTCCTTTGTGATGTTAACAACAACTTCACTGATGAATACTTCATCATTCCTAATGTCCCTCGTAATCCCTCTGAAAAATGACATCCATCACATGACTCTATGATGATTGACTCCCAAGACCCCTTTATTTTCGACACATGGCCATGTTTCATCTATAGAGCCCAAGATTCTGATGACGAGTATCACGCTACATGCAACTTGAGTAGTCTGTGATTCCCGCCCGTGATATTTTCTTACTTTATCTTGCTTTAGTAAAATAGGTGTGCTTTCATAATAAAAGCGTTGTAATTATGTTTTCTAGTCTGTTTTCAGATATGCCTTATCTGAAACAATTATTGTAACTTATTATGTCTGCCACCTGTTAGGCATGACACTAGTCACTTTTGTCCGTTTTGGCTCACTTCTCCCTATAAGAAGTGCTCTCTTGTGTGTTGGGAGGACAAGTAGTTTTCAATAAAAATCCAGAGTGTTTTCATAAATATTATGGCTTTCTAAGTTTTCTCTTCCTTTTCTAGTTCTTTTGTAAGATTACATATAGTCTGTAATGATCCTAGTATGCTCTGTGCTTGCCTCTAGTTGAGGATCCTGCACATCAGAAAATGGATTTTGGTTCTTTGGCTTAAGGTCTCTGTCTGTCTTTGTGGTGTTGATCTGCAAGTACCCTGTTTAGCTGACAGATAGACGCCTTTGGAGAAACCAGTTAAAACACAAGTGAGATAGTTCAGGAGAACCTGCCTCTGCCATGGTATCAGAGCCTCATATCGCTGGAGTCCAGGAAGAGAGTTAAACTATGTTGATTCAAACTAAGAATTAGAAAAGGAAGAGAAAACTTAGAAAGCCATAATATTTATGAAAACACTCTGGATTTTTATTGAAAATAATATATTACGTAATAGGTTTCAGTTAATATATTACATAATAACTTAAGGATGATCCTACTATTGTTTACAAACAAGATTATAAGAGAACTGTCATTTATTGGTTGATGGAGTTGTGGAGGATGTGGCAATAGTGGAAGGATCAAGCCTCCCTCGCCACGAATATGGAGGCGAGCTTCCCTTGTTGGTGGTAGGGGAGGTAATCCATCACTAAAGATCCATGAGGTCCAGATTGGACTCCCATGCATTATTTTATTTTTCGATTATATTTTTCAATTTAGGTTTTTTGTAGTGTATTTACACCATCCATCTCATAGATCAATTATGGAGAATCAATTTGCCTTTCATTTTATAATTTTAGATGTTCTATTTTTTTTTATTATTATTATTTAATATAAATGCATCTCCACTAGCCATCTTAAAGATGGACGAAGGTGATTGATTTTTTTTTTTTTTTAAATTTTAAATTTTGTTTAATTAGGGTTTTTTTTTTTTTTTTTTTTTCCTTCTGTTTTGTTAATTTTTTTGATTTTTCGAGGCAATCAATGACAACATTTAATGGTCAAATGCTAACCGTAACGGAGGTGATTGTCAATTTTTGAATAAGTTATTTTGAGTGTAAAATAGATAGGTTAAATGGGTAATGTAATTTATTGATATTTGATAACAATAAACAAGTCTAGTGGGAGTTTGAATATAAGAAAATGTTGGGGGATTTTGTGGAAAACATATTAAAAAGACCAAGGACATTAAAAAGTCATATATTCATAAAGAAACAAATAATCAAACTTATAAAAAAAAAATGACGGCCATGTAAAAGTGAGGAAAGGAGAATGGAAGGAGAATCAGAATGGAAGACATGGAGCAGAGAGACAGTCCCGAAAGTGATGAGGATAGTGAGCACCTGCACCACACTCCCTCAAAGAGACTTGTTCTCTCTCATTTTAGTCAGCCCTTGCCTCCACCAATCTCTTCTCTCCTGCTCCTCTCTCTGGCAGGTACCCTCCGTTGTTTTTTCAAAGTTTTCTAAATCTTGCCAACTTCATATTGGATTTTGTGATCTGGGTTTTTGTTTTTGTTTTTGTTTTCAGGGTATTGATTTGCGTGAGATGAATAATGCTGGAGCTCGACTTGTAGCTGCTCTTTCCATGGTATGTTATTAAAAAAAAAAAAAAAAAAAAAAAACATTAAATGGTGTCAATTGATGGATGAATTGTGTTCTTTGGTTTTCTTTTTTAATTTTATTCATGGGCTATGAATCAGATTACTGAAATTCAAATTGGTTTGTTTTTTGCAGTCTAGATATCGGCATGTAAAAGATATAAACCTTGAATTTGCACAAGATATTGAAGATAAACATCTGGAACTCCTTAAAACCAAGGTGACATTTAACTTTCATATTTGTTAGCTGCATTATACTTGTTAATAGCTCAGATATACTGAAACTGATGATATCATTATTGTGATTTTTTTGTGTTTTCGTCCACATCAAATTATCATTGTCATTGAACTGTAAAAGAATTGAACTAGGTTAGAGAGAAATGATGAGATGGACTACTTTAAATCCAGTGTTTGAAAGTGTTTACTCAATCAAAATGCATATGCAAAATCAACATGTATAATGAATGCATTGTTATTGCTAATTTCTAGATACCCATTTAAATTATCTGAAGCTCCATAGATTAAGATTTCAGGCCAAGGTTTATCAACATGTATAATGAAATAGTTATATAAACGTGTGAGGTGCATTCCATTTTAATTTGAAAGACAAAGAACGGAAAATCAGTTAGGAAGAGGAAAGAAGCTGATTGCCTTTACTGGGAGAATAAAGTAGTAACTAGTGGAAGTATTTTGCTTAATTGAGACAAAAAAGAGATTAAATAAATACAGTACAAGATGTTCTATATATCAATTGTTTCTTCTTATAAGATTTTGTTGATGGGAATTTTATTCATTTTCTAGTGTCTGGATTCTTTGAAAAATCTGGAGTCTCTGAATCTGAATGGCTGCCAAAAAATCTCAGACAAGGGAATTGAAATCATAACTAGTGCTTGTCCTAAACTGAAGATCTTCTCCATCTATTGGAATGTGAGGTACTTCATTGATTAACTGCTGTGCTATTATTCTAACCACTTGAATTACATTTTCAGAGTTGAACTTTTATGATATTTATTAATTTTTGTGATTACAAATTGAACTTCAGGGTAACAGATATCAGTATCCAGCATCTTGTGATGAACTGCAAGTGTATAGTTGATTTGAACTTAAGTGGCTGTAAGGTACTTGATTGCTATGCTTAGTCCATCTCGAATTTCCAATAGGTCAGATTCATAACTTTGTTTTGTCCCACTGAAGCAATATGTGAAATTATTAGACTATTTTGATCTAATATAAAGCGCTTTTATCGTATCTTCTACTTATAGTTCAACTACTCAATTAAACAGTGACTAGGACTGTCTTTAAATAAAGTGATTTGCTTTTACAATGCAGAATATATCAGAAAAAAGTTTGCAACTAGTTGCTGACAATTATCAAGAATTGGAATCATTGAACCTGACTAGGTAAGTATATCTGGTTTTGATGGATAAAATTTATATGAGAAACAATATATAAATGACATCGGCTGTCTTATACCATGGTGTAGGATTCTCTCTGTTCATTTAACTTGCTGTAATTATAAAAAATTTAATAAATGATTATTGCATTGCCTTTTCAGTATTATTAAGACTAATAAGACAAGGGAAATAAATAATGATTAAATAAATTCATGCTATGCTTGATTCTTTTTTATAAAAAAATTCAATTCTAATGAATGACTATACTTTACTGATTGCCTAGTGGTTTTTCAGGTGTGTCAAGCTAACGGATCGTGGCTTGCAAAAAATATTGCTCCAGTGCTCATCTCTCAGGAGTTTAAATCTTTATGCCCTTTCCAGGTATGCTATTAATATTAATATTTACGTTTGTAAGCCTAATTCTTGCTGTTTGGGTCTCTAATTTATAGGACTGACTGCATTGCTTTACTCCAGCTTCACAGATAAAGCTTACAAGAAGATGTCACTTCTCACCCATCTCAAGTTCTTGGATCTATGTGGTGCTCAGGTAAAAATCTCAGGTTTGCTTAGCAGGAGATTCTATGAAACTTTGCCTGTAAAAAATTCAATATTCTTAAATTTTGATTGTCAGAATCTGTCTGATGAAGGACTCGTTTGTCTAGCTAAATGTAAGAACCTCGTGTCACTCAATTTAACTTGGTAAGGCAAACCGGCAACCTTTAGTATGAATTTTGAAGTAAGAGGAGACGGGTTGATTACGAATTCAAAATCAATTATGTATCTTCTTGGTAGGTGTGTACGTATCACTGATGCCGGGGTGATAGCCGTTGCTCAAGGTTGCACTTCTCTTGAATTTCTTAGGTAATTTCTGGAAAGAGAAAATAGATTTGGCATTTGAAAGCATTGTAGTGCTTGACCTTTTAGTTTTTCTTGGTAGTATTTTCATTTGAGAAGTCACTCTTCTTCTTTACTCCTTATAAATTATAATGATAATGATGCTCGTCTCGAGTATGGAGTTGCTATTGTTTAAATATATTTATACTATTCAACATCAAATTGTTTCTCTTAATATATAGTCCTTGTTACTGATGCCATGAAACGAATCAATGCAGCTTATTTGGAATAGTTGGGGTGACTGACAAGTGCCTGGAGACTCTTTCAAGGTTCTGCTCAAACACACTTACAACCCTTGATGTAAATGGATGTGTTGGCATCAAGGTATGGCAATTTCTTATTACATCACCTGGATTAATCTTTCCTTCAAAATAACAAAATAGCATAACAGCAATAAGATATTTACTTATTGAATATTGCTGGTGCTGTTGATTTAAGAGGAATAATTTTCCAAATGTTAATAAAGTTATTGTTAGTTGGTGACAGTGGATGAATCGATGCGTTGTTATGATTGTTGAAATCAGTTGTATTTAATAGTTTTTCAATGTCTAAAATTAACCTAATTACCTTTGGTAGGACTAGGATAATTTAATTGGGATTTCTCTAGGGTTAATTTAGTATGAATGAATGAGTTGAGACTGGTTAGTATAGGCACAGTTCAATCCCAGTCCATGCTTTGTGAAATTAAATGTCTTATTGTCAAGAATATGTTATTCATTGGGTGATTTGTGGGAACTTTTCGTGGTGCAGGCGGACATGAACATAGTTCTTTCTCTCTTAAAACGTGGGCATATTTTTTCCTTGATAATTTGTCAGTTTATATCTAAAAGTTTAAATACTATTGTAGAGACGGAGTCGTGATGAACTGCTTCAGTTGTTCCCATATCTGAGGTGCTTCAAAGTGCACAGCTAAGGATACACAGATGTTTTTGCATCAAGGTGAGTATCCTTTTTGAATGACCATGTTGTAAATCATATTGCCACTAGCTTATCAAAGTTTGTCATTTCCTAAATTTATATGTACCATTTACGTTTACTGGGGACCTCACCAGAGCACGTGAAAGTGTCAAAAGATGGATAACAGACGGCAAATATATTGAAGAAGGTGGTGGCAGGTCATCAGGATATGAAGTCTCTGATTGATATATATATATATATATATAGTGTATGAGTAGGTGATGGTGAAGGTTGTATCATAACAGCAAATACATTTTATTTTTTTGAGATATTAAGGTCCATACTTAGGATATCTCAAAGACAAAAAAATGTCATGATTTGCTAAGTTGGCTTCTTTAAGGGTACAAGGACTATAAAACTAAAAGCTAACATGTTTTGCAAAATGGAAATTTAGGGTGCCACCTCTATTTCTTGTTTTTAAATTCTGGAAATGGACCGAAATCGTGTTACATTACTAATAGTTTTTAGCCTTCTTTAACTCGGAATACTGTTTTGACACATGTCACACATTTATGGATCCTAAAATGTGATTTTCTGAAAATGACATCACAAATAAAATAAAATAAAATAAAAAGCGGACCCTGAAATGTGAGACTCTTTATTTGGTCTTTCATTGCTTTTATATTGATATGATAAATTCAGTTCCCCAGCTATTGGCTGTTAGATTTATTTGTTTCAACTTGGTCAACGTTCGCTTATAATTGATTAATCGATAGCTCACCGACTAATACATGTGGAAATATGTAAATGTGAGCGTGGAGAAAGACATGACATCCTCACTCGTATTCTTTTTAACATGATTTGATTTCCTTTCTAAGACAACAAGGTCAGAAGACAGATCAACACCACATGAATTGAAGGCCTAAACAGCTTATACGACCAAAACTCGATATGATATGATATTTTAAATATTGAACGACTCTCTGAGTCTATCTACATCTCACAATATATGCTGGGAAGCTAAAAAACTTTTAAAATCTTATTTCTTTCAGCAACCAATGTAGAATGCATTGCCACCAAAATCCCAAGGAAAAACATGGAACCAACCCTCTTCTTCCTCCTCCTCCTCCTCTTCCTCCTCTTCCTATATCTAAAATGGCGGGCATACAAAAATAGCATGCCACTAGCCACTTAGTTGTTTTGCAGGGGGCTTCAACTTACATCATGCTCTTCATCATCATCACTGTTTTTACATTTCTATTGGATTGGCAACTAAAAGAACGTACTTGACAATTGAATAAACCTTGATAATTATTTTTCTATGTGACAAACGTTCCATAATACAAAAGCATGGATCCCCACAACGAGATTACTCTCAAACATCTACCATTCTTACAATAACTTATCTCTATCCATCCGCTTCTCTTGCTTCGCTATTTTCTTCACCATCCACAAACCTGAACCACAAACAAATTGAGAATTAAAACAACCGTCTTCCAACTTCTGTGTTGGAATACAAGTAGAAGATGCTCATAGTCAAACAAAGATGTGATTATCTTTAATTCTTCTACTCTTTTAACTTTTTTACTTATTTTGATTTTGGGGAGTGGTTTCTGAACAAAGGTCATATTTCTTTAATTGTCAACTAGATTTATGCCAAATTAAGGTTGTATTTTCATCTTTCAAACCAATGGTTTGGCTCTAACGGACCAGACTTATAAGGTCAGGTCTAACAAGACCCTCACTAGTGATGAAAAGAATAAATATTAAATAAAGGCTCTATTCCAAATCCTACTAACAAAGTAAACCTCAAATTAACCTAAGCATTGACAGTGTAAAAAATGTCAAAGTCAAAAATTTACCTTTCCTTTAGCAAGAAGAAACAAATATATAAAACTAATAATACCAAAAATAATTCCGCACCCTGAAGTGTCAACGTCTAGGTCTAGGCTTGCAACGAAATTCAGCTAAGAGCGCTGTATGATCAGAGGACCATTCAGGAGACGGAAGGGCTGTGTCTTTCCTCAAGCTTTCCTCATCCAAGAGCTCCAACAAGGATTCCACTGTTAAAGAGTCCGCTGAAATCACAAAATCAGAAGGTAAGAACTACGTAAATATTTAACTACTAAACTTGCATCACATATTTCTAATCACAGAAAAATAGGGAGAATTAAAAGGGTAAGAATTTAAAAATTAAAAAAATTAAAAAAAAAAAAAATGGAATAAATAGTTCCAAAGTTCACCTGTGTAAAATATGTAATCAAGGGTTCCAATAAAATCTCTTGTGCAATGTGTAAATAAGGGTTCATTAGTTGTGGGGTCCATTCTCCTCCTCTGCTGCTCCATACCAAGACCAACCCCCATTCTCGCAAAGGATGAGTAAGCACTGACCTGTATGTCATAATCACAAAGAATAAAAACCCCCCTTCAACTTTATTTTCCAATAACCTTCATTTTATCTTCCATAAACCCAAAAAACCACCAGTGAAGGAAAACCTTAAAAGCAATCAGCCTAAAGCCATACACATTATTCCATTATCAGAAGAAGAATTACCAACGGCAGTTGATGTGTCAACTTGGAGTAAGGACGTAAAATAGTAAGAGGATCTACTGTTAGCTCTGGATGCACTGCATCTACCTTCCCCATAGCAAGAAGGGCATGAGGAGCACTGCAAGAAAGTTTAAAGGCATCTAGAGTTAAGCAACATACCTGTAATAATACATGATAAAATAAATCCCATATATCAGCTATAATATTAGAAGAATTGCACAGACCTTCCAGGAACTGAATTAAAATCCCCACACACCAACATTGGAATGTCGGCACTGGCAGCTATTTTCTCCAATCCTTTTAAAAGCGTATGTACCTAATTTCAAAAAGAAAAGAAAAGAAAAGAAAAAACAACATAAATAGATCATTTACTCTAAATAATTGAAACAAATTTAGAATTGCTTTTAAAAACACAAGAAAAATGAGAACCTGCCAGAGCTTGACATCCTTTAGATCTTGGTGAACGTTTACATGTGTATTTGCCTATAATCCAAAAGAGTGGAAAAAAAATATAAATCAAAACAATGAGATTACAATATGGTCCAAAATATAATCATGCATTTTGTATAAATATAATCGAACTGTTAACCTGTTCTTTTAAGAATAGGTAATGCTCAACAGGAAATTTAGGAGAACAGGTCAATGAGGCCAATGTTGTGATAAACGTATGCGCGCGCGCACACACACACACACACACACATGGACACACCATTTTCTTGTAAAGGGTAAGAGATGCTCAACAGTAAATTTAGTAACACTGATCAATAAGGATGATGCGACGCATAAACTCTATGCCAAAGGAAGTATTCCGACAATTGTCAATGAATACATGAGATGTGAATATATGGAAGTGATAAGGCTTCTAAACAGTATTTCAATAGTCAACTCAATACAAAACCACAAGAATCTGGATTATGCATAACGCAATGTTCACAGGTTCAAGAAAATTGTACACTTGGCAAAATATCTTATAACTTTGAGCGGGTAACACAATCCATGACGAGTTTTGAATCTCCCACTATTAAGAATGTTCTGATGACAAGTTAAGCAATTACTTGAAAAGACAAGTTAAACACAAAATAGTAGAGAAACATAACTAACATGGAAGAACAATAAAATTGAAAATTCTTACCACACAAAGAAGCTGTCGTTTCCCCGGATTATCAGCTCCCTGATTACTAAATTTTGCTTCCAGGACCACTATTAATGCAACATTATCCTATCAACATAAATAACTTAGATGAGGATCAATAGTTATACATATGAAGGCATAAGCTGGAACAAATGTGGGTGCACTCCTAGATACATATATTAGAAAGTCAAGGTTGATCAAGCTACCTTAACCAATCGATTCAAAGCATTCTTCTTCTGAGTAGTTGGAAGTATAGCATCAGTTAAAGACTGAGCAGCTTTATTAAATTCAACCTGCATACAAGTTCAGGTCTGTTAAGCATAAGAAATAATTTAAGGTAATTGTACAATACATGATTAAAGCTCCCAAACCTCATATTTTTTGACATGCGAAAATCTATCTCTACGAAAAAATGTTGCACAACCATCAATTGTATGGGTATTACCATTGTAAACCTGCAATGAACAGAAAACGGTAATCAAAATTTTTTAATGGATATATCAATGCCACACAAAGTTCGAAAACAACCTCATTTGTTTTTCTCTTGTAGAGGGCTTGATAACCATGCTTGTCCAGCTCAGGGGCAAAAAATTCCTCGTAGTGGTCATTTTGAACCTGAAAGAGAGAAAAGGAAGAAGCTATAACCACCATTGGTTGACAGTAAAAGCCATGCTAAGCCTCATTACCACTTTGGAGGTTGTCAAGGTTAAGAATGTTTTGCTTTGACTAGCAATGAAGTGCACCAATTGACAAATAAATTCTAACATTTGATTGTGAAGCATTGCAGATGAAACTCCTCAAAGTTTTAAATTTATTTATAGTATTCTATTTCCACTTAAAGGGCATTGTGAGTAATGTAACTGTTAGCCTTTGACTGTGAATGAAAGAGTAAGCAATATAGACTAATTTCTTTATTTATTTATTTTTTGAATCTATTTACCGTACATTGCTATTAAATCAGAACGATACAGTTTGTGCAAACATATGGTTTAAAAAGACATGCAACATACAAAAAGGTTAAAGAGAAAGAGAAAAACTATAATTCCAAATCATAACCCATTCTATATAAAAGAGAAACAGCTTCCAGCATGACATGTAAATTCCAAAAAGTTTCTACAAATGCTCCAAAAATTAAATCATTAAACAACAAAAGAGTATTTATATGTACCTCCTGAAGACAAACAATGTCCGCACGATATCCAACAATTTCCCGCAATAAATTCTGTCTGCGATACGGCCAGGAAAGAGCCCATGATGGACAATAACTATATGTTTCACTAGTGGCATACACATCAGACAAAATGTTGTATGAGAGTACAGTAAAAGTTCCAGAAGATGATAAACGACCATCAGAATCTAGATGCCCCATAACTTCAGCTCCATTGACCGGTATCAAGCGACGAGGACTAGGAGAGGGAGCAGGAATGACACGGGAAGTCAACAGAGTGCTAGGATGACCCACAGGCAGTTTAGTTTCTGCATCTACGACAACACACTCAAACTTGAGAACATGGCCAATATCGTCAGCTGTTGGGGTGTATGTTTTAGATCGCCCAACTTCAAACCAAGTTTCACCACCACTTCTCTGAGCAACTGCTGCAGGATATAAAGGTGCAGCACCATTAGTCAAGCTAGGACTTGAAGCAGAACTAGACAAGCTAGCATTGATAACTCCAGACCCTGAGCTATTGAAGCGTCCAAATAATTCCTCTTCTTCATTTCCATTTTCATTCACAGCACTTGCCGCACGATCATGTAGAACACGATGATGCTGCCATGCATCTGAGAAGCACTTAGGAGAGCAATGATAACTTTTGGCAACAGGAATCTTAGCCTTAACACAACCTAAACACTGCAGTGTGGCCTGCTCAGATGGATGTACACTACAAACAGCAACTTTTCTATCACTTTGTATACGGTACCTGCAAAGAAATAAGTATTGTAGGCAAGTATTATGGTCAAAGCTCCAAATTCAAATTGCTCAGTAATTAATAAAAGGATGCCAAAAGTCATAACACAATCATTATCCACAAAATGCAAATTTTCAATTCTTCTTTCAATGCTAATTGCAGTCAAGCTACAAAGCAATTTTACTAAATAGAGATCTCTTAACACAAATAAGGTAAAAAGTCCCGCGCACATCAATGACATTCTAAGGTACTGCTTTGCCAGCATTCAATCATCTTGAAAAAGATTGATGCTTCCAATTCACAAATTTCTAGAAAGTCACAACCAGTCATGGTCATTAAAGCATGCTGTACCAAATAAAATTCTAAACTTAGGGCAAAACTAAAACCCCCCGAATTTTGTCTTTCTTTCCTTTCTGTCAAGAAGACTACTAGAGTTGATATTACAAATAAAATTCGTATACAGCTATTTTTTCTTTTATTAATAGCCTATTAACTGCCTATCTATCTATTTATGAGATATCCAATATAAAATTGTCTTGCACATGGTCTCTTATCCTTGCTTCCCTAACGAAATAGATGATAAATACTATTGTGTTTAATTTCAAAGGTCTTAATGAGACTGGCTTCATTTTGAGTTCCCAAGATTGTCATTGAATTCAATTTTGAATATTCTCTAATCATACTAACCATCGGATCATATTTGATTCTGTGTACTAAAAACATCTCACAAAATGATTACTTGCAGGATAACAAAATATTGCCATTTGAAGCTTGTACGGCCATTTGAGGCCAGTACTGCCATTTGAAGAAACCAAATCATATTTATCTAATTCGTCAAGCACCATTCAAGGCGGTACAAGTGAAGAGATCCCCTAAAGCAAATCTAACATGACCAATTTCAGCAACTGCAGTAACATTGTGTAAGTTTAATGTTACAAGTACCAACAATGCTGATATATGTCACTCGGTAAGAATATGGGTAAAGCCTATATCTCCTAATTTTCTGCACTTTCTCCAACGTTCTAGTTTATTCCCCTCAAATTGCTCTTAAGTCTTCTAAAACCAACTTCCCCAAATTCAAATGCCAGATTTTGTCAACTAATCACTTTTAGATCCTTTTGTGAGCACTTTCAGTAACACCATGTAAGTTTAAGTTACAAGTCCCAACAATGCTGATATGCATCACTCAATAAGAATATGAGTAAAGCCTATATCTCCTAATTGGTCATTCTTCCCATACTTTCTCCAACGTCCTAATTCATTCCCCACAAATCGCTCTTAAAATATTCTAACACCCCTTTCGGCTTTCCCCAAACTCATTTACCAGATTTTGGCAACTAAACACTTTTAGATGCTTTTTTGAGCACTTAAAAGTTTGGTGGAACCTTCTATTCAATCTCTACCACCTAAGAAAAGTGACTATTGTTTTTCCATCTTAACATGTTGAGCTGGTATACAACAATGCAGCAGCATCAATGATGGCAGTTTAGAGCATTAAAAGCATATACAATTGCATGATTATTGACTTCATATCTGGTGATGTCATCCATTTCTGATAGTGTTCGAAAAATCGGCAGCAGCGATTTAGGCCTAATCGGCCTTCCTAGGCAGCCGGGCACCTAGTCAGCGCTAGTCGCCGACTAGGCAGCCTAGGTGGAGTGAAAAATCGCTAAACGGAAGCTAGGATTTTTATAGAAAGAAGGGTGCACATGATGACTTAAACATGACCCGTTGTTGCCTTTTTTTGCCATAAAACCATACATTTGATAAACTAATTAGAATAAGTGCATATTACGTAATAGTAGGAGCGTGAACTGAAGCATTCTAAAGCTACAAAGACAGTTAAAGCATCATCTGCATTGTATTAAGAAGAAAAAAATCACCCTAGACTAGGTATTAATATAAAGGACAGAAACTCTATTATAGCCATATTTGGAGGACATTCAAATCGTTAAATTAAGAGTTCACAAACGTTAGTACTACTGCTAAACATAGGAATATAGAAGAGACCACTAAGATACAAATACATGGTAACCCTGTTTCATACTATATATGCATTCTTTTTCTTAGGACCATATTAAATACATTATTCAAATCTAAACACTAATTTATAAAATGAATAAGTAGCAAATTATCCAGTGTCTCTTGCAGTTTCCTTATTGAACTTTTATTTGGAGAGTAAAACGCACAAACACATGGCAATGCCAACCACAAAGCCAGTTTAAATAGATAATCACATCAGGTGAACAACCATTATAGGTACACTAACAGACTTATGTGACAAGAATCTAGCCCAAAAATTGCAAAAAAATAAAATAAATGTCTGACCGTTAATCAATAAAATATGCTTGGATCCATCTTATTAAAACCATTAAATAACCGGTATAATAATGGGTGCCGATAAGTAAAAGAGAAGGCAAATTTGATCAAATTAAACTCTAACCTCAAAAAGAAAATTGGTTACTTCCTCCCCAAAACATTCATCTACCTTTTATAATACAAGTTCCAAAGAAGTACAAACACCCCCCTTCCCCCTCTTACATCTTCATTTCAAATATTGACATATTGCTGATAGAATAGGCTATTTGAAAGAATAGTGAATGGGTATGACAAAATAATGCATGGCTCCAGATTAAATAAACTCACCCACTTAGGTTTTAACCCTGAATAAATAGTATCCAGCCACATGTAACTGAAAGATAAATCGGCTAAATTGGAAATTTGGAATAACGAAAATCAGAAATCGAACAAAACCCACAAACAATTGATTCCCAAATGCAGATATACTGCCACAACCATCAGTTCCATACACACCCACAAGCATTATGTCAATAACACACTAAAAATTTCACAAACCAAGCGGCCCCAAACCAACAAAAACCCCCTACAATTAACCACAGCCAAAAATCCAAAACCACCCCCTGGAATAAAATAAAGCCAAAATGACTCAGTTGACGGGGCTGCAAACTGTAAAATGATTGGCTTGGCGGGCACTTACCACTTGTATCTCAGGAAATGACCGTCAATTGGCGCGGGCTCAGGGACATCATCTGTAGTTACAGTCTTGTCAGGACGCCGTAGGAGGACGTACGGCGTGAGCTCGCACCCAACAATAGGAATATCCGAAGGAAGGTGCACACGTAGCACACTCAGCATGCTTCTTTCTCTTTTCACTCTTGGCTATCGTCACCTCTCTGTTTTTCAACCGAATTCGAATTCTCCAACACAACGATATCTCTCGCTACACCAGCTCGAAGAAGAAGAAGAACAATCCCGTTACCGTTGCTGCTGTGGCGGACACGTGGCGAATCCGCCATTTACTTGACCCGAATACCCGCCAGCCTTGACCGTGATTTTTGAAAGAAAAAAAATATCGATAACCCTAAATGAAAAATTGATCGAATGTCAACAATACAGATCTCGTACAAAGAACGAAAATTAAACAGAAACTGAAAGGGAGAGACACGTGCTTAGAGAGAGAGAGCGAGGGTTTTTTTTTTCCGTGGATCGACCGGAATCTAGAGAGAGAAAGAGAGAGAAGGGGATCGATAATTAGGGTTTTACAGAGGAAGTGAAAGTATGTTTCGAAATTCAATGATTTTTAATCATATATATATTATATTATATAAAAATATGTAAATAGTGAGGAAATGTTAATGGGGAGAGAGAGAGAGAGAGAGAGAGACGTGGTGAAGGGGAAATGGTGGTCTGAGTCTACGGGAGGTGTTATATATAATATAAGCGCTGTCTGTGTGTGTTTAGAGAGACGGAGCGAGGGCTTGTTTGTAATTGTCGTATTTGTCAGGGATATTTCTGTCAATTTACACTCACGACTCCAACATTACGGCTGTCTTGAGTTTGATACTTCGATTTGCTTCTGTTTTGCTTCCTTCAACTTGAGTTTCTCATCGATCGTGCTCAAGGTTTGGGTTAATTTCCTTTATAGCCCTTGAGAATTGAGAATTACCATTTCATCATTTCTTAAACTTTTTAGTTTTTTCCACACAAAATTTGTTTTTTATGTAATTTTAATCGATTCAATCTTTAACAATAAAATTCAAAAGTTAAAGATTAAATAGAAAAAAAAAAAAAAAAATGAATGTACGGTAAACTTTTTTTTTTTTTTTTGAAAATGAACTTCATAAAACGAAGGAAAGCTAAAAAGGAGAAAGGACATCCCCCTCCACCAGACTCTCCATAGAAGTGGGACAGTCTTCCAACCAAGCAGACTCACCAAAGAAGCCAAGACCTAACTTGGCCAAACTATGAGCAACTCTATTAGCTAATCTAGGAACAAAACGAAAAGAAAATAAATTAAAATCTCGACAAAAACCCAAAATATCATCAATCACAAGACCGACATCCGATGAGATGGAAACCTTGTTGCAAATATCCTGAATGACAACTAACGCATCAAACTCCACAATCGCAGGGCAAAAACCCCTATTTCTAGCCAACCGAATTCCCTCCAAGATAGCCAAAGCTTCAGCAATCTTAGGGGAAAAAACAGCCTGAAAATTCCTGCAATACGAAAGCCAAACATGACCACCGGAGTCACGAATAACAACACATATACCAGCAGACTTTCCAATAGCACTAATCGCCGCATCCATGTTAATCTTAAAAGACCCATGAGGCGGAGCCACCCACCTAGGAACAGGACGTTCAGCCACCTCCCTTACCCATACAACTGGACACGAGAGACGGACCTCCTGGAGAAACAAATCAGTCCAATTCACCACCTCAACAGCTGGAATCAGTTCCTTCCCATGCAGCATTGAATTTCTTCGAAACCAAACACGCCACCATAATACATAGAGAAACTCAAAAACCTTCACCTCAACCCTCCTACTTACCTCCACCACGAAATCCATAAAAGACCCCCTCTCTAAACCAGCAAAACTATCAGCCATACCACAAGCAACTCTAGCCTCCTTAAGGCTCGGACAAAACCATAAAGCATGAATCGTCGACTCCTCCTTCTTCCGACAGATAGGACAACCAATATCTAAATTCATCCCATGCGAAAACAAATTAACCCTCGCAGGACACCAATTATTGCAAGCTTTCCACAAGAAAATTTTTATCTTGGAAGGAATCTTTAAGGACCAGAAAAACTTCCACCACTATTCAGCACTACACAAACCCGATCCCCCAGCATCCACACCAACAGAAAGCGCAAGCCAATAACCACTGCGAACAGAAAAATCTCCAAAAAGATGGTAATGCCACAGAAGGCGATCTCTAGAGTCTCTACCATAAGGAGGAATGCTTAAAATTGCATCAGCTTCCTCCTCCCTAAAAGAGCTGCTAATTAAACCCAAATTCCACTCTCTATTAGACAAAATCAGAGCATCAACGGTGGTTGTCTCTCCCAACACAGGCTCCAAATACACTCTTAAAGTAGTAGGCCGTGTCACCCATCTATCACCATAAATCCGAACCGATTTGCCATCCCCAATCCTCCAACGAGACCCACAATCAATTAATTCTCTACCCCACAACAAACTCTTCCATAAAAAGGATCCAAATCCCCTCTTAACCGAAAGAAAAGAGGAATCCTTAAAATAACAGCCCTTTAAAACACGAGCAGCCAAAGAATTCGAAAATCTAATCAATCTCCAACCTTGCTTAGCCAACATAGCCTTATTAAACGCACCTAAATTCTGGAAACCTAATCCCCCTTCAGTCTTCGGCTTGCACAAGGCTTTCCAGGTGCACCAATGCATCTTTTTCTTTTTTCCATTCCCTCCCCACCAAAACCTAGCACACATCCGCTAAATATCATCCACAAGCGACATCGGCAACTTAAACAAATTCATAGAATAAACTGGAATGGACTGCACCACGGCTTTAATCAGCACCTCCCGACCCCTAGAAGAGAAAAATCTACTATTCCAACATTGAAGCTTCTTCCAAACACGATCCTTAATATTATCGAAAAAGACTCTTTTATTTCTGCTCGTCACACACGGTAACCCTAGATAACGCGTGTGACACTCCACCACCACCATACCAAGAATATTCGCCAATCTACCTTTTTCCGTTTGGGAAATTCGTTTACTAAAACAAACCGTCGATTTATCAAAATTGACCAACTGACCTGAAGTAGAAGAATACCAATCCAGAATCGCCTGAATGTTAACACATTCAGCCTGAGAAGCCCGAGAAAATAATAAACTGTCGTCCGCAAAAAAGAGATGAGTGATTTTAGGACCCGACCGACTACAACGAAACCCAGAAAAGACACCCCGTTTCTTAGAACTGGAAATCAAGCTAGATAGGCCCTCGGCACAGAACAAAAATAAATAAGGAGACAGCGGATCACCTTGTCGCAAATCCCTCGTAGCCCGAATCATTCCTGTCACTCTACCATTCAGGATAAAAGAAAAAGAAACCATTGAAACACAATCCATCACAACCGAAATCCACTTCTCTGGGAACCCCATACGACGCATCATACCTTCTAAAAAATTCCATTCAACCCTATCATACACTTTCGACATATCAAGTTTGAGCACCATAAAACTCTTCTTACCATTCACCTTACGACGAAGAGCATGCATGCATTCAAAGCCAACCATAGCATTATCAGTAATGAGCCTACTAGGGACAAACGCACTCTGATTTTCTGAAATAACCTGATCCAAAACTAAACGGATCCGATTAGCAAGAACTTTTGAAATACACTTGTAGATCACATTACACAAACTAATCGGCCTCACGTCTGACATTTTCTCCACTCTTTTAACTTTTGGGATAAGGCAAAGGAGTGTATGATTAATCTTTTTTACCGATTTCCCCTCATTTAAACACTCCAAACAAATATTCGCCACATCCTCTCCAACCACGTCCCAAAAACGTTGATAAAAAGCCGCTGGAAAGCCATCAATCCCTGGTGCTTTCGAAGGGTACATTTGGAACATTGCCACCCGTATCTCCTCAGCTGTAAACGCCTTTTCCAGCAGAAGAAAATTCTCCCCAGAAATTTTGCTATCCACTGTTCTCAACACCCTCTCCACCTGCTCACTGGAAGGATTCGAACTAGAGAACATATGTGAGAAATAATTAGCAATAATACCTTCCAAGTGATCATCTTCAGTCCGCTGAACTCCATTCTCATCTATCAAGCTTTCAATTTTATTCCTTCGCTTTCTAGACGTAGCTTTAGCATGGAAATACTTAGTATTTCTGTCACCCTCTTGCAACCAACAGACTCGTGACCGTTGTTTCCATAAAACCTCTTCACATTTCAGTAACTCATCCAACTCCCTTTCCACCACTCTACACCTCGCCCAATTCAGGTCCTTTCCCGAATCTCCAACACATTTCAACTCTCTCTTTTTTGCCACAATATCTCTTTGCAGATTCCTTTTATTTAAACTGTTCCATTTCTGTAACGAAGTAGAACAAGCAGAAATTTTGTTCACAAATCTCTACAACCCGACACCACCCCTATCTTCATTCCAAACCTTTCGAACCAGCTCCAAGCATTCCTCCTTCTCAGCCCAACACAACTCATAATGGAAACGTTGCATTCCTTTATACCTCTCCTGACGGCTAGAGAATTCCACCAAAATCGGACGGTGGTCAGACTTCCAAAAATCCAGATGCTTGACCTCAAAACTAGGAAATAAATGTTGCCACTCTAGATTGCTAACACACCTATCCAATCTTTCCTGAATCAAATGTGGACTATTACGCCGGTTAGACCAAGTAAAACGAGAACCCGAAAAACCTAAATCTTTAAGTTCACACACTTCCAAAGACTCGCGAAAATTCTCCATAAGACCATTCTGACGAACTAAACCCCCCTATTTTTCAGACAAACTAATAATTTCATTAAAATCTCCCCCTACTAGCCATGGAAGGAAAGCCAATCCCGCTAATCCTCTTAGCAGAGTCCAACCATGCATTCGTTCAGACGTAACCGGATGCCCATAAAAACCAGTCAAACGCCACTTCTTACCTAACTCACCCGAATATATTAGAGATGGTTATGAGGTTGGATGAAATTGTAAATAGGTAAATTTTATAAGGATAGGTAATAAGTTTGGAAGTAAATAGGCAAATGATGTTAGAGTATTTTGATTTAATTTTTTTATTAAATTATTTAAAACCCTAATAGTCAATTTGTTTAGAGATATATTTTTCGTAATTTTTTTATTAAAATATTAGCAAAACAATTATATTTTTGGTTGAAAATACGGACATCTAATATTTTTAGAGTAATGTTATACTTTTTTTTTACAATAAAAAAAAACAAAATTAGTTTAAATGATATGACAAGTGATTTGTACCTACTATATAAATCTTGAGATTATGGCAAATGATTTATACATATCATATAAATTACTATATTATAACAGGTGATTTGTACATACCATATAAATCATATGATATGTGATGAATAAAAGACGAGAACAAATCATTTACTACTTCAACCAAAAAAAATCATTTGTCTAAATAATAGAAATTTGTGCCACCCAAAAACAAAATTGTCACATTCGACATACCCATGTTAAATACTTAATTTTTTTTATTTTTTTTTTTACTTCATACACCCTATAGAATACCATTTATATCCTCACATATATTATTAACTTTAAATATGTCATTTTTTCTTATTACACTCATTTTTCATTTTTCACAACTCAAGAAACTTAAGGTGCGTTCAGAAACGTTTTCATTTTCTGTTTTCTATTTTTCTAGTTTGAAAACGCGTCCGGTAGTAATTATGAAAAACGATATTCGAGAATGAAAACTTTAAAAACGCGTCTGGTAGTAATTCAATTTTTTTTACATATATATTTTTGATATCAATAAAAACAATAAGTACACAACAACAATAATAATAAAAGATAATATTATTATTATTAAAAAAAATAGTTATAACACCTAATAACCATACAAAATTACAAACAAAGTTTAATTAATCATAATATTTATCTATTAATCACAATTGTAATGTGATCTCTTTCCTAATTGGGTTCATTTGTGTCATATTATCTTGAGACATGTCCAAATTGAAAATATGTGTCTCTGCTTCTTCCTCAATAATCATATCTTCTAATTCAAATTCTTTGAACAACCTATCGCTACAAGCTTCTTTCCATATAAAGTTATGCAGTACACAACATGCAATTGGAATTAGTCATTGCCTATATGGTGGGTAATTAGACATTAACTTCAAAATTGGGAAACGAGCCTTCAATACACCGAAACACCGCTCAATAACATTACGCAAAGATGAATGTCTGTAATTGAAGCTCTGTTGGACCTCTTGGTGCCCAAGTAGAACCTCGATAGTCAAGGAGATGGTATCTCTCGCCTCCATAGGGTGCTAAAAAGCCTAACATGTTTGAATATCCAGAATCCACCATATAGTAATAACCTGTAATAATATTATTCATTATTTCCACATCATAACAATATTAGAAAAAAAAAACATTAAAAATAGTGATAATGCTATTTGTACCTTCATCTGGAAAAGGAAATTGGTTTTCAACTCTTGTCAATGCATCCATGAACACTCTTAAATCATTTGCACTGCCTTCCCAACCTGTGTATATGAATGTAAACATCATATCAAAAGAACATGCACATATCACATTTTGAATTTTAACAACTTTTCTACAATGATATGAAGTTTGTTTCCGTACAGGTGACCATGTAACAACATGAGTCCCATCAATAGTACCAATGCATTTATGAAAATTAGGTAAACATTAGAGGAAGATTGTTATAGATATTATATTCATATCATTTCATATTTATAAAAATATTTACCTTAAAATATGGATAATATTTGGAATTGTTCATGATCTCTAGTGGTGTATCCCCTCGAATTTCTGCTTGTATAATGTGTGGTATCAACCCATAAACTTCTTTCAATACACATTTAAATTACTTATGGATGGTGTCTTTAGAACATTGAAAACGCTTAGCGGCAATCTGTACGCATACACTATGAGAAACTATAAATAAAAAAATCGCATCAGACTTATGAATGCCAACATGTCTATCTTGTTTCATCAGTTGGAAATGCTCTAGAGTGGTACATAACCTTAGAAAAACATATTTATCCATCCTAAATGAATCATAAATTCCATCAAGATGTCCATTTAACAATTTTTCCATATATTTGTGACCTGTTAGAGAAGATGTGTTACAATGTTCACAAATTTACATGCACACAAACATGTGTTGTTACATATCTTTAAGACCTGATGAGCTATCAAAATTATTAGATGAATTATCATTCTCCATCAAATGCAATATGTAATAAAGTCAAAGTTAATAAAAAATGTATGCAACTAATATAAAAAAAATCTAATAAATCAAACACTAATAACTATTATATATATAAAAAAAAAAAATTGTTTCAAATTCATCATACCTAAAACTCAAAATAATAATCCATAACATAAAATTCCACAGTCATCAACTACATACATAAAATTCACGATTATAAACATTAAATTCATAAAGTCAAGTCACCTAGACACACCAAATTAAAAAGTTAACAAGTCAAATAACAAATAATACAATAGACTATTTCAAAGTCTTTGAACCTAAGACTTTCTTCTTTTTTTCACTCATGTTTAGAAAAACTTTCCCCCACTCAAGAGACACAATCTTTTCCATCAATTTATCAAAAGCTTCATCACCAACGTCCATTTTCTTAATAAGTTGCATGCTCTCCTCAATTGAATATTCCTTAAACCACTTACTTGTTGCTGAATTGTTTTAATCCTTACTGATTTTTTTCTTTAGTTTTCTCTAATTTATGACTTATAACCTCACTACAAATTTCCAAATACTTCTCCATTTTCTCCCATTTTTTTGGACGATGATCGTAATTCATAGAAATCGACTGATGAGGTCTTTTCCCTATATCACTCTCAACAGGATTGTCCATAGGATCACCATCCTCATTTGTGTCAACATGAACCTCAGTGTTAAAGAATGTGTCATCTAATACACGCTTGTCGTCTAAATTTGAAAAAAGTTGGCTTGATGAAAAATGCAACTGTCATGTTGCCGTGGTAGTGTTGAATATTTATCCTAACATTTGATAATGTTCTAGACCTTTCTTACGGTAGCACTTCACACATGACACTTTCTGTGGAAAAATGGTACCGAGTTAAACAAACAAAACAATATTACACATAATTTATGTAATCATGTGGAATTAAAAGTATACCTTAATGTATTCAGCCCAAACTTCATTCGATGCTGTCATAGTATTTGCCACAGGATCCCAACCAAAACCGGTATGCTTAATCAAATCCGAATATTCTCGATATTTCTTGTGCAATCTATTAAATTTAGACTTAAGCTTTTGAATAACGAGCCTTTTACCAGCTTCGGCAAACAACTCATCACTAATAATTGTTCAAACCTTCTTATGAAAGGTTGATGTTTGCAAATCACCTTTTTTCACATGTTGATGTAAAATACGAATATAATTCCTTTATTCCTAGATGACCATTCAACTTTATCATCATAATCAACATCTTGGAAAGCCATCTATTTCCAATCATACAAAAAAGAAATTAAAAAAAAAAAACCATAACTACACTTCAAATATTGCGGACCAATATTACTAATTAGACAAAAGAGAACAATAAAACAATAGGCTTGATAAAAAATCTGGCATGGTTGGACTTGGCTTACAAGTATGCATAAAAAAAAAAAAAAAAAGCATTATAATTGCCAACAGGGGCATAGCTCAGCTGATAGATGGACGAGCTTGGGGCTTGGGCAAATGACTCTCAGGTCAGCGGCTCGGATCCTACCAATGGTGAAAGCTTTCAACAAAAAAAAAATACTTGGTCCCGAATTAATAGATATTGTCAAAGAAAAAAAAAAACATTGCAGCCAAATCACATAATTAAGGTATGTTTGGTTTGGCTTTTGAAAATCATCTACTCGTAAAAGGTCTACTTGTAGTAGATCTAATTGAAATAGAGCTTTTGAAATATATATATATAGTTGTTTGGTTGGTAATTACAAAAGCACTTTTATAGCAACAGACCGTTTGGTTGTAAACTCTTAAAAAGTCTATTGAGATATTAAATTACTAAAAAGGACATATTATTTATTCACTCTAAAAAAAATTGAATTTAAAAGATTTTCTACATGTTAACTACATTTTCTGCTGCACAATAATAATAAAATTCAAAACTTTTACCATATAAACTTAAAAGATTAAAAAAATAACCAGAAAATATTAAAGTTGTTCAATCAACCCATCTTAGTTTCAAAAATTTCAGCATATATTCCAAATTACGTTGTTCAATTTACAATTGAACACACACTCCAAACACATCAAATTTACTCAATGTCCTGTTTTTCAGCCAAACACTACACATCCAAATCCATTTACAATTTTGTTCCAATAACTCACAAAATCCAATTCCACCCAATTACATTAGATTGTTACTGCAGTCTACATGACTAACATTCAAAATTTCCATGTCCACATATGATAAACTTCTTTTGAGACCATTTTAATTTATTTTTTTTTCATGTTCTTTGTAAAAAAGTTCATCTCTTTTTAGATTTCCCAGTTCTCCTTATCAACTAGTCTGCACATAGTTTCATCTTTTTAGATTTCCGGTTTCAAGCTAACACTTTTAGTTTGGTTGAGAATATTCTTATACATATATATATATATATAAGATCTTTGTAATATGAATGTAGAATCACAATATTCATTAATAGAAAAAGCTTCGAAGCTCTAAGCTCCATTAATGGAGCATGTTCAAAATAAATAAATAAATATAAATTCAACTCAGTCTATTAAAAATTGGAAAAAACATACATCATCACTATCATCATGAGTCATGACCATTAAACATGTAAAAAAACAACTTTTTTTTCTCATACATACATGTCAAAATCTCAATCAGATTTGGAAAACTTTTATGTCATTTTTGTTTTTTTTTTTTTAAGAGAGCTCAAATCAGAAAAGTAAATACACGAAAAACAGATTTGTAAAGTACATACTTTGGCTTGTACGAAGTTCAAGGAAGAGAGGATGAAGACCGATTCTGCATGAAGTCAAAAAAAAAAAAAATCAAAATCAAAATCTTGATATATAAGAACAAAAAAAAATGGTAGAAGTTACACATTATACATATCTTGAAAATGAGAAGAAAATGGAAAAGATTTTCAAATAAGGAAGAACATCTGAATAAAGATGAGAGAAGGATAAAAAAATGAAATTAAAAAGAAAGTGAGTAGAATAAAGTAAAGAAGGTGAGAAGATGTTGTCGCAAATGTCAATAAAGTGGTATAGATAAAGTTCTTCTCATTATTTTCAAAACACTAAGAACAACAAACAGTTGTTTTTTCTCCCATGGCTTAAAACTTGAGATTGATTTTTTTAATCTTAAAAATATTTAAAATAAAAACAATTGTCGAACACATTTTCATTGTTATTTACACCTCGAAACATAAAAACAGAACTAGAAAACATTGTCGAACGCGTTCTAAATGTAGGTTAACTGATAACTTATATTTTATCTTAGATTAGGTTTTACCCACTTCAGAAAACCTTATGGCAAAGTGACAATCGAGTAACCCCTTAAAGAAGGCTTCCAGTTCGCCCTTCAAATCCGCATCCGCATCAAATAACTCCCTAATTTGGGGATATGCATCTATGAAGACTAGAAAGCTCGCTAATTGTGGATACAACATTTCAATACTGCTTTCAGCGAGATTAATAGAATTCATCTTGTTGATAAAGCTTATATTTATTGGATTGATGCGACCATCGGCTTTCAGGTCCAAGACTAGTTTCCAGATGAAATTATACTAATTAAACAAAATAAAGAACATTAACATTAAAAATAATATAAAAATAAACTAACAATATCAAGAAAAAGAGAAATAATTCATACCTTTCTTGGTTCGTCCCAATGTCTTGGGTCGGTCGAAAAACCAAAGAGAAAACCTTCTGTATTATGATCACATGCAAATTTATTTAACATGTCCCTTATCACAGTTATTTTCATTGTTTGAACATTAAAAACTTTCAGTGGATACAATGGAAGACCATAAACTGGGGGCTCTCCAACAACATTGCCAATAACATTGAAATTTCTTAATGCTTCTTCCAGTAACGTAAGTTGAAAGTTTCGGCCCAAATTCTCCAAATAAGGTATTATGACAGATCGTTGACTAGTAACATTGGCCACAGCCAATCCACAATATGTGCCTCCTACGTTAATAATAATAAAATTCTTTCATAACGACCAAACCAATTTGTATAGAATCTAGGGATGATGGTATTTTAGATACTGCAAAACAAAAAAAAAAACAAAAAAAAACAATAGAAAAGTAAACACAAGCATTTCCATAATAACAAACGAGAAGTTAATTGTGATTTATATAAAAAGAAAAAGAAAATATCTAAAATAAATAAATGAAAATGAAAACAAAAATACCCTTCTCTCAGTTGTCGTTTACCGTTTGCAATGTCGTTGTAAACCCTGCCACTTGAAACCTTGTATGTTCACAATTCAATAATATATATAATGGATCGGGTAAACCTCAATTGTAAATTAGGCTCAGGCAAACTAGCAAATCTACACCCCAAATTTAAATCCTATAAGGATAAACCCTAGTTGTCAATGTTGTCAACAGATTATTACAAACAAAAATTGAGCTCGGGCAAACTAGAAAGTCCAAAGCCCATACACCCTAAGTTTATACTCTATAAGGACAAATCAATGGATCATTACAAACAAAAATTGGGCTTGGGTAAACTAGAAAGCCCAAAACCCATACACCCCAAATTTAAACTATATAAGGAGTAAACCATAGTTGTCAATGGATCTTTACAAAAAAAAAAATTGGGCTCAACCAAACTAGAACGCGAGTTTGACGATGTTTTCGAGTCCTGTTTTTGCGTTTTCGAGGAGTATAAAACAAAGAAAATGTATTCGGTAATTATTTTTGTAAGGTAAGAATTATTTTGAAGACTTTAAAGCTCGCTAATTATGAATACAACATTTACAAACTACTTTCAGCGAGATTAATAGAATTAGATTTTACTCACTTCAAAAAACCTTAGGGCAGAGTGACAATCGAGCAACACCTTAAAGAAGGCTTCCAGTTCGCCCTTCAAATCTGCATCCGCGTCATATAACTCCCTAATTTGGGGATATACATCTGTGAAGACTAGAAAACTCGCTAATTATGGATACAATATTTCAATACTGCTTTCAGCGAGATTAGTATAATTCATCTCGTCGATGAAGCTTATATTTACCGGATCGAGGCGACCATCGGCTTATAGGTCCAAGAATAGTTTCCTGATGAAATTATACAAACAAAACAAAATAAAAAATATTAACATTCAGAATAATATAGAAATAAACTAACAAGATCAAGAAAAATTCTCTAAATAAGGTATTAGGATAGATCGTCGACTAATGACATTGGCCATAGGCAATCCACAATATGTGCCTCTTATGTTAATAATAATAAAATTATTTCCTAACGACCAAACAAATTTGTACAGACTCTGAGGATGATGATATTTTAGATACTGCAAAACAAAAACAAAAAAACATAACAATAAAAAAGTAAACACAAGCATTTCCATGATAACAAATGAGAAGTTAATTGTGATTTACATAAAAAGAGAAAGAAAATGCCTAAGACAAATATACGAAAAAAAAAACAAAAATACCCTTCTCTCAGTTGTCGTTTGCCGTTTACACTGTCGATGTAAACCCTGTCATTTGAAACCTTGTATGTTCACTATTCAATAGTATATATAATGGATCGGGTAAACCTCAATTGTAGATTGGACTCAGACAAACAAGCAAATCTACACCCCAAATTTAAACTCTATAAGGGTAGACCCTAGTTGTCAATGTTGTCAATGGATCGTTACAACCCAAAGCCCATGCACCCTAAATTTATACCTTATAAGGGTAAGTCAATGGATTATTACAAACAAAATAAGGTTTGGGTAAACTAGAAAGCCCAAAGCCAATACACCCCAAATTTAAACCATATAAGGAGTAAACCATAGTTGTTAATGGATCATTACAAACAAAATTTGGGCTCGGGCAAATTAGAACCCGCGTTCGGTGATGTTTTTAAGTCCTGTTTTTTACATTTTCGAGGTGTAAAAAACAAAGGATATGTATTCGGCAATTCTTTTTGTAAGGTAAGAATTATTTTGAAGAATTGAAAGCTCGCTAATTATGGATATAACATTTACAAACTACTTTCAGTGAGATTAGTAGAATTAAGTTTTACCCACTTTAGAAAAACTTATGGCAGAGTGACAATCGAGCAACCCCTTAAAGAAGGCTTCCAGTTTGCCTTTCAAATCCGCATCCGCATCATATAACTCCCTAATTTGGGGATATGCATCTATGAAGACTAGAAAGCTCGCTAATTATGGATACAACATTACAATACTGCTTTCAGCAAAATTAGTATAATTCACCTCGTCGATGAAACTTATATTTACCAGATCAAGGCGACCATCGGCTTATAGGTTCAAGACTAGTTTCTTGATGAAATTATACTAACAAAACAAAATAAAGAACATTAACATTCAGAATAATATAAAAATAAACTAACAAGATCAAGAAAAAGAGAAATAATTCATACATTTCCTGTCTCGTCCCAATGTCTTGGGTCGGTCGAAAAACCGAAGAGAAAACCTTATGCATCATGATCATATGCATCATGATCATATGCACATTTATTTAACTTGTCCGTTATCACAGTTATGTTCAGCGTTTGAACATTAAAATTATTCAGTGGATACAATGGAAGACCAAAAATTGGGGACTCTACAACAGCGTTTCCAATAATATTGAAATTTCTTAATGCTTCTTCTAGTAACGTAAGTTGAAAGTTTCAGCCCAAATTGTCCAAATATGGTATTAGGATAGATTGTCGACTAACGACATTTGCCACAAGCAATCCACAATATGTGCCTCCTACGTCAATCATAATAAAATTATTTCCTAACGACCAAACCAATTTGTACAGACTCTGGGGATGATGGTATTTTAGATATTACAAAAAAAAAAAAAAAAAAAAAAAAAAAAAAAAAAAACACTACAAGAAATACTGTCTTTTCCGACGAAATTATGGTCGGTGATCGATGTTTTTCCAACGATAAAAATCAAGTTGTAACGACGTAACAAATACCCTCGGAAATAGTGACTAAAGTCGTCACAAATAATGTGAAAATGGCGCCAAAGCTTGGCGCCAATACTATTTTTGACAACAGATTCCTAGTCCTTGGAAAAAATGAATATTTTCCGACCACAATAGTTGATCCTCGGAAATAGCACTTGGAAACATGATACTATTTCTGACCACCAGAACCTAACCCTCAAAAATACATTCTATTTCTAACTATCGTAACCTAATCATTGGAAATAATCAGTTTCAAAATTATTGATATTAAACTATTAATTTTAATTTATTATTTACTATTTCATATTATTTTTAAGCTAATAATAATTACATTGTTTTAAAAAAAATTCAAATAATATTTTTTATTTTAGTTTTTAGCTTCTTCTTTTTTAATTATTAATTTTTATTTATAAGTTCTTAAAAATTTCTAGTTTAATTTATTAATTTTACGATTAATATTTATTATTTAGGCTTAATATTAATTTAATATTCTTAATTTATATTCTATAAAAATTTACTTCATTTGTTTTAATAGAGCATATGTGGCTACGCACTAACGTGAAAAGCTCCCCCTCACCTAATCAATATTAGGTCAAATCTAAACATAACCCTATTCCTATTTATTCACTATTTTCTCATTCAAACAAATGCACGAGTAATCACAGCGCCACCCCTGTGTTCATCCTCGTTCACTCTGGCCCTTTTTTTTTTTTCTTTTTTCTTACCAATATCTCACAACATCAACTAACTACATTCATATATATATATATTATTGAATTTCTTTGTGTTTCTTTGAGTTTATACATGAGTTGTATTGTTTTCAGCATAATATTCAATTAATTTCTAGAATTATGTTATATTTTTCTTTAATTTATCATCCAGCTATTAAAATCTAGTATTTTTTTTTTCTTCAGATCTCCTTGCTTGGCTGCGAGATGACATTATATCATTCCCTACATTATTTATTTATGTCACAGGTATGGTGGTTCTTTTATTATCTACTTTTATCTCTTATTATTACTTTTTAATTTTAATTTTTTTTTTTGAGATTTTTTATTACTTTTTAATTTACACGCAAGTTGTTTGATGAAATGATTGAATGAGAAAAACTTAGTATAATCTATGCTTTCTTGTTTGATTTTTTCTATTATGATATTAATAATCTTATGTATGTTTTCCGTACAGACACAAAAGAAGCGTATATGATGAAGAGGAAATCGAACTTCTTGAGAGAGATTTAAGATGTTTGACGAGTTCTATGTATATACACATTAGCTTAAAACTATTTTAATTTTGACTTGTATTATGTACAATATTTGTTGGTGGAAATATATATCTTTTTGTTATTCATTATATTAAGATTATTTATAATTTATTGTCGGCTTTATATCTCCACAAAAACCAAGTTAAATAAAACAAATAAATAAATAGTCAATTGGATTTCGTGTGATAATTTATTTTTTTTCAAATGCAACGTAAATTATTTTTTACTCCAACTTCCCTCATTAATACCTTATTTCTGATCACAACCTCCCTCATTAATTCATTATTTATGACGGTAAAGGCCGTAAAAAATAATCCCTTTATATTGAAGGGATAACATTTTTGACCGTATCTTTCTTCCATCTCCGACCATTTTTTCCCTCGGAAATAATTTTATTTTCGAGGGCTGGTCAGAAAAGGTTTATTTCCCACGATATCATTTCCGATGAAGACCGACGACCTTTTCCCGTCGGAAGTATACATTTCCGATGACTTTTTGACATTTTCCAACAATATTTAGTGCTCGGAAAAGACCATATTTCTTGTAGTGACAACAGAACAGTAAACACAAGGATTTCTATGATAACAAACGACCAAATTAATTATGATTGACATAAAAAAAAAATGCCTAAGACAAATAAACGAAAAAGAAAACAAAAATACCATTCTCTCAATTGCCGTTTACCATTTGCACTGTCGCTATAAAACCCAGCCACTTGGAACCTTGTATGTTCACTATTCAATATTATTGAAACAAATAACACGGTGTGATCTAATAATAATCTAGAGGGGGGGGGGGGGGGGGTGAATAGATTTTACCAAATTTACCCAATTTTCGCGATTAGTCAATTTACGAAAATGCCCCAAACTAGTCAAAACAATAACAAGTGTAATATGGTGCGGAAGTATAAAAGACACTTGATATTTACGTGGAAACCCTCACGGGAAAAACCACGGGCTGTATAGTGCGCCACACTCAAACCTCGAATCAACTAAATGTGAAATGATGACAACCTAATCCCGATCAATAATCAACACACCTACCTAATCCCTGTATAAGTGGACCTAGTCCAATTGCTTGCAATCTAAGCAACCTAATCCCGGAAGCTACATGCAAGACTTACTTCTCAATGAAGAGATTACAACCTATGTGAATATAAAATGATATTCAATGAGCAAATAAAGCTAGGTAACCTTAGATGCTTATCTAGGATGAATAGATAACAATAAATGCAATCCTAGATGTCAATAGCTAAATGACATGTCATAAAACTTAGCATATCATAGATAAAAATATCCTAGATGTTGCTATCAAAATACATCACTCAAACAAACACAACAATCTCTATTTTGTATCTAGAATATATTCTAAGAGCATACAAATAATATAAGAGATTTCTTTGATAAATAAAACACTAAGCTTAGATGAGATTAGTGAAGAACATACCAAAGCAAGTGTGTTGAGCAAAACCCATGCAAGCAAGCATCCTAACTATACTAGAAAATGCTAGATGATATTTTGATGCATATGAGAATGGTTTTGTGTGTATAAAAATGAGTTCTTGATTGTTTTTCTCTCAAGTTTCTCTTTTTGAACTTTAGGGTTCTTTTGAATCAGAGAACTGAGTTAGAGAAATGAGAAAGTATGATATATATAGTCATCAAGAACAGGGCATGTGAAAAGACAAGATTGCCCCTGAAAACGCACAATCGACGGTTTCATTCTATGGTCGGGGCCGCAGAATTTGACCGCCGAATTGAACCTGAGAAAGAAACCGACCTAAAATATTTAATTCGGCGGTTTCATTAGGCGGCCAGGCCGCCGATAATAACCGCAGAATTCATCCTGAGAACAGGGGAGAAAACGACGGTTTCATTCGGCGGTTTCGAAACCGCCGAGTAAACCGCAGAACAACACCCGAGAATAATAAATGCATCAGGTATGAAACGGTGGTTTCAAATCGGCGGCCAGACCGCCGATATAACCGCAGAATCAGACCAGAGACCTCTGGTCCAAAACGGCGGTTTCATTCGGCGGCCAAGGCTGCCGATTAAACCGCCTGGCTGCCGATTAAACCGCCGATTCACCAAAAGTGGTGAATCCAAGGAGAAAGCCAAGGCTATCACCAAGAGCGGTCTTCGCGTAAAACCAAGCACATAATCGTGCAAGCGCGGACGTTTCTGAACATATACGGGAAACGAATTACCCGACACAAACAAACACACAACAAGATATAATCAAACAAAGTGCTAGTGTGTAATGTGACATGTGAAGAGAATGCACACATATGCAAGTATGCTAAGTGTGTGTGTACTTCTAGATCTCTTCAAAGAAAACTAAGCACAAGAAATATACCTTTGAGCGCTTGTCCACCTTGAGGTCTTGAAGAGGGCCTTCAATGTTGGTCTCCAATCACCTAATATACCCTTACAATCCAAACCCAAACTTGTGGTTTGTCCACGAAATAAGCCAATCAATAATGGGAATCCTTACAATTATATATAATAGATCAGGTAAACCCCAATTGTAAATTGGGCTCGGGCAAACTAACAAATCTACACCCCAAATTTAAACTCTATAAGGGTAAACCCTAGTTGTCAATGTTGTCAATGGATCATTATAATCTAAAGCCCATACACCCTAAATTTATACCCTATAAGGGTAAGTCAATGGATCATTACAAACAAAAATCTGGCTTGTATAAACTAGAAAGCCCAAAGCCCATGCACCTCAAATTTAAACCATATAAAGAGTAAACCATAGTTGTCAATGGATCATTACAAACAAAAATTGGGCTAAGGCAAACTAGAACGCGGGTTTGGCGATGTTTTCGAGTCCTGTTTTTTGCATTTTCGTAGTGTAAAAAACGAAGAAAATGTATTCAGTAATTGTTTTTGTAAGGCAATAATTATTTTGAAGACATTAAAGCTCGCTAATTATGAATACAACATTTACAAACTGCTTTCAGCGAGATCAATAGAATTAGATTTTACCCACTTCAGAAAACCTTATGACAGAGTGACAATCGAGCAACCCGTAAAGAAGGCTTCCATTTCGCAATTCAAATCCGCATCCACGTCATATAACTCATTAATTTGGGGATAAGCATTTGTGAAGATTAGAAAGCTCACTAATTATGGATACAATATTTCAATAATGCTTTCAGCGAGATTAGTAGAATTCATCTTGTCGATGAAGCTTATATTTACCGGATCGAGGTGACCATCAGCTTATAGGTCCAAGACTAGTTTCCTGATAAAATTATACTAACAAAACAAAATAAAGAACATTAACATTCGGAATAATATAGAAATAAACTAACAAGATCAAGAAAAAGAGAAATAATTCATACCTTTCCAGGTTCGTCCCAATGTCTTGGGTCGGTCGAAAAACCGAAGAGAAAACCTTATACATCATGATCATATGTACATTTATTTAATTTGTCTGTTATCACAGTTATGTTAAGCGTTTGAATATTAAAATCTTTCAATGGATACAATGGATAACCATAAATTGGGGGCTCAACAACAGCCTTACCAATAAAATTGAAATTTCTTAATGCTTCTTCTAGTAACGTAAGTTGAAAGTTTCGAACCAAATTCTCTAAATAAGGTATTAGGATAGATCGTCGATTAACAACATTTACCACAAGCAATCTACAATATGTGCCTCCTACGTCAATCATAATAAAATTATTTCCTAACGACCAAACCATTTTGTACAGACTCTATGAATGATGGTATTTTAGATATTACAAAAAAAAAAAAAAAAAAAAAAAAAAAAAAAAACACAACAACAGAAAAGTAAACACAAGGATTTCCATGATAACAAACGACAAAATTAATTGTGATTTACATAAAAAAAGAAAGAAAATGCCTAAAACAAATAAACGAAAAAGAAAACAAAAATACCATTCTCTCAGTTGCCGTTTGCCATTTGCACTGTCGCTATAAAACCCTTCCACTTGAAACCTTGTATGTTCACTATTCAATATTATATATAATAGATCGGGTAAACCCTAATTATAAATTGGGCTCGGGCAAACTAGCAAATCTACTCCCCAGATTTAAACTCTATAAGGGTAAACCTTAGTTGTCAATGTTGTCGATAGATCATTACAATAAGCACATACACCCTAAATTTATACCCTATAAGGGTAAGTCAATAGATCATTACAAACAAAAATCTGGCTTGGGTAAACTAAAAAGCCCATAGCCCATACACCCCAAATTTAAACCATATAAAGAGTAAACTATAGTTGTCAATGGATCATTACAAACAAAATTCGGGCTAGGGCAAACTAGAACGCGCGTTTGACGATGTTTTCAAGTCCTATTTTTGCATTTTCGAGGTGTAAAAAACAAAGAAAATGTATTCGGTAATTGTTTTTGTAAAGTAAGAATTATTTTGAAGACTTTAAAGCTCGCTAATTATGGATACAACATTTACAAATTGCTTTTAGCGAGATTAATAGAATTAGATTTTACCCACTTCAGAAAAACTTATGGCAGAGTGACAATCGAGCAACCCCTTAAAGAAGGCTTTCATTTTGCCCTTTAAATCCGCGTCCGCGTCATATAACTCCTTAATTTGGGGATATGCATATGTGAAGAATAGAAAGCTCGCTAATTATGGATACAACATTTCAATACTGCTTTCAGCGAGATTAGTAGAATTCATCTCGTCGATGAAGCTTATATTTACCAGATCAAGGTGACCATCGGCTTATAGGTCCAAGACTAGTTTCCTGATGAAATTATACTAACAAAACAAAATAAAGAACATTAACATTCAGAATAATATAGAAATAAACTAACAAGATCAAGAAAAAGAGAAATAATTCATACATTTCTTGGTTCGGTCGAAAAACCAAGAGAAAACCTTATGCATCATGATCATATACACATTTATTTAACTTGTCCGTTATCACAGTTATGTTCAGCGTTTGAATATTAAAATCTTTCAGTGGATACAATGGAAGACCATAAATTGGGAGCTCTACAACAGCATTTCCAATAATATTGAAATTTCTTAATGCTTCTTCTAGTAACGTAAGTTGAAAGTTTCGGCCCAAATTGTCCAAATAAGGTATTAGGATAGATCGTCGATTAACGACATTTGCCACAAGCAATCCACAATATGTGCCTCCTACAACAATTATAATAAAATTATTTCCTACCGACCAAACCAATCAGTACAGACTCTGTGGATGATAGTATTTTAGATATTACAAAAAAACAAAAAAAAAAAACAAAAAAACCAAAAAAAAAACACAACAACAGAAAAGTAAACACAAAGATTTCCATGATAACAAACGACAAATTAATTGTGATTTACATAAAAAGAGAAAAAAAAATGTTTAAGACAAATAAACGAAAAAGAAAACAAAAATACCCTTCTCTCAGTTGTCGTTTGCCATTTGCACTGTCGCTATAAAACCCAGCCACTTGGAACCTTGTATGTTCACTATTCAATATTATATATAATAGATCGGGTAAACCCCAATTATAAATTGGGCTCGGGCAAACTAGCAAATCTACACCCCAAATTTAAACTCTATAAGGGTAAACCCTAGTTGTCAATGTTGTCAATGGATCATTACAACCCAAAGCCCATACACCCTAAATTTATACCCTATAAGGGTAAATCAATGGATCATTACAAACAAAAATCTGGCTTGGGTAAACTAGAATGCCCAAAGCCCATACACTCCAAATTTAAACCATATAAAAAGTAAACCATAGTTGTCAATGGATCATTACAAACAAAAATTGGGCTAGGGCTAGGGCAAACTAGAACGCGCATTTGGTGATGTTTTCGAGTCTTGTTTTTGCGTTTTCGAGATGTAAAAAACAAAGAAAATGTATCCATTGATTGTTTTTGTAAGGTAAGAATTATTTTTGAAGACCTTAAAGCTCGATAATTATGGATACAACATTTACAAACTGCTTTCAACGAGATTAATAGAATTAGATTTTACCCGCTTCATAAAACCTTATGGCAGAGTGACAATCGAGCAACCCCTTAAAGAAGGCTTCCATTTCGCCCTTCAAATCCGCATCTGCGTCATATAACTCCTTAATTTGGTGATAAACATCTGTGAAGACTAGAAAGCTCGCTAATTATGGATACAACATTTCAATACTACTTTCAGCGAGATTAATAGAATTCATCTCGTCGATGAAGCTTATATTTACCTGATCGAGGCGACCATCGGCTTATAGGTCCAAGACTAGTTTCCTGATGAAATTATACTAACAAAACAAAATAAAGAATATTAACATTCAGAATAATATAGAAATAAACTAACAAGATCAAGAAAAAGATAAATAATTCATACCTTTCCTGGTTCGTCCCAATGTCTTGGGTCAGTCGAAAAACCGAAGTGAAAACCTTATGCATCATTATCATATGCACATTTATTTAACTTATCTGTTATCACAGTTATGTTCAGCGTTTGAATATTAAAATCTTTCGGTGGATACAATGGAAGACCATAAATTGGGGGCTCTCCAACAGTCCTGCCAATAAAATTGAAATTTCTTAATGCTTCTTCAATAACGTAAATTGAAAGTTTCAAACCAAATTCTCTAAATAAGGTATTAGGATAGATCGTTAACTAACAACATTAGCCACAACCAATCCACAATATGTGCCTCCTATGTCAATCATAATAAAATTCTTTCCTAACGACCAAACCAATTTGTACAGATTCTGGGGATGATGGTATTTTAGATACTACAAAACAAAAACAAAAAAGCATAACAACAGAAAAGTAATCACAAGCATTTCCATGATAACAAACGAGAAGTTAATTGTGATTTACATAAAAAGGGAAAGATAATGCCTAAGACAAATAAATGAAAACGAAAACAAAAATACCCTTCTCTCAGTTGCTGTTTGCCGTTTGCACTATTGCTGTAAACCCTACCACTTGAAATCTTGTATGTTCACTATTCAATAGTATATATAATGGATCGGGTAAACCCTAATTGTAAATTATGCTCGGGCAAACTAGCAAATCTGCACCCCAAATTTAAACCCTGTAAGAGTAAACCCTAGTTGTCAATGTTGTCAATGGATCATTGCAAACAAAAATTGGGCTCGGGCAAACTAGAAAGCCCAAAGCCCATACACCCTAAATTTATACCTTATAAGGGTAAGTCAATGGATCATTACAAATAAAAATTCAGCTCGGGTAAACTAGAAAGCACAAAGCCCATAAACCCTAAATTTAAACCATATAAGTAGTAAATCATAGTTATCAATGGATCATTACAAATAAAAATTGGGCTCGGGCAAGCTAAAATACTCTTCTTTCAGTTGTTGTTTGTCGTTTGCACTGTCGCTATAAACCCTGCTGCTCAAAACCCTATATGTTCACTATTCAATAGTATATATAATGGATCGGGTAACCCCTCGTTGAAAATTGGGCTCAAGCAAACTAACAAATCTACACCCCAAATTTAAACCCTATAAGGGTAAACCCTAGTTGTTAATGTTGTTAATGGATCATTATAAACAAAAATTGGGCTCGGGTAAACTAGAAAGCCCAAAGCCCATATACACCCTAAATTTAAACCATATAAGGGTAAACAATGGATCATTGCAAACAAAAATTGGGTTTGGGCAAACTAGAAAGCCTAAAGCCCATACACCCCAAATTTAATCCCTATAAAGGGGTAAACCATAATTGTCAATGGATCATTACAAACAAAAATTGAGCTTGGGTAAACTAGAAAGCGTGTGTGGCAATGTTTTTGAGTCCTGTTTTTACGTTTTCGAGGTGTAAAAAACAAGGAAAATGTGTTCGACAATTGTTTTTGTAAGGTAAGAATTATTTTGAAGACTTGAAAGCTCACTAATTGTGGATAACACATTTCAATACTGCTTTCAGCGAGATTAGTAGAATTCATCTCGTCGATGAAACTTATATTTACCGTATCGAGGTAACCATTGGCTTCCAAGCCCAAGAATAGTTTCTGGATGAAATTATACTAACAAAACAAAAGAAAGAGCATTAACACTCATAATAATAGAGAAATAAACTAACAAGATAAAGAAAAAGAGAAATAACTCTTACCTTTCCTAGTTCGTCCCAATGTCATGGATTTGCCGAAAAACCAAAAAGAAAACCTTTTGCATTATGATCATATGTAACTTTATTTAAGATGTCCGTTATCACAGTTATGTTCATCGTTTGAACATTAAAAACTTGGAGTGGATAAAATGGAAGACCATAAACTTGGGGCTCTCCAACAGCATTGACAACAGCATTGAGATTTCTTATTGCTTCTTCTTATAACGTAAGTTGAAAGTTTCTGCTCAAATTCTCTAAATAAGATATTATGACAGATCGTTGACTAACGACATTCAGTTAACTAGGTTAGGATTAGATTAAATGAGAATTAGATTAGTTTTTCACAATCCTCATGGGATTGACCTCATACTCGCATAAGCTATTCTATAATAGACTCATGCGCTTGAGAGTATTTTAAAATTTATCACAATATGATTTGTTCTTTAATTACTGATCATATGAAATTTATAGTTTGTTTACACAGTATAATTTGCATCTTTGTTATTTACAAGTTTTTTTGTTGCCTGGTATCTCGTACCACTTGTAGCAATCAATTAGTATAAACATCATCAGCCATATGTAGCTGGATTGGATCTTCCTTATGTATCTCGAATACAAGACTTTCGTACAATAATCGGTCCTAATGTTGCTACAAAGAAGACAATAATTACTGATAGTGATTCCTCAAATTTTTATTCTTAATTGACTATGTATTATTTTAGTTTTTTTAATAATTTTGTCTAAATTGACTATATAATGGTTTACTTTTTAATTTCAAATTATTAGACATTTACTTTTGACTCTCATATCATACATTCTCAAATCACTTTTTCGAAGCCAAGAAGGTTTTGTTGCAGCGAACTTGTTTCTTCAACTAACAACTTACAAGACTTCTCCAATTCTCTTAAAAGTTAAAAACACTTTTTTTTTTTTTTTATCATTTGAGTATATGATTTTTTTTTTAATATTGAATTAAATGTTTAAAATAATGTTGAGTCAAAATAATAGTAGGAACATCCTACAAAATCTGAAACTTGTTCTTATAAATTCTAAATTATGGGTGTAATGAGAAGACTTGGTAAAATGAGAAAAAATGGGTGCAATAAGAAAAAAATATTTAAAATTAGAAAAAAAAAAAAAAAAAAAAACTTAAAGAATAGTTTTGGTATTTTAAAAGGTGTAGGGAGTAAAATTAATATTTTTAATTTTTTAATGTGGGTGTGGGAAAAAAAAATGGGTGTATAGAGATATTTTGTGGGTGGCAATAGAGCCACCCACTCATTTTCTAGTATATTCTTTCAACTCATGTTTCATCTTCATAATTCAATTTAAGCCCAAAAAATCATATTGTTGAGGACTAGACATCTGAATGATATTTTACATTTTAGATTGTATTAGAAATTTCATATTTGAACCAAATGATTATATCCCAAAACTAAATATGCGAAAACGAAAAGAAAAAAAAAATGAGAGAGAGTTTTTCACCTTTTAATTTGAAATATTACAATAAAATGGGGTTTGGGGGACATGACACAAAATTACAACTTCATAATGTAAGTGTGTAAGGTATACTATTAGACCAACTTCATCTCTTCATGCATTTTTCACTTTTATTGAATAAAAAGCAAAAACATTCACAGTATTGCACCTTTTTTATTTATTTATTTATTTTTATTTTTTTTATTTTATTTTTTATAAAAATTTTAACTAGTTTAGTTGGTGGTATGTTGGCTTAATAAATATGCGGTTCTATTTATTAATCAGTAAAACATACCTTTCAACAAAAAAAAAATAGTATATATATATATATTATCGTAATTGTTTTTTTTTTTTTTTTTTTTTTTTTATTTTGTAAGAACATGAAAAGACACCAATTTTTTAAAAATTAATTTAAATGATTTTTATTAAATAAAACGATAATACAAAATATTATTGTTACTTTTACACTATATTGAAAATATGTTTTCAAGTAGTTGCGATTTTATCCACGCGCCTTCGTTCTTGGTTCCTGTAGTGAGTTATGGAGGACATCTTCACGTTTTCATCTCAGCCAACGAAGGAAGGGAGTCAGATTCTGAAGGACAAACCACCAGATCCCAGAATGGGTGTTAAGCGAGCCCGTTCGCAGAAGGATGTTGATGGCGGAGATTCAAGGACTTCGGCGAATCAGAGTTTCAAAGCGAAACTTCTGGGGCAATCAAGCCAAGGGAATTGGACGGGATTTGGGTCAGGTAAGGAAAAATTGAGGATTGAGGATGGGGACATCACAATCACTGAGGGATTGACTGGACCCAATATGAGGTTATCGGCGGAATTGAAGCAGCGACTGTGCACTCCGTGGAATAATGCCGTGATTTTAAAAATCATGGGCAAACCCCACACACTCAATTTTATGCTCTCCAAATTGCGACAGAAGTGGGCTTTGATTGGGCAATGGCAACTTACTGATTTGGAGGATGGATATTTTGTGGCAAGATTCCAGATGGTAGAGGATATGGAATTCGTGCTAACTGGAGGGCCATGGCTTATTGTTAATCAATATTTGGTTATTCAGAAGAGGAGACCGAATTTTGTTCCTGGAGATGAGGAGATTCAGAGGATGCCGGTTTGGGTGAGACTTTTGAAATTACCTATGGAATGGATTGAAGTTGATCTTCTAAGGAGCATATGGGGCATGTTGGGTACTACTCTCAAGGTAGATCCAATAACTGAGTCTCAAGCCAGGGGACGTTTTGCTAGGATCTGTGTTGAGATTGATATCACTAAACCTCTATAGGGTTCTCTTAGTGTGGATGATAGGTGTATCAGGGTTGAGTATGAAAACATTGGGCTGATTTGTTACAATTGTGGATGAATGGGACATAGCAAGGAGGGGTGTACAATGGGAAAGGGAGATCAGACTGAGAGTGTTCGGGTTGAGGTGCCAAGGGAGAATGTGCAGGCTGCTGTTGAGAAGGATTCGTTTGGCCCGTGGTTGCAAGTCTCGTATGGGAGGACAGGTAGAAGTAATATGGGTGCTCATTTTGCTGGTAAGAGGAATGGTTCTGCTGCTCATTTTGGGAAATCTTCCAATGGTAGTCGAAGTGCTAATAATTTTACTGGACAGGGAGCTGAAAATTCTGGAAAGATTTGGGATAGTAGGACAGATTCTGTGAATGGATTGGTGGGCAGTGAGGTTAGAAAAGTGGTACATTCTAGTAAAGGTGTGAGATTGGTGGTCAAAAGGTGGATGGATCAAGATTTTCTATCCTCTCTGAGGGACTGGAGGAGGAGGTTGGTATGGATATTTCTGGGGCAGGGCTGAGTTCCACCATCGTAGGTAATGCTAATTCGGTGTTGGATGAAATTTCTAATACAGGTGCTTCTAGGATGAGAGAACCAAGGCCTTCCTTTAACAAATACTTGAAGGATGATGTTAGTGGAATCCAATGTTTTAACAAACCTTTCACGGATTCTGCTCCTGTGAGAAAATTTGTGGGGAAGGGTAGGCATAGCAATAAAGGCAAAGCACATGTGGTTGAGTTGACAGAAGCTGATGCCGATAAGGTTCTCCAGGATACAGATGTGTTACAATCCTTGCATAAGGAGGTGATGGGAGCTGTGGTGTCTGCTGAGCATTCTTCTCTGCCTCCTGGTGAGTGTAATTCTTCTGATGATGGGAATATTATTAGTAATAGCCAGTTGGTTAATCTTGATGAAATTGTTAATTTTGATGAGGTTGCTTCCAAATTGAAGGAGGCAATGGAGGTTGTTATGGAATAGGTTCTCTTCTTTTATAATTTTTTTAATGATATGTACATGGAATGTTAGGGGTGCAGGGAAGAAGGGATTTGATAAGATTATTTCTGATATTAGACGTTTTCAGCATTTTGAGGCGATTGCCATATTAGAGCCTAGAATTAATGGTATTAAGGCTAGTAAAGTTGTTGATAAATTGGGTTTTTCTGACAGATTCATTGTGGAGGCTTCTGGTTTTTCTGGGGGTATCTGGTTGCTTTGGAATGGTAAGAATGTGAAGTTGCATGTAGTGGCTAGTTCTAAGCATACTATCACTGCTGTAGTTGCTGAAGGAGATAGGGTTTGGATTCTTACTATTGTTTATGCTAATCCTAGCATTGTTATTCGGCGTTATCTGTGGGATTATCTAAGTGCGCTAAGGAAGTGTTTCTAGGGCCCTTGGGTAATTATGGGGGATTTCAATGAAGTTGTTAATAGTTCTGAAAAGAGGGGAGGTCGTCAGGTCTTCTCCAATACCGGTTTTGGGGATTGGATTAGTAGTAATAAACTTGTTGATATGGGGTTCATTGGACAAAAGTACACGTGGATGACTAAGAGAGGTATTGGGGAGGATATTTGGGAAAAACTGGATAGAGGGATTTGTTCTATGGAATGGAGGACTATGTTTGTGGAGGGTTATGTTCATCATTTACCTAGAATCTCTTCGGATCATTGCCCTATCGTACTTTGTCTACATAGTAATCATGTTCCTCGTAGTAATCTTAAACCTTTTAGATTCGAGGCTATGTGGATAAAGCATGAGAGTTTTAGTAATTTGGTGTGTTCTAATTGGAACAGGATTGGGTGCTCGATTTCTGAAAAAGTTTCTTCTTTGACCAACATCCTAAGTTCTTGGAATAGAGATGTTTTTGGTTCTATTTTTCACAAAAAAAAGGAGGATTCTTGCTCGGTTACAAGGCATTCAAAGATGCCTAGGTGAGAGGTTTTTACCTGGTTTGGCAAAACTTGATGCTAAGCTTCGGCAGGAGTATAGTCAAATTGTTGAGCTTGAGGAAATTTTTTGGTTGCAGAAGTCAAGGGTTTCTTGGCTTAAGGAGGGGGATAGAAATACTAAGTTCTTCCATCTTGGTACTCTTATCAGATGGAGGTTTAATAAGTTAGAGGGTTTGAAAGATAGGAAGGGCGTGTGGAGGAATGAGAAGGAGGATATGGAATCTATTGCTGTCTCTTATTTCCAAGATCTCTTTTCTAGTCATCAGAATATGGATAGCTACAATCTGTTGCCTCTTCTGTTTCCTAGGTTGGATGAGGGGGTGCTTTCTAATCTGAGTAAGGAGGTGTCTGAAGAGGAGGTTAAGAGTGCTCTTTTTGGGATTGGTGGTTTAAAGGCTCCTGGCCCGGATGGGTTTCCTGCTGTTTTTTTCCAAAATCAGTGGGAGGTGTGCAAGAAGGATTTGGTTAGATTGGTTGTGGAAAGTTTTAATTCTGGGTCTTTTCCTAGTGATATTAATCATACTCTTATCGCTCTCATTCCTAAAGTGGTCAGCCCTCTCAATATGACTCAACTCAGACCCATTAGTCTTTGCAATTCCACTTATAAGATTATCAGCAATGTAATTGTTCAGAGACTTAGGATTCTGTTGCCTGATCTTGTTAGTCCTAACCAAGTAGCTTTTGTGCCTGGGAGGCAAATTAAGGATAACATAGTCGTGGCTCAGGAGGTCCTCCACAAGTATAGAACAATGAAAGGTACGAAAGGGTATATTGCTTGGAAGATTGATCTTGCCAAGGCCTATGACAGATTACAGTGGGATTTCATTCGAAATGTTATTGTGGAGGTGGGTTTGGATGGTAAGTTGATTGATCTTATTATGTGGTGTATTTCGAGTGTGAAGTATCAAGTGATTTTGAATGGGGAAAAAATGAAAGCTTTTACCCCTGGTTGTGGCATCAGACAAGGGGATCCCTTATCCCCTTATATTTTTGTCTTGTGTATGGAAAAATTGTCTCACTTGATTAACCATAAGCTTAGCCAGAAATTATGGAAGTGTGTGAAGCTTTCTCGAGGTGGGCCTAAGGTTTCGCACTTATTTTTTGCTGATGACCTTATTCTTTTTGGTCAGGCTACTACTACTCAAGCCACTATCATGAAGGAGTGTTTGGATGAATTTTGTAGGTTCTCTAGTCAACAAGTTAGTTTTGAGAAGTCTAGAATTCTTTGTTCTAATAATATTCCAGAGACTGATGCCAGGAGAATTGTTAGTATTTGTGGATCTCCTTTGACTAAGAATTTGGGTAAGTATTTGGGGGTGCCTCTTATCCATGGTAGGGTCACCAATCAAACTTATGTGGAGCTTGTTGAAAAAACTCAGAAAAGACTGGCAGCTTGGAAAAGTGATTCCTTTTCTTTGGCTGGTCGTGTTACCCTCATTAAATCTGTTACCTCCGCTTTGCCTGTGTATACCATGCAATCAGTTAAGCTTCCTAGAGATATATGTCATAGATTGGATAAGATCAGTAGGGATTTTTTATGGGGCCATACTGAGACTAGGAAGGCTGTCCACCTGATTAATTGGGATAGTGTGTGTGTGCCTAAAAAGTTTGGTGGGCTTGACATTAAGAAAACGAAGGACATGAATCAAGCTCTTCTTGCTAAAATGGGTTGGCGTTTGTTGCAAAATGAGAGTGGTCTCTGGTGCCAGCTTCTTAATAGTAAGTATCTCAAGAATTCTTCTTTTATTAATTTTGAGCAAAATATGGGGTCTGTTTGTTCGAGCACTTGGAGGGGTATTGTGCATGGTGTCAAATTATTAACTAAGGGGCTTAGGTGGCGGGTTGGTTGTGGTAATAAAATCAGGTTTTGGTTAGATAATTGGGTTCCTGGGATTGGTGTTCTTTTGGAGCATGCCACTGTTAGACTTTCGGAGGATGTTGCTTCCCATTTTGTTGAGCATTATTTAGTGAGTGGTAGATGGAATATTTTGCAGCTTGAGTTAGTTCTTCCTAGGCACATTGTTTACCGTGTGGCTGGAATTCATGCTGGAGGATTGAGTAGCGGTCCTGATAGGTTTATATGGGGATGGAGTCAAAGTGACGATTTTTCTGTTAAATCTACGTATGGTGGTTTGTTTGATACTGTGAGCTGTCATCCGTGGAGGTGGAAGTTTATTTGGAATATCAAGCTTCCGCCTAGAGTGCAGCATTTTTTATGGGTGCTTATGCATGGTAAGATTCTTACTAATCATCACAGGGCTGCTCGGGGAATGGATGGTGATGGTACTTGCCCGCGTTGTAAGGTTGGAATTGAAACTGTTGATCATCTTCTCTGTGGCTGTAAGGTTTCGGTTGGTGTTTGGGAAGGGGTCTGTAGAGGTTTCACCACTTCTAATTCTTTCAAGGGGGATCTTGACAATTGGTTAGATGATAATTTGCATATTGGTAAGGTAGGGAAGGGTAGGCTTCCTCATTACTTGGGTTTTGCTTATGTTTTATGGTTCCTCTGGAAATGGAGATGTAGTCAGGTTTTTGATAAGGAGTTTGTGCTTCCTCAATACCCACAGTTGATCATTTTTAGGAGTGCTAAGGAGTGGCTGGATGCTAATGTGACTGGGTCTAGGAAGGAAATTGCTGATATTTCTGTTAAATGGCTGCCTCCTACTGAAGGTTGGGTCAAGATGAATGTTGATGGTAGTTGTGATACAGGTTCGGGCATCATCACTGCTGGTGGAGTGCTGCGCAATCATTTTCATGGTTGGGTGACAGGTTTTGCGCTGAAAAAAGGTGTTGGTAGTGCTCTTGAGGCCGAGCTTTGGGGGCTGTTTGAAGGCCTTTCGTTGGCTTGGAATTTAGGTTATAGATGTGTTCTTGTGGAAACTAATTCGCTTGCTAGTGTGCAGCTCTTGCAGCAGACTTCCATGGTCAATCATCCCCTTTTTAGCATTATTCAGAGTTGCAGAACTCTTCTGGATGCTAATTGGGAGTGTAGAGTGCAGCATGTTTTCAGGGAGGCTAATAGAGTTGCGGATGGGTTAGCTCGGCTTGGTCATGTGCAGGATTATGGTATTCGGTTTTTTGACGAGCCTCCTCTTGAGATTGCTGGTGTTTTTTCTGATGATGTCAGTGGCCTGGGGTGTTCCAGGCGCAGGCGCTGCTCTATTATGTCTTCTTTATTGGTTCTTTTGTTTTTGTTTTTTGTTTTTCCTTTGCTGTTTCCTGGGCTTGTTGCCCTCCGGTTCACCAAAAAAAAAAAATGTTTTCAAAATAGTTTCATCAAATGTATATTATAATACTATTATTGATTACATATATTTTTTTTCTTCAAATATTGTTTTCTATTATTCATATTAGATGCATTTTCATATCCTAATAATATAAATCAATTTCTCATTTTCAAAAAATAGAAGGAATGGAAAACGAAAACGAAAATGAAAACAAAAATCATTATCAAACATGCCATAAGTTTTCACATATTCCTTTTTCATCATCTATGCTTTTCTTGAAATGCTTCGTTCCATTTTGTTTTTGTTTTTTGTTTTTTCTTATAATTTATTATTATTATTATCATTATTATTATTATTATTTTTGAATTTCTTCTTACAACAAACCTAACTATGCAATTAAACTTTCAAAGTACAATTAAAGTTTTATAAATTCATTTATTAATAAAAGATTGTAAGGTCCATAAAATCTATATTTGCTATTGTTGTAGGTAGAAGATTTGATAATAAGAAAATATAAATAACTTCTCTATTAATCAAAACATATTTAGCTCTTTTGATTTTTTTTTTTAGTTGTTTGGTATCAACTTAAGAAGAGCTTTTTTAATATATATATATATATTTTCTATTATCAGTTCATCATGGCAATAAATATATCGGGACGAAGAATGTAAACCACTAGATTTATATACGTTGACTCAGAGTGTATGCACTTGTCAAAATTTATCCATAATATGTGGTCCATGTTTTTTTATCCAGATATATTTATTGTCAGGACAAACTGGCAATAGAAAGACTATATATATTTTTTATTATCAGTTCGTCCTGACAATAAATATATCAGGACGAAAAATATGGATCACTAGATTTACATACTTTGACTAAAAGTGTATGCACTTGTCAAAACTTCTCTCTAATCTATAGTCTATATTCTTCGTCCTGATATATTTATTGTTAGGATGAACTGATAATAGAAAGATTGTATATATATAAACCTCTTTTGCATCTAATAGGATAAACTTAAATTTTAGGCTTCTCAAACAATCTTTTTTGAGCTTTTTAAAAAGAAATATAATTTGTCTTACATTTAATAAATTCTAGCTTACCTCTTATGAATAAAATATTTTATTTTATTTATCAAATATCTTTTTGTAATTTATTACTACCAAAAGTACTTATATAATTATATCACAAAACCATCTATCAATTTAATAGTACTTAATTATTTGACAACCAAAAAACATAAAACTTTATTTTAAAAATTCTATTTTATAAAAGATCTATTTGTAGAAACTATAATTGAAAAGTCATCTCAAACTTATACAATTTGATAAATAAAAAATTAAAAAAAAAAAAATTATGGTTACTTTTGATATTTTGTTAGATTATTCTAATAATTTTTTTACATTTAAACAATAGGTGTGCTAACAAATTAGACGTACAAACAATCTTTACAACCGAAAATATAAGTGCCAATAACTCTAACATTTGATGAAATACTAAATGGATCTTAATTTTTATTAGGGTAAATTGCAATGGAATACCCTGACTTTAGGTGTAATTGCAGGGAGATTGCACTGTTAGTTAAATTACAGATTAATACCTTTGACCAAACGGTTGACCATTAAAATTAAAGGTTGGCTTGTCAAATATTTTGAAATGTCCAAATTATCCCTTTTTTTATTTTTTATTTTATTACAATTTTTTTATTTTTTATTTTATTTTTTCAGAATTTTAACTTTTAATTAAACGATAAAAGCAATAGAAACATAAAAAATCAAATTATTGAAAACGTATTTTGCGATCTTCATTAAGGTTGGGTCTTTTTGATTTGGGAGTTACTGGTCTCTGTTCTTTTTGTTTTAGAAGAGTTCAGGGTGGGTTTTGTGATTTTTATTTTTTAGTTTCAGTTTTTCTTCACTTTTGGTAGTTTATTTCATCTTTTTTTGGTGGTGGGTTGCGATGGTGGAGAGAGATATGAGCCATTAAAGGAGCTTGGGAATTGGGTCAAGGACTTTGGGATGGCAAGGTTTGTGAAAGCTAAGAAGACAAAGCACATTGTTGCAGTCAAATCCTTAGGAGGGAAAAATGTAATCTTCAACAAGATTTTTGTGCTTCTTAATACTGAGATTCTTGTGTTCTCTCTCTCTCTCTCTCTCTCTCTCTCTCTCTCTCTCTCTCTCTCTCTCTCTCTCTCTCTCTCTCTTTTGGGTTTAATTTAGGCTGGGTTTGTTGTTTGGTTCAAGATTTTTCGTTTTTCTTATTTGTTAGACTAAATTTACTGGTAGGAAGATTTATTACTAATTATTAGCATCAAGGGAGATGGCAAATCTTCCCATCTCTTGTCCTTTATTTTTTCCTTAAATTTTTGTTTATTGACTTTTTTTTTTTTTTTTTTTTTTTTTTAGAATTTCACATAAGTTCCACTTTTTTATCGATTTGTTACCTTTATAAATGTCTTTCTATATTCATCACTTTTGTTCCTATTTTTTTTTTTTCCAAAACTCACTTAATCACTTTAGTCAATTTAACCAAATATTTGAAAACCAACTATTTTAAAACATGTGAAAGTATACTTTTGCTTTTATTACTATTTAATTTAGTTAAAATGATTATATTAACTTTAAATTAAAATGAAAAAAAATTCTCAATAATAAAATCTTAAATAAATATATTATAAAAAAATGTTAAATAAATAATAATAAAATGTTCAATCTATCTTTTTTTTTTTCCTCCTTAGGTGCTAAATTCTGGTAACCTCGACATTGATTACCTTGGAAGGATTTTACTGCTATATGTTGGGGATAATCCTCTATTATAAACCCGATGAACGCGGAATCGCCGAGCCTAATATACGCCGATAACTCATAGCAAATAATAACGTCAATATGCAGAAAAATAGATAAGAGAGAATAAAACAATCACAACACAAGATATACATGGAAAACCCAAAACGGGTAAAAAACCACGGGCCGTCAGGATGACAGAGAAAGTTCCACTATATGATAAATTGTTACAACCATATACTCAAGAATTCTCTCTCACACCTAACCCCAAACTCCACTCACAAGATCCTCACCAAGAACCCCACAATATCCCCTAGGTCTCCCCTAAATATCACCCACGGATCTCTAACTTGATCCACTGATATTCCATTGGATCCCTCCCCGGATATTCCCTTGGGTCTCCCCCGGATCTCACAACACTCTCTCTAATGTTACATAGTGTTCTTTTTGCTCCACAGCCTTAAATCTAATAATATAAATATTATGACTATTTATACTAGTTACAAGGAGTTTAAGATAAAAGGAAATCCTACTCCTAAACGTACTAAACTTACTTGTTCCACATAAATATTATTTCCTTTTATGACAAGTCTTCTTGTAGGGAGTAAATCCTTTTCCTTCAAGCATAAGAACTTCCAGAAGAATACCTTTTCCTATTCTGCGCAATATTCCTAATCTCAGCAATACATCGTCTACGCCGTATAGGTTACGGTGTGCACCCCGCTTCTAACACCACGAAACAATTTCTGCTCATGACCGCTCCATGTGCCGCGGCTCAGGCACTTGCCTACGCCGCGGTCCTACGTTGCGCCTGATCCTCTGGACTTTACCGCTCCATGTGCCGCTGCCTATGTCTATGCCTATGCCTATGCTGCGGTCCTACGTAGCGGTACCTGCCAAATTACGCTTCTTCAGTTCTTCTTCAACCTTCAATCTCCCTTAAACATCACCATTCAACTTCCAAACGTATCCCACGTCTCCAGGAAGCTCCACATCAGTTGAGTTTCGTTTGGTTCACATTTAGTTCATTTGAGAATACGAGCCAAAACTAACACCATAGAGTTATCCAAGATATATCAGGCCAAAGATGAATCAAGTTCACATGTCGTTAGATTGATTGATTCCATGGTACAACACATTGTTTTACAAACAGTTTTTAATACAAAGCTCGTGCAACGCTCGGGTTGGGAAACTAGTTTATAATATATAATATGATATGGACTCTTCATAGTAGATGTTTATATTTATAATAATTATATATTTATATTAGTTATATATATATAGTAAATAAGGGTTAAATATTTATATTTATAATAAATAGTAACATATCTAAGTTCTAATGATAATAAATAATAATAAGGAGACTTCATATTATATTTGATATTTATAATAAATAAGGGTTATATTGTATATTTATATTTATAATAAATAAGTGACACATGCCAGCTTATGATGGAAAGAAACAATTTATATTTATATTAAATAAGGGTTATATATTTATATTTATAATGGACATGAACACTTCATATTAAACATTTATTTTTATATCTATAATAAATAGTGAAAAAAAAAAAAAAAAACTTACAACGATATTAATGCAATTGAATTAAAAAAAAAAAAAAAAAACATTCAATATTATTAATATAAATGAATAAAATGTTTTCAATATAAATCTTTATTTATAAATACTGTAGTATAATAGGAAAGTAAATATACCCCGCTTTGTTTTTTAACAAACCAAGTAACCAGAAAAAAAAAATATTACAGTATCCATGACAAATAGTACATGAAAAATAGTTTATACGGTAAAATAAAAAACAAATACCCAGTAATCCAAACAAAGATATTACATGAAAAATACTCTTTTACCAAATCAAACGAAAATTGAAATTACATGAAGAGTTAAATATTAATATCAACTACTCCATCAAATCAATCTTTTTAGCAAATCTGATGAGGACTAAAAACATATATTAGTTCTAGTCAAAAAGAAAAGGGGTATTATCACCAAAGTCCCTACTTTTTCACGAATTGTCACTTTTTTAAACGTTTTTAACATATTAGTCATTTTGATCTCTTATTTTTTTCAAAATACATCACTTTAGTCCTTCCTTTAATCATCCATTAGTCAAAAATAACATATCCAAGGACATTTTAGTCTTTTAAAACATTAAATTTCAAATTCCTAACATATGCATTCCGACATGTGGGCCATACTAAATACAGTAATGCTACACATCCCACCTAAAATCCCACATTTTTCATCCCACTACATGTGGCATGTGAGGTGTCAAATGGTGAGTGGATACATGAGGTTGGTGAGATAAATCATCATTAATGTGTATCCACTCACAATTTGACGTCTCACATGCCACATGTAGTGGGATAAAAAAAGTGGGATTTTAAGTGAGATGTTTAACATTATTGTACTAAATATAATAAATAAATTAAAAGACAGAAAAGACAATTGAAAAAGCCAAAAAGAGTGATTGGGAAGTGTGATATTAATTTAAGAAGAAAAAATAGAGGACCCATGTTTTTTTGGTCCTTTATTTTTCATTAATTTTTTCTCTACGCTTCGTCTTCTCTTGTTTCTCTCTCATTATCTCTATCTCTTTTCCATCTCAATCTCAATCTCCCATCTCCATCTCAAAATTTTGAAAAATCAAAAGAGTTTGGTTGTGGTTGTTTAGAGGAAGGGGACGCAGAAAAATCTTTCCTCTCGATCTGAATCCCACTGACGATGGATGAGGCCGACGACGACGATGGTGATGACTTTTGAGCTACTGCTTTGTGTATCTGAGAATTACTTTTCTTTTTTTTTTTTTTTTACTTTATTTAGATGTTTTTTATGTGTTTGTTTTCTTAAAGTTCCTGATTTTATGGGGAGAATTATATTATGTCGATGATGATGAACAAAAAAAAAAAAAAAAAAAGAAGGAAAAAAAAAAGGAAAACTGAGTATGAAAAATTTTATGTTAAAAATCTGCACTTTGTTAGATTATGTGTAGATTAGTGTTATTGTGCGATATTTCTGCTTCCAACGAAAAAAAATTATAACATACCATTTAAATTTATTTAATCTTCAAAAGATTGAAAGAAAAAGAAATTAAAGGAATTTAAGGAGATGGAAAATGGCGTTAGGATTTAGGAAGAAGAAGAGGAACAGGCGAATGTCAGAAAATCGGGGAAAATAAGATGAATTTTGCTGGGTTTGTTACTTTGTTATTATTATTATTATTATTATTATTATTTATTTATTTAATGATTTAATTATTAATGATTTTTCTGATTTTCATTTTAATTTAAGGTTAAAATTGTCATTTCATTTACATTATATAATAGCAAGGGCAAAAGCATACTTTAACCCACTCTGTTAAAGTTGACTATCAAATTTTGGTTAAATGGACTAAAGTGATGAATATGGTAAAGATGTTTAAAAAGGTGATAATTCATGAAAAAGTAGGGACTTTAGTGATAATATCCCAAAAGAAAATGCAGAAATTAGTTCCCGTAAAATCAGTAATAAAAAAATTTCAACATTTATTTTCTAACTTCCAATTTAACAACAATAGAACAAAATAATAAAAAATTGAGCTACAATTCAACATACCAAACCCATAAATTCCAATAAAATCAAATTAAAAAAAAAAAAAACCAAAAAAAAAAAAAGAGAGAAAAAACTAACCTTGATAACCATAATATATTTCATTGCCACTCTCAGTTCTGGTTGTGATCCAGCGCCATAAATTCCCGTTGATGGATCGAAAATACCTGAACAAAACATGAGCATACGTAATGTTAACAACAGAATAGTAAATTTGTAGTCTCGGATGAAATGAACAATTTAAATTTATAGAAAATGAAGGGTTGGATAATGGATGGTTAAATTTATAGATATTGAATATAAAAAAGCATATATGATATATGATATATTAAATACATTTATTGGGAAGAATACCAAAAGAAAAACATTTATTCCTTTAAAAAATCATATATATATATTAATAATAATAATAATAGAGTTTCACAACGCCACATGTCGCCGTGAGAGAAGTTTAATATATATATATATATATATTATATGGTTAAAATATAATACATTAATAACAAAGCAAGATGAATAGATTACTTATATTCTTATTCATTATTATTTTTATTATATGTAATAATAATAATAGATACTTCTCATCATCATAAATGTCTTTTTTTTTTTAATATAATATTCAATGATAATATCGATAAATGTCTTAATCATCAACATCATAATTATGATTTATGAATTGTTACTGATTCAATGCAATTGATCATTCATCTCTTTATAATTACTATGAGTTTTTAGTAAACGGTTATATTCCTCTACTCATCTCCTTATTAATGACTTGTTATTGTCTTTATATATATATTTTAAATATTATTACTATTTATTTATCTTTTGAAATTCTTTCAATTAAACCTATTTAATAAATGATTAAATAAATTTAAGAATATTATTAATAAATATTTATCTTTTGGTATTCTTCCTATTAAATCAATTGAATATATAATTAAATATATTTTTATTAAATATTTAAAATTCTTTTAACATTCCTCCAAAAAAATTACCAACTCTACATCTATATATACATGTAAGTATGTAACTGTCGATTCAATCTCTCAAACCAAATCACTGTAAACACTTTTTCTTTTGTTTTGTGTGGTCTATCTCTCTATAAATTTTCCATGTTTAAAAATCTCCGGTACAACCCTTTTTTTTTTCTTTTTAATCTTCTATATTCATAATCTATATTTTTTTATAATTGTAAACTATTCGTGTTTATTTTAAAGATTGTTTCTTTCATTCGATCATGAATTTCATGTGTTCATACATCTTTTTATATATGTACCACTATATATTTTTTTTTAATCCCCCCTTTGTTTTTTAGGAGATTTATATGGTTTTTACTACAACCATTGTTATCACTTAAAATGTACAACATTCGAACCTTAATCGTGATTGTAAATTTCTCTCGCTTTATATATATATAATCTTTTAGAATTCATTATATTTTTAACCAATTTTTTTATCCGCTACTAATTTAGTTAAATTCCTAATTCCTAGTGTGTGTTATTAAAGTTATCTTACTTTTTTGTCTCTAGCCGTTATTATTATTATTTTTTTGTGAATTGTCTTCATCCGTTTATAACCCATATTTTATCTTCTATGTATTTAATATATTATTTAAAATTGGAAAGTTTAAACAAATGTGGAATAAAAAATATAATCACAACATTAAAACAATCTGTGTAAAAAAAAAAAAAAAAGTTTTCAGATTTTTTTATTACAAACAAATCTAGAAAAAAAAAAGTATTCAAAAAATCAAAACAATCTTAGTAAACAAATAATTATAACAATATGGATTAAAAAGAAAAAGGCTACTTTCACTTTTTCCCTTACAACAACAACAATAAATTAAATCAAGTGAATATCATTATCAGAAAATTTAAAAATGTGGAAAAAAAGTAATCAAATAATTTTAAAAAACAATCTGCCAAAAACACTAACAAAAAATTTAAAAAGTTAATGAATTACAATATTTGTAATTATATTCTTATTAATTACTAATTAATGTAATAATATTTTTTTTCATGGCTAAATAGTTAGAGAGCCACGATCTTTATAATTATGTTAAACATAACTACCAAAAACATTTTTGGAAATTTTAAAAAGTTAAAGAGTCACACTATTTGTAATTATATTCTTATTAATTACTAATTAAGGGAGAAATTTGTTGGGTTGCAATTAAGCCACCATTTCAGTAATTATGTTGATTTACTACGTCATTCAATACACTTGGCATATTAATTTAGCCTAAATAGCTAAATTATATTATGAAATGAGAAATTAAGATAGAAAATAAGAAAATTAAAAGCAAAATTTAAATATATTTTTTAATAAAGCCCATGCATCGCACCGGTTGATAGACTAGTATTTATTAATAAGAATATACTTGAGGGGCATAAAAATGTCCATGTTCATTATATATAAGAATAAGAATAATAATACTAGGAGCATCCTCAAAAGACTCTTCTATTTTCACTCTTTAAATGTCTATTTGTTTACCTATTTCGTAATTTGAAGAGTAAAAAAAGAAGAGTCATTCCTAAATACTCTTCAACTAGAAATAAGTTTATATTATTTTAATGAAAGCATTCAAATTCTCCCATTCCCACCAACAAATCTAATTACCCTCCATTTTTTTCAAGTTAGAAATAATAACTTTTCATATTATTAATATGTTATTATTAAATATTCAATATTAGTCTCATTTTAAAGATCTAGATAAGACCTTTCTAGTGGTATAATTTTTATGATGATAAAATTTATAAATTAAAATTTATTATATATTAATTGAAATTAATTAAAAAGATAAATGATATAATGTTAAATATTAATGATATAATGTTAAATATTAATGATGATGTGATATAAAAAATAATATAATAATAATTGAAGAGAGAGAAGTTGCCTTGCAATATTGAAGAATGAGAGGCAAAATCTTATTTAAAGAGTTCGTTGGAGCCAAATATACTGACGTGGCTAGTTTGATTTTTAAAAAATTCTTATTTGAAGAGTCTTTTGGAGATGCTCTAATAACAGTAATTGCCAAATGTCCAAAACAACTCATTAACGATTAAGTTTCAAACAAAAAAACTAATTAATGGATAAAGCTATGTTTAATTGGAAAAAAGTATATTATTATTATTATTATTATTATTATTATTATCTATTAAAAAAAACAAAATAAACAAAATAAAAAACATTTATGATTATCACGTGTCGCAACCACATCAAAAGTTGAAAAAAAGTATATTATATATATATATATGATTTGATAAATTCAAAATCAAATTTTGTATATATTAAGATCACCAAAATCCGAATGGGTTTAATAATTAATTAAAAATTTGTTTTAGGTGGTAAAGTTTTTGTCATAAATAAAAAATAAGAGGCAATCAAGAGGTAATCATAGACAATCCCATAAATCATAAATCAAGAGGCAATCCAATAATTAATGAGATAATGATTAAATTCTTTTAACCAATCTGATAAAAAAAATCCTTAATTTTCCAATCAATTTTCTATAAATTTAATGGGTGATTACTAATTAGATCCTGGACTTTTTTTTTTTTTTTTTTTTAAATTCCAAGTTGTTTGCGACTTTACAAAAGTGACCAAATTGGTCTTTACATTTTTCCCAAGTGCCAAATTAGTCCCTCTAACTAAGTTCTGTCAGTCAATTTTAACTGTGTAGAGGTAAAATTGTACTTTACTCCTGAACAATATAATAATGATACATGCACAATTTTTTTTTTTTTTTTTAACACATGTATATTTTTGTTTATTTTATTTGTGGGTTTTGATTTTTGAATAATTTTGACAACAATGCTTATATAATATTAACAAAAAATCAATCGTGTAAAAATAGTAAAAGACTAAACTGAGAATGAATGCTAAATTTATTTATAAAATAAGGGAATAATTAACATTATCTTATTAAAAAAATAGATTTTTTTAGAAAATTTTAATTAAAAAGTTATAAATGGCGTTTCATTAATAATGTTTTTTGATTTTGTTGTAATTATAATGGTGAATTTAATGCATAAAAGATAAAACAACTTTGCTATAATTTGACAAATAAATGGTATTACGTACTTTAACTAAAATTGTTAAAGCCAACTGTTATATTTAATACTGTTAAACCGTTAGAGGGGCTAATTTGACACTTGAGAAAAATGTGAGGACCAATTTGGTCACTTTTGTAAAAGTCACAAACAACTTGAAATAAAAAAAAAAAAAAAAAAGGAGTAGTCTCCCCATGTAAAATTCAGACAACCTTGAATATTAAGAAAAAAGCTTTGTGTGTTATAAATGGCTTTCTAAACTCTCTCATCTTCTTCTTCAATATTTATCTAGATGATGAACAGCAGTCTGTAATTATCTAAGTATGCTCTGTGCTTGCCTCTAGTTGAAGATCCTGCACATCAAAAAATGGATATTGGTCCTTTGGCTTAAAGATCCTTGTATCGTCTGTGGACAGTCAGCCAGTAAGTACCCTGTTCAGGTCATGGTAGTGTCGCTTTGTGGGGAAAACTCTAAGACTGTAGTTAGACGATGGAGGGTACCTGCCACCCCCGCTAATGGTATCAGAGCCTCCTACCTGGAGTCCAGGAAAAGAGTTAGACTGTTATTTCATCAAATAGAGAATATATTGAAGAGAAGAGTTTAAGTCATATGGAAAACACTACTCATACTCCATTAGCTCCTGTTTGTCTCTCTTCCTCTATTTCTCACCCACCTAGTATCAGAAGAACATAGTCCTCAAAAATACAACACCTTGTAGAATATGCACACATCCCAGACTCCACTCAAATTAATGAAACCTCTGTCCCAGTGTTAAATTCTTACACCATCTTCAAAAGATATAAACCTCTAGCCAGACAAGTCACCCATCTTGTCCGACACAGATCTCCCCCAGTCAAAGAATACATCCAGTCAACAGCTCTTGATAATTGCCTCATCCCAGCTTCTCCAGCTGAGCAATACGTTGATCTTGAAATTAGTCAACCGTTGATTGATCAGTGGATCAAAGAAGGTTATTCCCACCTTTACTTTGGTGCAGTTCGAATCATCCTTACTTTGCATGGAAGGAAAGGAATACCAGTTACTGTAAGAATTGCTTTGCTTAACACTGTTTATAAGCAATATGAGCAAGCAGTTATTGGTACTTGTCTCACAACGCTTCATGCTGGTAGTATATCACTCACATACTACCCCAACTTTAATATCCCTTTAAGGGATGCCAACCTCCACAACTGTCTCAAAATACAGCTCCAGATTTTGGGTGCAGACATGTTGCCCAATTCGTACATGGCTACTCTCCACCACCAGATTGCCTATCGTCTCCAAGATCATGCCCTGGATCTTCCTATCCCAGGTCATTCTGGTGATACCATCTTCATCAAAGCAGAACGTGAAGATGAAGTCCCTACCATCATCCAAATCCCAAAACAATTACTAAAGGACAAGCTCACGGAGATCATGCCGCTTGAATGGATCATTAATTATGAGAAGGCTTTCCAGAACAATACTCCAGTAGTTGCCACAAATACTGAGTATACCAGAGAAACCGATGGTTATATCAAAATAATCTACAAACCACTTGTAGATCCAGAAGCCTCCTCCAGTTCCAGTACTCCTCCCATTTTCCAAGCCCTGATGATCAGATCAGTCACCACAGAAGATGATATTCCCATCCATAACTTTAAAGATGATGGATCTCTAGTCTTTACAGACAAAATCAATGGTCATTTCATTTGGGACGTTGATCCCAACATGTGTGATACAGATTGTGAATGCCAAGACTGTTTCAAAGGCTACCTATCACCTTGCAAACCCTCTCGTAAACCACACAAACCTAATGATAAAAACAGCCCTTGGATAGGCCTTCACCCCATCAAAAACAAACCTCTGCCCATATATGACAGAGCTCTATAGATCTTGCGATCTGAAGGACTACTGCCTCCTGAACCAGAACCTCAGAATCATTCTATACCTCAACCTCAACCTCAACCTCAACCTCAACCCATTCCATGTTACATGGCCTCCAATTATGATCAAGATTTTCCTCCTCTGGAACCATCCTCTAACCCTGAAAAGAACAGATTTTCCAGACCTTTCATCCAATCCACTGAAGTTTTACCTGATGGATCTCTAAAACATCCCTCACAAGCTGAGCAAGTTCTCAACTGGCAAACCCATAATGCCAAAATACAGAATAGAGTTCTTAACTTTATTGATCAGAAGATTAATCGAGTCTCCCATCATGTTTCTCAACATGAACAAAGCCTTCAAAGAATGGAGACAGTTTTCAGAGACTTCTCCATTGATCTTCAGTCTAAGATCTCCAAACTAGATGCTGATCTTCATAGGTACATTAATCATGGCTACTTTGGCCCTGATTTTGACCACAAAGAAAGAGAGATCAAAAGACTCAGAGAACAATTAGACCAACTAAACAGAGATCATTTCTATCATGCTCCACCTCCTTATGTGCCAAAACCTTACACTCAGACCTTGATGTTTCCTTCATCACCTTCATACCCTTTCTCATCCAGACCACCAGATGATTCTCAATACTTCAAATTCATCGGAGAACTTTTTCGAAAGTACCCTCCTTTTTCTCCTCCCAAGAAGAAAAAATCAGAAAAAAGGTCCTCCCATACCAGAAAAGACAAACAACCAGCCTCAGACCAATACAGGCCTGCCCTGTATACTTCTCACTATTCTCCCACATCTTCAGAACCAGAATCAGACTCTACCTCCACTACTTCATCCCAGTCCTCTTGGAATACTATTCTAGACATTTCTACTCCAGATCCTGATCAAACAGATCTTACCCAAGTTTTCATGGCTTCAAGGACAGATCACCAGCCATCTATTCATACTTATGATACTCCTGATGATGCCTCCACTGGTCCATATGTGGAAGAACCACAAGAAAATGTCCTTGGTCAGCCACACAGTACCAAGCCTACCAATGGTCCTTGGTTTAATCTTGACAACTCCTCTCCAGATTCTTGGAGAAAGAAGATTTCTGAAATGAGTGCATGGCTTGACTTACAAATGGCAAAATCAGAACACAATCTTGAAGCTATTTTCAGAGAATTTGTTTCTCGCTTCACAGGCTCTCTCAGAGATTGGTATTAAGCCCTCGGAGAATACAGACAACTCCAGTTTGTTCGTGTACCTCTAGCTTCTCAGGCTTTGGGTTACATATTCAAAGAATTTCTTGGTGATCCCGATCACTTCTATAAACAAACCAAACAAGAATTCTTTTAGATGCGTTGCTGCTCTCTCTGAAAGAAAGACATCATGTTCCACTACAAAAAGATGTCAAGCCGGTTCCACATTCTTGGTGGAATCAATGATCAAAGTCTTAAGCAGGTCTATATGAATTCTCTTCCAAAAGAACTTCACGATGAATTGCAAAGAAAGATTGATGCTTCTGGCAGAACCCTCAATGATACAACTCTTGGTGAAATTCACATGTACTCTTTTGAGTGCATTAGAAAAACTCTGTGTTACACAGAAGGTTTTCTCCAAGATGTTATGAGAAGGATGAAGATATGAAACCAGTTGTAAGCAACCTTCTCTACAAATCAAGTGCAAATCCAAAGACACATGTACCTGCAAGACGAAGAAGAAAAACCATTTTCAACATTCCAAATCCAAACACAAGAACAACAACAACAAAAAGTTCAAATACTTCAAGAAGAAGTCCAAGCGTGCATGGAACAAATCCTAGAAATGTTTCATCTGTGGACAAAAGGGTCATTATGCAAAGAAATGCCCCAACAAAAAGGCCAAGTCAGCAAAATTAGTTCATCGGATTGAACAACTGGCAGATGACATTCCAACTGATGCTGATGTGGAATCCATCTATTCTGAACAAGAATGTGTTGATCAAAACACAAGTTTTGTGCTTCAAGACACAGATGTTACAACAACAGATTCAGAATACTCTGCCTTCTCAGATGTTGATGCAATCCATGAATCCTACCATGCCTCACAGATCATTTCCCAGTCAGGCCCCCAAGCCTTAATACACATCCTTCCTAACAAATACTCCAAGCCAATTGATGTCATTGCCTACTTCGACACATGATCTTATAACACCATGATGAATCCTAAGATCCTCCCTCCTGCTGCATGGAAACCCTCTATCCGTTATTTCAAAGCAGCTGATGGAAAAATATTTACTACCAACCTGATTTCAGCAAACAAGATTGGTATTAAGATTTTCCCGTCTTATACCATTTGGGTCCAAGTCATTGGAACACCTTTGCCTGACAAAGATATCCTCATTGGATGGGATGTCTATTGCCAATGCAAATCCCTCCGTCTTCTACCCACAGGAATCAAATACAAAAAAGAGTTCAAATCATTTTCAGACATTCCCAAAATCTTCCCTTTGTTTGAAATCCACCCCTCATTTAAACACATCCAACGAAAAATACTCCAGTTTTGCTCCAATAGTCATGCTGATTTCCATAACCCCAATCCTTTGTGGAAAAATCCAGACTTCTTCATCAAGCTACCCTTTAAGCTCAATGAAGATGTTAACCCTACAAAAGCCACCCATTTTGGCATGTCACCATCAGACCTCAGATTAGCAAATGAAGAATGTGACATCTTGCTTCAGCAAGGTCTTCTTGAACACACCTTTTCACCATGGGCATGTCAAGCGTTCTATGTTGAAAAACGTTCAAAATAGATCAGAGGCAAGAAAAGATTAGTCATTGACTACAAGCTTCTCAATCTCTTTCTTCAGATTGATAAATTCCCTGTTCCCAAAACCAACATGCTATTTTCACAACTCCCAGGTGCCAACATTTTCTCCAAATTCGATCTCAAAGGCGCTTTCTAGCAAATTGCTATCCATCCTAGTGATAGATACAAAACATCTTTCTGTCTTCCTAATGCCCAGTACCAATGGACAGTCCTACCATTCGGTCTCAAGACAACACCTTCCTTGTTCCAAAAAGCCATCACCAGGATTTTTCATCCTATTCTCCATTCAGCCCTACTCTACATTGATGATATTCTCCTGTTCTTTACAGATGAGAATTCACACATACAACTCCTTCATCATTTCCATGATTTATTCAACCAGTATAGTATTATGCTTTCAGAAAAGAAAAGTATAATTGGCCTCAAAGAAATAGAATTTCTTGGTATGCATATTTCAAATGGTCAATACCCTCCTGGTCCTCATCTAGCTTCATAACTCCTAGATTTCCCTAACTCAAACCTCACACACAAACAGATTCAACAGTTCCTTGGAATTGTTAATTACATCAGAGATTTCATCCCTCGAATCAGTCATTACACTTCAGTTCTTTTTGTTCATCTAAAAAAGAAACCTCCTCCCTGGAGTGCTTCACACACTGATGCCATAATCCAACTGAAGAAAATTGCACAGTCTCTACTGGCTCTTACTATTCCGTCCTCCGGCCAAATAATCCTCCAGATTGATGCTAGTGACACCTACTGGGGTGCCATACTCATCGAAGAAAAAGAAGGTCAAAGAAGATATTGTGGTCACGCTAGCGAACAATTCAAACCTGCCCAACAGCATTATCACACTATCTACAAAGAGATTCTCGCAGTGAAAAATGGAATCCAAAATTTTGACTTCCACCTTAGGACAAGAAACTTTATTGTGGAAATGGACAACTCATCTTTTCCAAATATCATCGAGTTCCGCAATAAGATTCCTCCTAATCCTCAACTGTTGAGACTCAAAGACTGGTTCTCTAGATATGACTTCACTGTTAAACATGTGAAAGGCCAACACAATATAATTGCAGATATGCTTTCCAGGCCTCAACCAGTCTAACTCATCACCTCAACCAGAAGAATTCCATTAGTCCTTATGGCTACCTCAGCCTCTTCCTCATCAGATTCCTCACCAGGTCTCCCAGCTCTTACCAACCTAACATTTCCACCAGAGCTACTACAAACTCTTCCCCCTAATCAACAACCTACCCCTGATCAAATCCAAGATTTTGTAAAGTCCCATCTCATTGTCTATTTGACAGAACTCCAGAAAGGATGTCATCACACTCTCATCAATCCAACAAAACCTTTCCTAGATCCCTTCCTAATGCCTCCTTTTGATTATTTCACTCCTCGAGTTTTATGGTTTTTATGGTGTCTGTCTGTCTGTCCTCCATCATCATGCCATTGTCTTCCCTCTTCAGAACTTATATAGTCATCTCCATGATCCAGCTCAACAACATTCCCTCCTATGGACATTCCTTCAATGGTTTGATTCATAGTCCTATTGGAGAACTGAGCTCACCAAGCTCATGGGACAATACAACCTTTGGAAACTTGATCATGATACAGCCTCTTCTGTATCCTGCATTTGGATATTTCACAGGCCCTATCGTTACAATCCTCACAAAAAGCTTCTTTGGACACACAACATCAATTATGAATGGTACACCACTTTTGACTACTCACATCTGTATCCCACTAAGCTCCAAACACCCCTATTGAACTTTTTTTGTGATACTAATGGTGTCTATACAGATAAATGTTTGATCCTCCCAGATGTGCCCAGAGATTCCTCCAAAAGCTAGCCTTCAAGTTGGAATCCACCACCAGAAGATTTTTTGCAGGATTCACAAGATCCTATGGCCCTAGACACTCAGACGACTTTTTGGCCATGTTGGATATGTGGTACTATAGATTCAGATGATGAAGATCATATCAATTGCAATCTGTCAAGCCCGTGATCAAGCCCGTGATCAAGCCCATGACACTTTTCCCAAGCTCGTGCAGACAATTTCAGTTCATGAACTGACACACCAGTCAATCAGCAAAATTGATCACATGTGTTACTATTTGTACTTTTGTTTGTTTGTAGTTTAATTACAAACTTTTAAAGTTTGTTTGTTTGCTTTTTGGCTAGAGAAAGCAAATGTCTTTGTATTATTATGTTTGCTTTTTATTTTTGTTCTTTTGTGTGATGTTTGACTTATCTGTACTGATGTACTGATGTAATCTATCACGTACATGTTCACGTGATTATCATGTAAGCTTTGTAAACTTTGTGTTTATCAGCTCTCCTCCTATATAATGAGGAGTCTCCCCATGTAAAATTCAGACAACCTTGAATATTAAGAAAAAAGCTTTGTGTGTTATAAATGGCTTTCTAAACTCTCTCATCATCTTCTTCAATATTTATCTAGATGATGAACAGCAGTCTGTAATTATCTAAGTATGCTTTATGCTTGCCTCTAGTTGAGGATCCGACACATCAGAAAATGGATATTGGTCCTTTGGCTTAAAGGTCCTTGTATCGTCTGTGGACAGTCAGCCAGTAAGTACGCTGTTCAGGCCATGCTAGTGCCGCTTTGTGGGGAAAACTCTAAGACTGTAGTTAGACGGTGCAGGGTACTTGCCACCCCCGCTAATGCTATTAAATAATTGATTATCATTTCTTCAGCATTTGAGTTTCAAAGATCAAATAAAGAGACAGTTGAGGAAGATGCAACTTGTATATAAAAATCGACGACTCTTCTTAGTATATATATAATGATCAAATATTTATATATGTTTTCAGGTTTGAAATCACATATAATTACATTATTGAATATAATGATCAACTATGTATATATGTCTTTGTTTTCTTTGATTTTCTATTATAATTATATATGATTTCATTTCATTTTATTTAATTTTCTCTTGAACTTGATGCTCTTCCATGAAAATCAAGATTCCAATCAAAGCATTTCTGGTAATTTTAGTGATATTTTAGATTGCATTTATGCTTTTAGATTGTTTTTGTGCTATATGAGGTGTCAATTGGTGAGTGGACTATGTATCCACTCACCAATTGACACCTTATGTGCTACATATATTGTATTGGAATAGTTGTGATTTTAGTTGTGATATTTAGCATTACTCATAATTTATTTTACAATTACATCTTGAATTTAAATGTTTATTTTTGGTATCGAAATATATACAATTTTTTTTTATTCTTTTATTATTATTATTAAGTTGTGATTGATTTGGTGATCTTTATCTTTTTTTGTAGGCAAGGTTATTAGATAATTTATTTTTATAATTTACATCTTAGTGTGTTGTCATATACTCAGAATTGAATTAGAACATCAATTTAGAAAGTGTAAAGCAATGATTTTGATGATTTGAAGTAGAAATTTCGTCAAATTGCAAAATATTGGGTTGAAAGCTTTAATATATTATTATTATTATTATTATGTAAGTCACATTATCATATTGTTGTTTCTGTTAGGGATAATTACCCTGGTGACCATCAATTTGATGACACTATCAAAATGGCCATTAAATGCCATCAAATTGAGAATTGATTTCAAAATGACCATTTTTGGCGAAAATTGTGACATTAATGGTCATTCCATCAAATTTCATATAATTCCATCAAATTTCATCCAATGAGTGTCATTTTAGTAAATAAGGGGATGCCATTAATTAATTTAAATGTTTTTTTAAATCAATTTTTTCAATGAGTAACATTTTGGTAAATTAGGGGATGATATTAATTTATTTTAGATGTTTAATTTATTTTAGATGTTTTTTGGAAATCAATTTTTTTTCTTTTGATTTTTGAAAAGAATAATTATATTTAGTGTGTGTATAATTATTCATTTAAAAAAACAAAAGAAATGGTTTAGATCAATACACATGTCTCTTCTTTGTTTTTTAGATTTTTTAGATTTTGTATGTGTGTGTGTGTGTGTGTTTGAGATATATGTATATATATATATATATATATTTATAACATTTGAACTTATTAAAACATGTGGTTGTAGTTAGACGTCATGAAATTATGTATATATATATGTATAATTGAGATATGCTATATTTATATATATACTAAATATAATTATTCGTTTCAAAAAACAAAAGAAAAAATTGATTTCCAAAAAAATTCTAAAATAAATTAATGTCATCCTCTTATTTACCAAAATGCCACTTATTTGATAAAATTGGATGAAATTAGATGGAATGACCATTAGTATCACACTTTTCTCAAAAAATGGTCATTTTGGAACCAATTCTCAATTTAGTGGCCATTTTTGATAATGTGTTATCAAATTTATGGCCACCGGGGTAATTATCCCTTTCTGTTACTACATCTCACAAGTTGCAAGGTGTGGTTAATGTATGACAAGATGATGTTTGCTAAGTGGTAAATCTTTTACATCTGCATCCAAACAAATTAAATGAAAATTCGAAAAAAGTTGAAAGAAAAATTGAATTGTTAAAGATTAAAAAAAAAACGGTTTGGCTCTTGAGACACTGAGTCATTTGGTTTGGTCTACTCTTTTTGCAAGGAGTTAATATGCTTAAATTTGTAGCCAAATTGTTTTTTGGTTCTTTTTTTCTTTACAATATTTATTAATTCCAATCGTAAGAATTGTTCATATTTTTTTTCTTTTCTTTACAACTTAAATTGGAAACCAAATGATTAAAAAATGTCACAATTCAGGCTAAAATCTAGATATAAGACACTTGAAGAAATTTGAGCATTGAAAGCGAAAATAGAAAAATATGAAAGAAATGTAAATTATAAATTATGACAATTGCGATATATTTTATAATACCTGCACATCGTGCGAGCCATAAACCAATGTCATAATATAACAGAGTAAACCATTGTCAATCTGAGGAAAAAAAAAAAATCGTTCTCTGGGTTGTTGTCTTTGTTTTTCTTAGGACATGCGTCAAGAAATTTTTTATTAATTTTCCAAAATAATAATTTTGGAGATATATAAAACCAAAATAACTATGTTACTTACGAAATAACCATACCTTATTTTGAGTATTGAATGATGAAGAGATTCCCCCGTTGCTGTGGATGATGAAGAAGAGGGATTTATGGTATATATGGATATAAAAGTAATTTTATTATAAATTATTTTAGTTTCAAAATATTTTTTTTTTAAAAAAAATATAGTTGTGTGGAGACCTTTTATGGGCGGCTTTTTGAAAGGTAATATCAATTAAATTTTATTTCAAAAAAATATATATATATCAATTAAATTTTATTTTATTAGTTTATTGACCGTCATAAAACAAATTAAAAAAAAATCCCAAAAAAAAGAAATAGAGAAACAAGAAAATTATATTAGTTGTTTAATTTTTTTGAAAAAAAGTACCGTTATTGCGTTATATAAATCAGCTGGAGCGGGAGAGATATCCTCTCGCTCTCACTACTTGTTGAACAAGAAATTTTTTTTGAAAAAAAGTACCGTTATTGCGTTATTGCTCTCTCTCTCTCTCTCTCTCAGATTCTTCTTTTAGCTTTCGTTTTTGTGCTGATCTCTGAATCAGATCTCCTCTCTCTCTCTCTCTCAGACTATTCTTTTTGCTTTCGTTTTTGTGCTACAGCTACAACTGTGTATCACTCTGCTCCCACTCTCTGTCTAAAGTTTTCTTTCTGCTTTCGATGAATTCTGTCAAAATCCGACAGGTTTGGGGCTGTAATCTGGATCATGAGCTGTTTTTGTTCGATCAAACCCTAAGCCGTCACAATTTGCTCTCCATCGACACCGAATTTCCTGGGTTTATTCGTAATACACCCAGAGATGCTCCTGAGACTCTCCGCTACTCCGACTTGAAAATTAATATCGATAATACCAAGTTGATCCAACTGGGTATCACTCTCTCTGATGATTACGGTAATATTTCTTCTACTTGGGAATTTAATTTTTGCGATTTCGATATCGATAACGATGCATGTAATGAAACTTCAATCGATTTCTTGAAGAAAAGTGGGTTGGATTTTGAGAGGATTAGAAAAGATGGTATTTTCATGTCTGTGTTTAGGCGCAAATTCTTAGAAATTCTGTCTGTGCATGCTAATTTGAAGTGGGTTACATTTCATGGTTTGTATGATTTAGCTTATGTACTTAAGCTGTTGAATAACAATTCACTGCCACTCACCGTCTTTGATTTTGTTAAAGAGGCTGCTGTTTATTTCACTGCTGTTTTTGATATCAAATTTATCGCTAGATATTGTAATGGGCTCATGGGTGGTGAACTTGGATTGAATCGACTTGCGTGTATTTTGAGTGTTGATAGATGCGGTGAGGCTCATAATGCTGGTTCTGATAGTTTGTTGACTGCTTGTGTGTTTGCTAAATTGAAGAACGTCTATAGAATAGAAGAAAGAAATTTTGATGGGTTTCTGTATAGCATTGGTCCAAAAATTCAGAGCATGCGTCCTAAAATTGTTGTGCCACACTATTGTCAGCCACTAATACCTTGTCGACCACCTTTTCCCCAAATGATGGTGTGTTATAGTAGACCGACACATCCTCGATACCATATTCAGGTGCAACCAACTTATGTCATGCAGTCAATCATGTTCCCGTGTGTCTTGTAGTTAAAGCTTCATTAGTTTCATATTCAGTTATGTGCTCTTGCTTTTTCACTGTGCTGATTGTATTTTATCCTGCTCTTTTTTTTCATGTCTGTCCCTGTGCTACTTGCTGATAATTGATGTTTTGTTATTAACAGAAGTGTGAGGGGAAACGTATAATGCTGGTATTAACCACAACAGATTGTATGCCAGATGATTGTTAATAGTAAAAGACAAAGAAGAAGTATAGTTAATAATATCAGCTGTGGTACTTGTTGATTGTTGGTCTGTGCTTTATTGTGTGTCTTGTGCTACTTGTTGATCTTTGATGTTTTGTTATTAACGGAAGTGTGAGGGGAAAAGTATAATATTAACTAGCAGATTGTATGTCAGATGATTGTTAATAATATAAGACAATGAAGACGTAGCTAATATTATCAGCTGTGCTACTTCTACTTGTTGATTGTATGTCTGTGCTTTATTGTGTCTTGTACTACCTTGAGTTTCTTTGTCTTTTATTATTAATGGAAGTGTGAGGGGAAAAGTGGTGCCTTCCAGTTACGCCAAGGATGCACATTATTGCCTTACCTGTTCCTCCTCTGTACCAAGGCTCTTTCGATTCTAATTTTGAGGTCTGAACAGGATGGTAAGACTTTGGGGATTATGTGGTGTAGGGGTAGTCCTTTGGTGAACCATCTGTTTTTTGCTGATTATAGTATTCTTTTTTGTAAAGCATCCATTGGGAATTGTAACAAAATTAAGGGCATCTTGGTGGTTTATGGGAAAGCTTCTAGGTAGCAAGTAAACCTTCAAAAATCTTGTATTACTTTCAGTCCTAATGTTAAGTGGGGTTGAAGGAGAGGGATTCAGGATCTTTTCGGCATGGGAGACTCTCAATCTCATGAAAAATATTTGGGTTTGCTTAGTGGGTTGGAATAAAAGGAGAACTTTTAATGAAATTAAGGAGAGGTTTTGGAAGAAGGTGAGAGGATGGAAAGGGAGCCTTTTTTCAATGGGAGGGTAAGAAGTGCTTATAAAGGCTGTAGCTCAAGCCGTTCCAACATATGTAATGAGCATCTTTCAACTATCCCTATATCTTTGCAAAGAGTTGGAGTCCATTCTAACTCAGTTGCTTTCAAAATCTTGAAAGTTAAGTATTTCAAAGGTGAGGATTTTCTTTTGGCTAAGCTTAAACCGGGGGGCCTCTCATGTTTGGAGGAGCATTCTATGGGGGAGGCAACTATTGGCTAAGGGAATTCGTTGGAAGGTTGGGAACAGGAAGAGTATTCTGGTGTTTAAGATTGGCTCCCTCGTCCTAGTTCTTTCAGGCCTGTCACTTTCAGTTTTGACTATGGGAGACTCTAGAGTGGCTGATTTCATCAATGAGGGAGGGAATTTCTGGGAGAGCAGTAAGGTAAACCAAACTTTCCTGAATATAGTTACAGAAGCCATCTTTTCCATTCTGATAAGCTGTATGAACAGGGATGATTGTATCATTGGCATTTTGACAAATCATGTAGATATAAGGTGAAGAGTGGTTATAGGTTGGCCATGGGTGATAAGATAAATGCTTCCTGTTCTAATCCTTCTTTGAGCCCAAAATGATGGACCAGGACCACCTTATGGAATCTCAGAATTTTTCTGTGGAGGGCTTGAAAAAAATGCTTTGCCTTCCCTCTCCAACTTACGGATTAGGAAAGTGATTGAGAATCCATGCTGTTGTAGATGTTGTTATGGTGCTGAAACTGTTGAACATGTGTTGTGGTGTGTGTACTAAGGCAGAGAATGTTTGGAGTAATTCTGTTTTTTCGGTGCCTGTTAGATGAATTCAGAGGTTTTCCTTGTTTGGATGTTTTGAGGGGTTTGATTTCTAGCATTGGTAAGGCAGATCTTGAATTTGTGGCTATATATACTCCTGTTGTGGGATATCTGGACGTATAGTAATCAATTTCTTCACACCGGTGTTATAAGGGATGCTGTGGATATGATGAGCTGGGCGAATTTCAAAATACCCAGACAGCTTCTGCAAGGAATGTGAATCCGCAGGCTAAACAATTTGGTACTACCTGGAATCCTCCTCCTAAAGGCTCTTTGAAATTAAATATTGATGTTGCTATTAGAAAAGGTCATCAATTTATTGGTGTTGGGGGAGTGATAAGCGATGGCAGGGGAAATATAATTGCTGCGGTTTCTAAAGCTGTTGATGGTTTATTTTCTGCTGAGATTGGGGAATATATGGCTCTTCGAGCTAAAAAGGTTGGTTCTCATAGTGAAGTTTGCTTATGTTGATGCTTCCAACATTGCTGCCGAAGTGAATTTGAAGACTCCTTTGAATAGGACTGCCAGTTTTATCATTGAAGATATTAAAGCCTTATGTGAAGTTGTGGGGTTTTGCAAATACCTTATTTGCCTTGCTTCTTTGGCTTTTCTTCTCTTCACTAGGAGAGAACAATTTTGGAGGAATGTTACTGTTTGTTGTATTTTTCCTTGTTAGTTGAATATATTTGTTTTGTTTCAATAAAAAAAAACAACTATTAAACTATTTAGAAATCTAATGCCCTTTAAAACTTTTTACAGGACTCTTTCCTTGTTATTGATATCCGAATGTAGCTATTTTTTTTTTTAAATGTAAAGGTTTCTCGTTTACTGCAATGAAAAATCAATGACTAGTATAAATTCCATTGTTAAAAATGAAAATGAGTCCTACTGCCCATGCATAAGGTTCAAACATTTCTCTTGAGGGGAGCAGAACAAACTTGGGATTTTGGCAGTCCTCCTGATATTGGCTTGGCTTTTTCAACACATCCCTCAATTTCTTACACAACTCATTGATCTAAAAACATCAAATAAAAAAAAATCTTACACACTACTATTTTATTTGACCTCCTTGAGATACAAAGTCTTAACTAAATTCATGGGGCTCAGGAAAAAAAAAAAAAAAAGCCATTTAATCTAATGTTGTTGACGGCACTATATTTGATTGCTTACAGATCAAGTAACCCACTTCACCTTCTCAAGTTCGTAACTTGTTTCGATGGATTCAATAGTTACATTTTTTACATTTTATGTACGTAAAATGAAGTTTTTATTACAAGTGTTTGTTGATCGGTAGCAGAGCGCTTGTTTGAAGCTTATTTGGACGTTAGATTTATGCTTCAGTACTGAAATTATGAGTTGAATGAGATGTTTGAAATAATGGTAAGTGCCATAAGAAAATTAGTTGGCAAAATGGAAATTTTTCGTGTCAGTGTTCAACTCTGCTGTAAAGATTTTGACAAGCACATGTTTGGCCGCATAAAAATTTTTGAATTTTTTTTTATATGTTTATATTAATTACAAATATGCAATTGAATATGTATAAGGGTACGGATATTGACACCCATAAATATGATAAGGATACCCATATTTATAAGTATACCAATATCTAAAATTTAAAATTAAATCATTACTATAGACGCCCATTTTAATGCCAATAATACCCCTATTTAAATGAATGTGTTCATTTTAATACATTTTATTTATAAACACTTAATTATTAACATACTCGATTTCACAAATGATAAATTCTTAAGTTCTTCAGGCTCGAAAACACAAATAAAAACAAAATTAATCTTTTGTTATAATACAAGGTTTGATGTTGTAAAGGCTTTAGAGCTCGGAAAAAAAAAAAAACGGAGTTCTTTTCAAAATAAAAAAAAAATAGAGTTCTTCCAAGTTTTAGATAAAAAGTATATAAAATCAAAAAGCTCACATCGATTTTTTTTTTTTTTTGAATGGCTAGCTTTATTCATATAAAAACAACATCAAACCAAAAACTACAAGCCACACAGCCAACTGAAAACAGAGCAACAAAAAAGATATGACCTAGTGCTAATTATTTTTAAATTAGGGTTTATCATAAGTTAGGGGTTTTTTTTTTTTAATTAAGAGATATAGTCTAAGATATGAGTATAATTAATGGGTGTACATAATATTTGGTTTATTTTTAATTGAATAATTTGTCCTTATTGGTAAATTTCTATTGAGATGTTTTGTAATTAAATTTTTATTAAAATATGAGTGTACTTATCATATTTATGGGTGTTAATATCGGCACCCTATATATAACTATATAAGTATATTTCCATTATTATTATTTTTTTAGACTTCCAACTATTTTATCATTTCTCGCGTTCCTTTTTTCTTCCTTAATTTTTATTCTTGCATTTTACTCCGCTTATTTATTTATTTGTAATATAAGTGATTTTACCTTTTTAATGAAAATTAATATGTATTGAATTGCAATAAAAATCATCAATCTACAATTATGCCATTTTTTATTTTTTATTTTTAATTATATAGTTTTAACCATTTCAAATTTATAACAATTAAACATCATGACCAATACTCTACTTAAAACTAACTTGATGACCAACAAACCATTACATCTTTATATATAATCTTAGTGTTTCCATTGTAAATATTAATTTTCTTAATATTATTTAATTTGTTATAATTATTTAATAGAAAAATAGTGATAATATAATTAGAAAAATTAAAATATATTTTTTTAACTTCAAAGCGAATTTGAGATTGGAATTTCAACTCCATTGAGAAGTGTGGTTACCAATAGGTTATTGCTTTCAACCATAAAGATATATTTTAAAAGAAAATATTAGTATTTGTATTGATTCTTATTAATTTTTTAAGTGTCTTTCCTAACATACAATTTTGGGTCCACCATCGGACATCGATTATATTGTTTAATTGCTTCGATAAAATATTCACAATTTGTAATTTTATAGTGGTAGAACCGGAAGTTTGCTCCTCACGGAGAGGAGTCATACAAGCACCGCACTTATATTATAATTTATTATAAATATGTGAATTTATTGTCAAGAGTAATATATTTCATGCATTTTGTTTTATTTAACCTAAAGTTTCACTAAACATTTTTACCCTAAAACCAAATATCAACCATTTTTTTTTTTTCATTATCCAACCAACATTTATATTTAAACCCAATATTGTCATAAATTTGGATTCTCATTGTATCAATAGATCGATATTGATATTTACTTGGTTTGCACTTAGAGCAGCCACTATCCCCTACCTACATTCCTCCCTTATCTATTTTATATGTCATGACTCATGATGGAGAAATTTTAATCTAGCCCCTAAGTTTTCTAGAAAAGACAAGGATTTACTTATCTTTCTATTTTAGGCTCACTAAGACCCTTAAATTATAAAAAATAGTTCATTGATTTTAAGACTGAAAGCTATTTTACCACCAAAAAAAAAAAAAGTGAGAAAAAGAAAAAGACATGATTTAATTATATAATCATATTTACCTATAATTGCATTGTCCGTAATGAGCCTTCTAGGAACAAAAGCACTTTACCCTTTTGAGATGATTTCACAGATCACATTCGGAAGTTCGTTAACCAATGCTTTCGCAACAATCTTATACATCATATTACATAAATTAATGGGCCGAAAATCTTTGATATTCTATGCTGAATTTACCTTTGGAATCAGACACACCACAGTATTATTGATCCCTATGATAGACTCCCCATCATTCAAAATTTTTAGGCACGCCTTAATCGGGTCCAGAAGCTTTGCCCAGAACCATATCGAAAATAGTTTTCTGCTCCTCAACAGCAGTAAAAGGCGCATCCAAGTAACCCCTTAATCTATTAGACAGCTTCCATTCCATACTCCCCAAAACCTGGTCTACAAAAAGACAATCTAGCTTGCCCGACTTGAAAAGATTTGAGAAATACTAAACCACAACCCGCTCTAGCTCCTATTCTCCAACACACCAAGCACCCCTCCAATCATACAACCCCCGAATCACGGTTCTAGCTCTTCATGAGGAAGCCTTCCAATGAAAAAATTTAGTATTGCGATCGCCTCCTTTAAGCTACTCCACCCTTGATCTCTACTGCCAATACTTCTCCTTTTCATCCAAGAAATTGTCCAATTTGTTCTCAAACTTCTAATATTCTGCCAAGACCCAAGCTGCACCTTATCGGTTACACGATGCAACTCCTAATGTGTGTCCACAATTGACCTCCTTATAGTCACTTGATTCTTAGAATTCCAAATTGAGAGTTGTTTAGTGCACTCATGAATTGCAGAAACAACTTTACCAACTATACCCACACTTCTAGAATGGTGCCAAGAATTCTGGATTAACACCCTGCTATCATCTTTGTCAGCCCACCAAGTTTTGAAATGAAAACGGTCACCACACTTTTTCCTTTTATCGACCTGACCAGCTACATCCAACACCTCTACCACAATTGGTATGTGGTATGACCTCCAGGGCCGTCTCTAGACATTTTGGGGCCCGAGCGATTTTATGACATTAACAAAAGTCGGGGCCCTATATAAAATTATTATTATTAACAAAAAAAAAAAATTAATAACAAGTTATTAATTTGTATAAAAGAAGTAAAGAACCTGGGATAACTGAGATCACTAAAGCCTAAAATTAATGGATACTAATACTATTATAAATTGTAATTTACTAATTTGTAAATAAAATAAATAATTAAGAGATGTGTCAAAATCAATATGTAGAAATTAATTGAAAACAAAAAATCATACCTTGGATTCTTCAAACAATCAAACGGCAACAGGCCAACATCTTCAGCCTTCAAGAAGAAAAGAGAAAGGTAGAGAGAAGAAAAGAGAGAGCAGAGAAGCAGAGTGAAGGTGCAATTTGTTTAGCAGGTTATATATATATATATATATTAATAGTGTAGTGGTTTTCTTTCAAAATAAAAAATAAAAAAAATAGTGTAGTGATGTCTAATGGTCTCATAATATTGGGCCTTTAAAGTGTTTTTAATTAAATGAATTAGTTTATTGGGCCTAAAAGAAAACTAAATAAATGAAAGTAGCAAATGTTTAGAATTGAGCCCCAAAGAAGAAGAAGAAGAAGAAGAAGAAAATTGGATCATGAGGCCCCAAAGAAGAAGAAGAAAATTAGATTAGTTGGGGGCCCTAGCATTTTGCTGGGTTTGCTGGCCCAATGGGCCGGCCCTGATGACCTCCAATACTCTAGATGCTTCACATTCGAGTTAGGGAACAACATTTTCCAATTAAAATAGTTGACCCCCTGATCAAGACGTTCTTGAACCATGAATCACCAGCCCACTTATTTTACCAAGTATACGCCGGACCTGAGAACCCCAAATCCTCCAATCCATAGGAATCCAGAGCTTCTTTAAAGTCCTCCACCAACCGTCTAGGCTGCTCTTGCCCTCCTAATTTCTCATCATTAGTAACGATTTCATTAAAATCCCTCATGCAAAACCACTGCAAATCGAACATACCATATAAGCATTTCAGAAGAGTCCAAGAATGTAGTCGCTGCCTAGAATCTAGATTTCCGTAGAAACCAATAAATCTGCACACTTTCAAAGGATTGAAAGAAACCTTAACATATATATGAAAATTCGAACAAGACAACAAATCAATGCCAACACCATTTGACCATAACAAACACAAACCTCCATTACGGCCTGACTAATTAACTACCAACTTACTTGAGAATCTGAATTTAACCTACACTACTTCTATCACTTTACAATCAACTTTGGTCTCCATCAAAAACTCCATCGAAGGTCTGCTCCCGCACCAATCGCTGTAGTACGCGAACCGCTCAAGGACTTCCCAGACCCTAATCAATCCAAGCTAGAATCATCATTGCGTCCGGTCGACCAAACTTCCTTTGGCTATCGATATCTGAAAGTCTTAAACCACTCCCTCTGTAACGAGCTTTTTTCGCTTTGAGTCCCCATCCTGAGCATCGCACTCCATGTCATCACCATCATGAAGTCGTTGCTTCCCCAAATTCTTCTCTTCGATAGATTTGCGCCCGGTCGGAGCTTCACCTCTCACTGTCCATTTCCATCGTAAATGTCCTCATTCGATTTCCCTAAATTCATTCCTGACAAATCCCTAGAGCTTAAGCCATTCTTTAATTTAGGCAACCCGACTCGCCTAGGCCCACCATCATCCACACTCAAACTATTTGGACCACTAGCAACTAAAACTCCAGACAACTCCATCCCATTAGAAGCCTAATTAAAGGCCTACACAGTTGCTTTGTCTTTCCCTTTCAAGTTGGGCTTAGTTGAAACCAAGCTTGGCCTAACCAAATTACCATCCTTCATGCTCACCTCATCACATTCACTTTGGAACACAATGTAAGTCATGTAGTGGAAAAAAGATAGGTTTTAAAATTATCTTGGACCTTTTCGGTATACACAAATATGAGGAGGGATTTGAATAATACCTTTAAAGCTTTCTCCTTCGTTTTTTTCGATTCGTTACCACCAAGCCTTCCGAACTATGACCCGCGATCTAATAACTTGCGTGTGGGCATGTCACGGATGTAGTCAGGACTAGATGAAGGTATACAAAAAATTGGGAAGACAACACTTTGCCCTTTTCCTTGGATTCGGCCAGCCACATGCAAGAGGAAACATAAAACTTTTTCTTTTCTTTTCTTTTCTTCCTTGCCTTTTCCGCATCCTCTGTTCTATAATAGGTTTAGGTTGTGTTTTGTTTCCTGATAAGTATATCTTATATACCAGGATCTTAGGGTTTAGTTAACCAGTCAAAATAGAATTATAAATCCTTTTTAATTTGGTCACTACTAGGATTTGAACCTTTGACCTCTAGGATTTAAAATAATCTTTATCATTTTAAAACCTTTTGTTTTAGTCACGGTTCAAACCTGTAACCTCCTATTAATAAATAAGTAATTAATAATTCTCAATTATTAATATAATTTAATTATTAATAAACTAATCAAATAATCATATTATTTAATTAGTTTCCTAAATTAATTCATGTCACTTTCGTAACATAATTAATTTAGATTATCCAATTAATTAACCGTGACCCTTGTTACCAATAACCGTAAGGGCTAGTAAGAGGACCTAATGGACCCACAGTTTTGAGCTCCAATAATATTTAGAAATAATTAATTAAACTATTTAATTAATATTTCATGATTATTAACCTCGGAGTTACTCCACTAAAAACCCGAGGTTACATTCTCGTAACTGTAGTTGTTTTACACAAACCAAAATGTTAGTGTCCATCGATATAGCTATTTCATATGGTATGATCCTTCACAAGTAGTTCATAATTAGAGTTAGGTCTTAAAGTCTCTTATACCTCGCTAATTGTATCTTTTCCTTTAAGTACCATTGATTCTTTAACGAACAATTATAACCTTCCTTCCTTTACAGAACAAGGAGAGCACTCTTAATCGTTCAATTCCCGAATCAACTCTTAAGGGAACTACTTCTTTACTTCTCGCAAGAAAGAGTGGATTCCTCTATTATGCGCATATCTTCCCAACCACAAGCCAAACTGTGATTCCAAGATACAGAGTTATTGATCGAGAATGCTACTCTAATCTCACCCATGGTATGTCAAGAAACACGATCTAACTTGAAGGAGTCAGTAAGACACTCAGGATTTAGATCACCCATATACATCCATCATTTGTCGATATATATGAATCTCTACATGAAACGGATCTTGGTGATAGATTCATATAGATCATGGTCAAATCCTATATAATCACATCATATAAGGTGTCTCCATTCTCATATCACCATATGAGTAGTCTAGGATAAGACTACCGCACATTACGAAATAGACCGCAGCTGTAGATTAATCACAAATAAAGTACCCAGTTTTATTTGCTTTCTACAGACTCTTTAGATTACACATCTCAAACCGAATTCCTCTATATATGACATTCATTTATATACTTAGTTTGAGATTACATCTAGCAATCTTGGATGTTTAACACATATGATATAAGCGTATGAGTCATATTTATTGAATGAAAATACTACTTCTTTTATTAATGGATTTATAACATTTACAAACTACAAGCTTTAGAGCATAAATCTCAACACACAAAACCGTCAACTCTTGAATTATCCACATTTAAACTTTCCCCACACTCATTCCCCTCATTACTCAAATTATTCTTATTATTATTTTTTGCCATAATTGAACATTTTATTTACGCCTCCAAGTTGCTTGCCAATAACAGACATGGCTTTAGTCATCGGCGGCCAATAACTCCTATCAACAACCACTATATCCCTTGGTTAGCCTGTTTGATAATACGGCTTGAAATTACTTCTCCCCACCAGTACTTGTCTAGCGTTAATGTGCGCAACCAGGCCCCAAATAGAAGCTCTTCCAAACCTATACTACTATCCATAACTGGTGCTTCCATGCACTCACCTGAAGAATGGCCTAAACGACCACACCTAAAGCAATGATTTGGTAACCTTTCATACTGCAAAATCATCACAGTCTCCTCACAACTTCCCATCACATCAACACTCAAACATCGTTGGAGTGGTTTCGCAATGTTTGCAACCACTACCCTTAAAAAGTCTCTCGAGCATTCCCTAGACACTCCCACAACAACCTTCTTTACCACACCCACCATACTACCCAAGAAATGCTCAATCTCCTTTGTCATATATAACAATGGAACCCGATGAATCTTCACCCAAGAACTTGGAACTATTGAAATCCATGTTCTCAATATCCCCCTTACCAGATGGCTCATCCAACACGATTAGAGCACCATCAAAAGTACATGAACCCTGGCAAGGATTGGACACTAATCCTCCACACTTTTAAATTGGAATGTGAAAATATTATTTGAAACAAACTTGATCTCCACATCATGCTTCACCTTTCGTATCTTTTTCAACATACCAATAAACGCATTACTGTTCACCAATTTGTTTGTTAGTACCTTCCTAACAAGACTCAAAGCAAGCCTTTGCATCCCCGCCAACTTCAACCCTTCCTTCAGCCGATGGACAGGCCTTTCCTTCTCCATCAAATTCATATTCGCACAGAGTTTAGCAATTTCCTCGAAATCCATCACGACTAAAACTTTTTGAAAAAACTGAGGCTCGAAAGACCTCACATTCGCTCTATAGGTAGAGAGAAAACTATAGATGAGAGACTTATTTATGAATAAATTATGATTTATTTCACTCGTCACATTTATATGGATTAAATTGTCTAATTTACAAGTTGAGATATGAGTTAGAATATCTAACATTTTTCTTATTTTTATTATGTTTTCATCATTATTTAAGGATCATCGTAAATATTTTTCATAAATGCACAAATTAAGATAATTTTTCTCAATAAAAAATAATTATTCATTTTAAATAATTAATGAAAAAAATTAATGTTTTAATAATATAAACAACATTTATTTTAATTAATGTTTTCTTTAACATAACCTCTAACATATATATCGATTTAACTTATTACTTCACGACATCCCCTTAGAACATAATCATGGTTCCACCCCTAGTCATGGGCATGGATATGACACAAAAATCCATCAATGAGTTGCACATATTGCATCATACTAGGTTATTGTTACAGTAAATTATTGACTCAACAAAAATCAATGCAACCGTAATTGTGATACAGATTACTTCAATAAACTTGAAAAATATTCACGCTTGAACTGGTCTAAACCCCACATATATGGTCAAAAGTAATGCTGGCAAAATGGGCCAAGTTTTGGAGGGCTGCCCGGCCTAGCCCGTTTCGTTAGCCGGCCCGGGTCAGTCCAGCTTACCAGCTTAACAGGCCAGGTCCAAGCCTGTTCAACTGGTGGTTCAGGCTGGGCACAGGTGGCGCGGTCTATGGGCCCTAAAAAAATTTGCAAAAATGAATTCTGGCGGACCCTAACAGGCTGGCCCACGGGTGGCTTGTTAGGGCCTGCCATAATTCAAAATTCAAAATTTAATTATTTTTTTCAAAATTTGAATTGAGGGGTGGCTTTTGTAATTAACCAGGTGACTGTTGGGGGAGAAAAAAAAGTCCAAAACTTTTAAAAATTACATTTTTTTTTAAATCTTTTACAATTTTTCCAATTATACCCTAACCTAACATTTTCCTATAAATACCCCCATCACCCTCACCTTATTTTCTACATTTTCTCTACTTCCCTAATCCATACTCTCTTATTCTCTCTATTCTCTACAATCTCCAACATCTCTCACTCACTCTTTCAACTATTTTGTAATTTATTTTATTTATTTAATATATTATTTATATACTATATTCTATTATACTAATATACTATACACTATACATTATATATTATATATTTACATACCTCCCACTCTCTAGTCTCTACATATTCTAAGGTGGAAAACGAAGAACTCATAGATGACTTCTCTAACATGACCATCGAAGAGAGTTCTGGTAACAACTAGCTGGCGAGCTGATGTAATTGTAAATACTTAATTTTTTTTTTTTTTTTTTCCGATTGCACCCTTTTTCCCTTACCAAGTTTTTATCCCATTGAGTTTTTCTTGGTAAGGTTTTTAACGAGGCAATCATGATTTGTAATTTATACTTTTCACCACAAATTTAATACGAAATTACAAAAATATTATTCATCGAAAACTAATTAAGTGCTATATGAAATGAAAAATGTTATATTTCATATTAAAATTATTACATTAATAATTACACAAAATTATTACAATGTATAAAAAATAATATTGTATAAATAAAATGTTTAAAAATAAAAATAAAAAAATTCAAAGCCCGTTAGGCCTTAACGGGCCGGCCCGCCATAGGCCCCGCCTGTGCCTGGCCTGGCCTGTCCCGGCATAGGCCGGCCCCAACCTTTCCCCCAACAGGTCGGCCTTGCCCGGTCTGTCTCCCTAACAGGCTGAGCCCGGCCCAGCCCATTACGCAAAACAAGCCCAACGGGCCCGGGCCGACCTATTTTGCTAGCACTAGTCAAAAGTAGGTCTGCATATGAGCTGGACTTTGAATTAAAACCATATGCATGTTTGAGCTTGTGTTGTGCTCAGTCGAGACCTTAAATTTGGACTTTGTTTCAATTAAAGTTGCATACAACTTTTGACTAAATTACTTGTAACATACTCCTTTTTCCTAAGCTCCTACGGGTGCCGGACAAAGATTATCTTCTGATATGAACTCTCTAAAATCCGATTTAATGTCCGAACATAAGAGACCAAGTTGAACCCAATAACATTTAAAAGAACAGATAGCTAGTACTGGTAAATAACATGGATGTCTAAGAGCCTGGCCAAAAAAGTTGCAACATGGTGAAAATGTACCAGTTCCTACTACTTGTGAGGGAAATTAAACTAGAATAAGCATATACATATCCAGATTCTGATAGTTTTTTAACTTGTAAAATAAAAAGGGCAAGAGAGAAATGGATCACATTGGGGGATTTTTGCAGTAGTAAGTGCAAAAACAAATGGACTGCTTGCACTCGCCCAAGCCATTAGGTTCTTTTGAGCATTCCTGAATGCATTTCTGCGAATCGCATCTCTTCGAATCAATCACCTTATGACAGGTGTGTTCCGGGATCCTTGCTGCTTCCACACCAAGGACAGCCAAAGCTGGAATACGAATACAATCAACTGTAAATGAAAAGCAAAATATGGACAACATATTTGGGATGCTTGCAACATTAAACATAATATGAGAGAGAGTTTGATTTACCTGAGGGAAGGAGAAGTAGAAGAGGGATGATGATGATGAGCATGGAGGATGATATCCTCATGTTTAATTGTTTTCTCTGTGAGAAATGGAACTTGTTATGATGGGTAGCAGTGAGTGTCTTCAAGAAGCTTGAAAAAATGTAGCAATGGCAATGATTACTGAAGATTTGGTTAAAAGAAGAATAAATGGGATGGTACTTTCAAAAGTACCTGTAACAAGCTTCTTGACTGGAGTATATATTCTTTACTTTGCATATACTCTTAAACTTTTAAGTCATCTGTCTATCTCGTTTAATTACCACCACAATTGACCTCTAATTATGGATCAAAACACCGAGTTTTTCTCTGGTAAGCATATAACTATGAGTATACTTAGAATACACTTATCTATCTGATCACTTTTTTTGATAGAAAAAACAATACAATTAGATCAAATAATGTTTACATGGTAAAAAATGATGAGATTGATAAGTGTACTCTAAATAGACTCACAGCGGAGAAAAACTCTTAAAGCACCTGTAATATCACCCACCAGCATTATGCTAATGGGAAAAAGTTTACTTGCTCATTTTAGTTTGTAATAGCATTCTGGTATTTAATTTAATATATATAAAACCCTTCACGCAATGCAAGTAATTTTAGTCATTGTAATTGTTATTTTTGTCAGAGATTTAAATTTTATATTCATTTTTCAGAATCATTGCCAAATTGTTATGGTAAGCGTGAACCCAAAATAACTTCCAGAGTGTCGTTTTGCACTTGCTCAAAATTTTAAAATCTCATATTTAATGCTGCGAACTGCAACTTCATAGAGGAATACTAGGGTTTTAAAAACCTCGGATTGTGACATCGTACAATATATATACATCAAGAGGTGCCAATTTTGTAAACCACTAAACTCCAGTTTCTAACAATTATGGGGACTGAAACTCAATCTTTTGGTGAATTAACATTCAACACAAATTAATAAGAAAACACATTTCACCATAAATCAATTAAACTACACCAATCACTCAGCATATTAGACCTCAAATTCCTACTACCTGCAAGAGGCTAATCAAGTATCAACAGAATTGCAGGATCAATTAGTTTCAATCTAGTCAAAACCCGTCAAGAAATGAAACAAAATCAACTCACGTATCCAAATACATGCAACTATAACCATTAACCAATGACAAGTTAAGTCACACAACATTTTTAAGTCAACCAAATATACCTCTATGCTTTCGCAGCATTAACCGATCTACTCGGCCAATGAGAACAATCGCACCAAAATCAATTTTGCAGCAATCACATTGCATTAAACATTCCTCGTCTCTAATATAAAAAATGAAGACAAAATAAACATTATCTGCTGATGCAGTTCCTCTTCAAAAACAAAACTAATTAGGATGAACATACATCCAAATAAGTCGATCCAGTCTACAAAAGTATGCAGCAATTAAACAAACAGCAAGAACAAAACCAAAAGGAAATGACCTAATAACCACCCTTAAGATCATTAACAACATCGTAAGGAATGGGAGTAACGGTTTCCAGCGTTGCACCTTCCACCATGAAACCAGGTTTAGGGCCTTCTGGCTGCCTCTTTGTGCTAATGACCTCACCTCTTGCCTTTGCTTCAGCCTTGAGTTCATCATTCTTTATCTTCCTTAGTTTCAGTTCCTCTGTGCATCTTGAAGGCTGAACATGTTCCACTCGCACATGGATCCTCTTTCTAATTATCCTGTTACCGACCTGGACACAAGCAAAGGATGTTCAGTACATATACCATCAACCAACACATGCATAAGCAAGGAGAAAACAACAATCGGATCAAGCAAAATATGATAAAAGCATAAAGCAGAATTAATTAGAACCATTATCATTGAAGTATGTTATAGAACATATCTGTTATCCAAATGAATGGAAACGGAAAAGTACAACTCAATCATTATAAATTTTTCCCCATGTCAATGGCTGCAATAGGAAGCAGGTTTTACAGAATTCAAAATAAAAGATCAAACAACAGCAAAATAAAGTGAAATTTTAAGCACGGGGTACAATACAGTACAAGAAAAAAAATGATTTTGTTTGGCTATCATAAACCCATCATAATACATTCAAACATAAATTTAAGAAGAAACACAGACATTAGCAACATCAGCACTGTAAATAGAACAAGCTAGACACAAGAAAAACAACAACATAACAAATAGTATTCAAGTTCAATAGGACAGCAAATGCAAGACATCAGGTTCTCTGGTAATAAATCTAAACCTTTGAATCTAATTCATTAACTCTGAAGATAACTATGAATAACACAACAAACATTCACAGTACAGTAAAACTCAATACACCATATAAAAACTTTAAACTGTTTCACCGCCAGAATCATATATATATAATTTATAAAACACCATCAAGCAGCCACCAGTAAATACATTTTTTAATACCCAGAAAGCTCCCAACCTTCTACATGTTATAAACTTCGAAGTTCGCACTTTAAACCCATGACATATTAATTGGTACAAAAGGCACTTCACAAGTCACCAATATAGTAAAACTAAATTTGCCAGATCTAGCCAATTCTATGTACACAAACACAGCAGAATCAAAAGTTCAAATCATATGTCCATGTTAGACAATAATGAAAGCTAATCGACCGACAGATGAAAACCTATAACAAAAAATCAAATCGAATCAAAAGAGAAAGAAGGAGGACCTGCTTGTTGACTTCGACACCGATAGCGCGCTTGGTGACATTCCAGACGCGGCCAGTGCGTCCATGGTAGAACTTGTGGGGCATACCCTTGTGAATGGCACCATTAACCTTGATGTCGACATATTCGCCGATCTTGTAGGTCTTCAAGTAGGTGGAAAGAGGGATGTATCCCTTCTTCCTGAAGGCACGAGCAAACAAATCCCTTGTACGGGACCTCAAACCATGACCAGCCGGCATCTTCTCTCTCTCTCTCTTTTTCTCTCTGTTGATGCTGAAGAAGAAGTGAGTGTCTGGTGGTGGCTAAACCCTAGCTGTTTCTGAAGACTTATATATAGCTGCTTTCTAGGGTTTCATTTTTCTTTCTTGTGCCTTTATGGGCTTGGGCCTCTTCTTTTTGTTAATTTTGGAGCGAATCATAGTGAGGCCCAATTACTTTAATAATTAAAGTAATTCAGCCCATTTTATTTTTTATTTGTTAAAGGTTATATGCTATTATATGTCTAGAATTAATATTACTAGATAATTACCAATCATGTGTTGGTGTGAGTGGTTCGGCGCTCTCATCCCTTAAGCAAGGTCGTGGGTTCAACCCCCCTTGTGAACGGAGCTACACATATTGGGAGCACTTTACCCCTTAGTGGGCCTACCCGGTGCGAGTCCGGATTAGTCAGGCTGTGGTCTGGGCTGATTGCACCGTATGGTGGATTCGCCCCATCGGGAAACCGGATGGTGTAAACCAAAAAAAAATATTACTAGATAATTAATAATTGTTGGATTTAAATTTTATGGTTTAAAAAAAGAGAAAAGGTTAGAAGTCTGAAAACTATAAAAAAAATTGGTGGGGAGCTTTTATATATTAGCATTGTTTAAATATTAAACTTGTTGCTAATCTGCATTCTCTTATTTATTTATTGTTTTTGAAATATTATACTATTATATAAATTCGATGTTTTTTTTTTTGTTGAGGTTTTTAAGGGAGGGGAGGACTCAAACCCACAACCTCGTGGTGAAGGTGTGAGGGGTTTATCACCGGATCAACCTCATCTCCTAAACCCACAAACTTGTTGCTAATATGAATTCTCTTATTTAAGTACTCAATAGTCTTTTCCTATCTTTTTTATGAGGAATTTTTTTTTAAATTGTTTACTTCTACTTTATCTTCCCAATTGATAAATCTTTATTGCATATGAAATGTATATATTATATTATAAATTTGATTATGAATAATGGTTTAAAATTAATTTCTATAAACAATGAAAAATAATGGAGATCGATACAATTGAATGTAGTCCATCTAGAATTGAGAGTGTTTCGTGGTGATAAAAGTCGGTTGGAATTCTGAATATCTTATGTTACAATCATGTGTTGGCTACTTGGTTATGAAAATGTATTAGCTCATTTTACAATATGTATGAAATTGACAAAATGATTACTTATTACGATTGGAACATATATAGATTTGAAGATACTGAAAATTTAAAAAACTTTCAAGATTTATGTTATATATTTTTTAGTCAAATTGGTCAAATTATAACTCAACACAAAATGATCTTAAAATTAACCCACCCCAACCTTACTGGTTTGGATTGGATTGCTACCCACCCATGCAACTTGCTTGCTCCAAGAAACAATCTCCTCTTTAGCAGGGCAAGGGGCTGATGGCCCATGGGCTAGACTGTTGAAGAACGTCTTGGGATACCCTTACCCTTCTTTTTTTTCGGGTCAATTGGTAGCTCGACTATAGACTTCTAAAGAATCTAAACTCCCAAGTCTCAAGTACTGTAAGTACATGCTTGTTATATTCTCCAAAAATTAATTAATAATCTTATTCTTTTTTATTTCATATATATAGGGATGCCAATGGGGCGGGTTTGGGGCGGGTTTGGGGAGGGGTGGCCTTCCCCGCACCCCACCCCATTTATTTTTAGAAAACCCGTCCCCTCATAAAACCCCACCATAGATGGAGCGGGTTGGGGCGGGGCAGGGTACAACTGGGAGTGCTTTCCCCATCCCCACCCATTTACCCAATTTATAATTTTTTTATTATTTAAATAATAAATATATAACCATTAAATATGATATAATATATAAAGTAGTAAATAATTCCAAGAAACTATTAAAAAACATCTCATAAACATAATTCTTACAAGTAAATTCAATCATTTTCAAACATAAACATAAAGTATGAAGTCAAAATGTTCGAAAATCGTAACGTTAATAATCTAATATTTGCATTTATTTCTATAGTTCTCTCTTCTTTAGTTTGTTTCCACCCCATGTTGTTTTTGTATGTTTACACAATTTTCTCTTGATAACACCAATATTGGGTCTTCACTTTCTAGTGCATCTGTAGATATATTTGTGCCTACCTGAAGTAGTGATAAACGAATTAAATTTAATTCAAGAGTTGAGAATTATTAAAGTAATAAACTTGAAGAAAAAAAACCGTTGTTATTAAACTTTTAATTTTAAATTTATTTGAGAAAGAAACTTATTGTATGTCCTCTTGCGTTTGAGGTTGAAGCTTGAATGGTGAACTTCGAGTTGTTTAAAGATTAGAGATTTAAAGTTGAAGTTAGCAGCTAGGGTTCTTTTTTAATAGTATTTTGTTTTGTCACTTTATGTTAAGTAACGGTGAAGAGATGTAAAGTTAGGGTTAATGTATTAATATATATATATATATTAGATATATTTATTTTCTTTGAAATTACGTAGTTTAATTAAGTATTATTTTAAGCGGGGCAGGGCAGGGCGGGATGGGGAGTATAAAACCCATCCCCACCCCCCATACCTATTGCGGGTTAGACTATCTATCCCCGTCCCCGTCCCATCCCCATCAAATTGAAACCCATCCCCACCCCAAAAGTGCGGGTCCCTGCGGGGCCCCATCCCCACGGGGAATTTTGCCATCCCTACATATATATTCATAATCTAAGGGAAGGGTCTGCCCCGGCGGCACCGTTGCTATGCTTGGGTGCGCGTTGCCCAGGCGGTGCACTACGGTTGCTGGTTGCTGTTTGTGCTTGGCAGCGCACGATCAAACAACACCGTCTCCGGCGAAGGTGGGAGATGTGTTAGAGTCTTAAAGATAGGAGAGGAGAGAAAGAAGAGAGTTTGGGGATGTTTTTTTTTTTCTATTTTTTTTCTATTTTTTAAATGGGGATGGTTTTTATATGATAGTATTTAGGTAATTTTTTAAAAACTTAATTATTAACAATTAGATTTTCGTATGTGTTGTTCTAAGTTTTCGAGAGCCGTGTTTATTGTTTTTCAATTTGAAAAAATGACAAAAAGTTGTCCAACAGCTCTACTTTGAAAACATTAAATGGAAGCATGGAAGAAGATAAAAAAAAAATTAAAAAAAAAAACTCATCTTACACGTCTAAAGAGAACCAAATTTTCTCTGGTAGGCACACAACTTATAGCACAAGTGCCACCTCATCCCTTTTTAAATTATCAACCACAGTTGATTGTATGCACATGGTAAAAACTGATAATGTGTGTCTACCAGAGAAAAATTGTAAAACGAACTGTTTTATATATTAAAAAAAAAAAAAAAAAACATCAAATTATTGTTTTTTATAATTTTGTTTTCTTTGTTTCATTAATGTGTAGGTTTTTTCTTATTTCCCCCATGCTTTCTTTTCCAATTCTCATGTTTATTAAAATTTGTATATCATTTTAAGAGCAAAATAGAATAGTGTTAGTCTAAAAAAATAGTTAATTTTTAGAAGATAAAAAAATTGGACGGATCATTTACCATATCATTTAAGTTGATTTTTAGTCTAATATTTTGGATTTTGTAACAATATAGTTAAATTAAACAATTCAATATTAGAATTCTTCTCCTGGGGTTTTTATCTCAAAACCCTAGTGTTAGAAGTAGTTAGGGTTTTTTTAGGGTTGCGAGGTCTTTGATGGTAGGTTTCTTCTTTGCTTCGAAGCATAGTTCCTGGCTGGTGTTATTCTACTCTCTTATGGATCAGGAGGAGATCTTTAGACTTTGTGCTTCGCTCTCTATTAAAGGGAAGGAAGAACAACTTTGGAGTGTAAAAGATACGTTGAAGGAGTCTACTGAGAAAAAACTAGATTTGTGTTTGGTTGGAAAGATCCTGTCGAAAAAACATGTCAACAGGGAGGCTTTAAGAGCAGTGATGCCAAAGATTTGGCAGATTAACCTTGATATTGAGGTGGTGCAAGATAACATTTTGTTTTATTTTCGTAACCAAGGTGATCTTTTTCGGGTTTTTTCAGGAGGACCTTAGAGTTTTGATAATGGTTTGCTGGTTCTGGAAAAGCCATCCGGTGTGGGAGATATTACGAGGCTGGATTTCAATAGAGTGGCTTTTTGGATTCAGATTATTAACGCTCCTCTTCTTTGCATGACGAAAGAGATGAGGGGATTTATAGGGCGGTTGATTGGGGAGATGGTAGACATGGATGTGGGGGTTACATGAGAATGTTTCGGGAAGTATATAAGACTTAGGGTGATTATTGATGTCTAAAAGCCTTTGAAGAGGTTTTTGCGATTGGAATTGAAAAAAGGAGAGGAGTCGATGGTTTTGTTAAGATACGAAAAGCTTCCAGAGTATTGCTTTCAATGTGGTATGATAGGACATTCGTATCTGGAATGTCGTGTTGGACAGTTTAATGGTAAACCGTAAACGTGATGTGGGAACAGATTTCGATTTCGGACCATGGTTGAGGGCATCCTCCATGACAAATTAAGTCGAAGGGTCACTTTCATTCCCGGGGTGTTTCTTCTAGTAATAAAGGAGGAGATAAACAACATGCTTCACCAGGTTCTGTGGAACCAGGTCGAGCTGATCGGCAATGGAAAGCTACGGATGAGGGGTAGAAAATAACATAGTGGAGGTTCAATCCAATTCGGGAGCACAGCAGGTGGTGGAAAAGGGGAGAGAAGTGGAGCAAATGACAACTAGCCCCTTTTTAGTTGATGGGAAGAATAAACAATCAGTTGGAAGGGGGAGCCCGCCAATGCAAAGGAAATACTTATGGACGTGGAACATGGTTTGCATGCAATTAATATGGTCACTAATAGTAATGAGAAAAGTGGTGCAGGTGCTCAGATTTTTATGTCAGCTGGGCTAATGGAAGTTAAAGTTCGGAGTGAGTTAGGTTCGATAGAGGTGGTCACTAATAGGGTGATTTACGAAAAGTAGCCGGGAGGTGTTTCTAGCGAGTCAAAGGAAGGGGCTAAGAAGAAAGGAAAGTGGAAAAGATGGGTTAGGGAGGGTGGTTTAAGGGTTTCAAATTTGAAGGAGAGGTATGGTTGGAGAAACGAGGTTCAACGGTGGTTGACAAATAGGATAATTTTTCTTTGAAAAAACTGAGAACTGAGGTCGGAGGATGCTTTTGACCATGAGTCAATTAAGATATCGACAGGTCGGGTGGATTCCCCGGCTTACCGGACTTAATGAAACCTTATTTTGGAAAGCACGGGGCTTGGGAGGAGCACGGGCGTTCCAGGTTTTACAAACACAATTGAAGGACTATCGTCCTAAGATTGTGTTTTTGATGGAGACGATTTGTGATCATAAGCGTATGGAGGTGTTAAGGGTTCAGTTGGGTTTTTCTGCAAAGCTAGTGGTGGATCGTATCGGAAATAGTGGGGGCTTGTGCCTTTTCTGGATGGATACGATGGATGTTTCTTTATTGTCATTTTCTTGGTTTCATATTGACATGGTGGTGGTGTCAAATAATAATAAGAGATGGAGGCTTACTGGGTTTAATGGTCAGCCGGTGTCGTCTCAAAGATTTCATGCGTGGACTCTATTGAATAGGTTGGAGGGATTGTCTGATCTTTCTTGGTTGGTTGGGGGAGATTTTAATGAAATTTTGTGCATGTCTAAGAAGCAGGGTGGGGGAAACCGTCAACAGGCCTTGATTGATAATTTCTGTATGGTTTTGAAGGGGTGTGGTTTAGAGGATTTAGTTTATTCGGGACCAAAGTTTTCATGGAGTAATCAAATGGATGGTGATCGGATGGTTTGTGAGAGACTTGATCGGTGTGTGGGAAATGTGGCAGGATTTGTTTCTAGATTTTAAGGTTAAACATCTTGATTTTTGGAATTTCGACCATCGTCCTATGCTATTGGAATTTCAGGGAGAGTTTTTGAGGTATCATAGGAGTAAACGATTCCATTTTGAGTTGTGTAAGGAGTTGGTGGATAATGCTTGGAAGGGAGTGGACGAATCTAATGCTATATGGGGGATTATTAATAGGTTTTCGGCATGTTCTAGGGTGTTAGGTAACTGGAACAAGGAGAATCGAGAGGCTATGCAACTTGGTATAAAGAAAAAACAGAAAGAATTGGCTGATATTGGGAATGCACCGGGTCGGGTTGATTGGAGGAGGTTGCGGGATATTGAAAGAGATTTGGATGGGCTTTTGGAGTGTGAAGAAGTTTTTTGGAGACAAAGATCAAGGGTGTCGTGGTTAAGGGAGGGTGATCGTAATACAAAATTTTTTCATGCAAAAGCATTCAGTAGGAAGAAGAGGAATACATTGTATGGGTTGTTTGATGAGAGCGGTATTTGGCGAGTAGGAGACCAAATGGATGGGGTTATTTTGGGCTATTTTACAGACATTTTTAAGTCGTTAAACCCGTCTTCCCATGATATTGGTAAGGTGGTTTCAACTGTTGATGCAAGGCTCACCGTAAATTTGAGAGATTTTCTTGATCTCCCATTTACAGAGGTTGAACTTAAGGAGACTTTATTTCAAATGAATCCTTCAAAGGCTCCAGGAAAGGATGGGTTTCCAGCCGGTTTTTATCAAAAAGTCTGGAATGTGGTTGGTAAAGATGTGACATAAGTGTGTCTCGATTGTTTAAATAAAGGTCATTCGATCGAGAGGCTTAATCATACGGTTCTTTGTCTTATTCCTAAAGTGAAACAAGTGAAGAGGATGTCGGAACTAAGACCGATTAGTCTGGGCAATGTCATTTATAAATGCATTGCGAAGGTGGTTGCTAACCGTCTGAGGAAGGTTTTGGATGGGGTTATCTCTGAAATGCAAAGTGCTTTTGTCCCAGGGAGAGTTATCATAGATAATGTTATGGTGGGGTTCGAGTGTATGCATACATTACTTCGAAAAGTGAATGGCAAACGGAGTTTTATGGCTCTTAAGTTAGATATGTTCAAGGCATATGATAGGGTGGAATGGGCTTTTTTGGAGGAGATGATGCAGAAAATAGGTTTTTCAGAAAGGTGGATTGGAAGAATTATGGATTGTGTTTTGACGATTTCCTTTTTGTGTCTTATTAATGGTAAGCTGTGTGGTAATATTAGATCGTTCAGGGGTCTTAGACAAGGGGATCCTTTGTCTCCTTATCTTTTCCTTATGTGTGCGGAAGGTCTTTTGGGGTTGATTTCGAAGTCGGAGAGTGTGGAGAAGTTCACGGGTTTTCGGTGTAGTAGGGGAGGTCCAAAGATCACTTATCTATTTTTCACGGATGATAGTTTATTTTTTACAAGAGCTTCAGCGGCGGAGTGTCTGAATGTCAAACAGATTTTGGATGATTATTTGGTAGCTTCCGGTCAAATTACAAATTTTCAAAAATCGACGGTGGGTTTTAGTAAAAATATTTCTGATTTAGAAAGAACCTTTTTGGCAGGGTTGTTGGGTATGCAAGTGGTTGATTGTCATGACAGATATTTGGGCCTCCCATGTATTACAAGTCGGAACAAACGTCTTCTTTTCAGCAACATTAAAGAAAGGGTGTGGCAAAAGCTCCAAGGGTGGAGGAGTTGTCTTTTTTCATCTATTGGTCATGAGGTCCTTTTGAAGGTAGTAATTCAATCTATCCCTGTTTATTCTATGAATTTATTTAAATTGCCTATGTCTCTTATTACGGAGCTTCATAGCCTTAGTGCTCGTTTCTGGTGGGGTGGGGGAGATAAGAAGCGGAAAATGCATTGGAGTTCTTGGGAGAAGTTGTGTAAACCTAAGAATGAAGGGGGGCTCGGCTTTCGTGATTTAGGTACGTTCAATAAAGCTTTGCTTGCTAAGCAATGTTGACGTATTATTCAGAATCTGGATTCTTTAGCGTCTAAGGTCCTTAAGGGTTGCTATTTTCCGTCATAGGACTTGTTTAACGCTAACAAGAATAAAAATGGCTCTTTCCTTTGGAAGAGTCTTGTTTGGGGTCAGAATTTGATTTAGAATGGATCAAGATGGCGTGTGGGTAACGGTAGGAAGATTTTGATTTATGGAGACCGTTGGATTCCAAGGCCTTCTTCTTTTAAGGTTCTGTCTCAACCGGTGCTGGGTGCCTTGGCTATTATGGACAGCCTAAAACTTGAGTCAGGGGCCTGGAATGAGAGCTTGGTGCGCAGCTCTTTTATTCCTAATGATGTTGGCCTAATCCTAAGTATGGCGCCCATTTTTGCTAATTTAGAGGATTTCTGGGTGTGGTATTATAATCCCTCTGGGTGTTATTCAGTTCGTAGTGGCTATTGGATCTAGTTTTTGTCGAATTCGGCTCCTAGTATTTCTGGTTTAGGCAGAATGGAATCATGGTGGAAGTTTTTTTGGCGTCTTCATATTCCTTCCAAAGTTAAATTGTTTGTGTGGAAGGCTTGTTTTGATGTGATCCCTACCTTGGTGAATCTTTTCAATCATAAGATGCCTACAGAGATTTGGTGTCCTTTCTGTATGAACAAGGCGGAAACTACTCTCTATGCCCTTTAGAGGTGCTCCTCGTTGAAAGATATTCGTGCATCTTCTGTGTTGTCTGGTGGTGGAAATCTTCTTGACTCGGTTCCTTTCTTTGATTTTGTTATGGATTGTTGGGATCGTTTGAAGGTAGAGGAATTTGAGCTGGCTTGTGTGCTTTGGTGGAGGATCTGGTATAGGAGGAATCAGATGGTGCATGGTAAGAATGCTGGTGATACGGCTGAAGTGGTTGGTTGGGATGAGTCTTTCATACTGGACTGTCGTCATGCTTTTGTTGCTGCTGCTCCTGTTGTTGGTCGCAGTTGTGTGGTTGCTCATTGGCAGGCGCCGGATAGGGGTTTTTTCAAGATTAATATGGATGCTGCGATTTCTTCTAAGGAGGGCCGAACTGGTTTAGGGGTGGTGGTTCAGGATTTCAAGGGGATTGTTAAAGTTTCTGCATGCTATGGTCTCGCGTCTAATTGGAATCCTTTGATTGCTTAAGCTTTGGCAATTTTTAGAGGTATCCTCCTTGCTGTTAACCTTGGCTTCGTTCCAGCTATTTTGGAGTCTGATTGTTTAGTCGCTGTGAATGCTATCCGGTCTCGAGTTCCTCCTTGTGTAGATGTTGGGGTGGTTGTTGCTGATGTTCTTAATTTTCTTGATGAGGGTGGTGTGTCTTCGGTTAATTTTGTCCCCCGTGGTGCGAATAATGTTGCTCATGGGTTAGCCAAGTTGGTTTTGTCTTATGTTGGTGGGTCTGTGTGGTTGGAAGACTGTCTCATTTGTGTGGAAAGTCTTGTTTTGGGCGATTGCTCTGTTTCTTCGTAGCAGTTCTCGCTTTTTTTTTTAATATATTCTCTTTCAAAAAAAAAAAAAAAACAATTCAATATTAATTTATTAATTACACAATCATGCCCCAACTTTACCATATACATGAGCTAGAATCCAGTATGGCCTTAAATACAAAAAGATACCCTTGACTTTTTGTTTGACCGTTAGTTTTAACTATGGTGTTAACCACTTAAAGGTAGTATTGTCTTTTACATAATACAATTAATTAGAAACAAAAAGTAAAATAATAAGAATAAGAATAATAAGAATAATAATAATTAAACATGAGATATATCTGAGAACCATTTTTTTGGGAGAATACTATTTATTTTTCCTTTTTACCTTTTTCATTTACCTTTTCCACTATCACTTGACACATATACACTCTTTAATTTAATAATAATAATTAAAAAAAAAATGGTGCTATTGGCACACCCCTACTGGTCTATTCATACCCCACTTTTTAATTATATAGTATTTTTTTTTCTTTTATCAAAATTACTTAAAGGGACATACGATTTAAGGAAAAAAAATCTTTTACAAAATAAATCTAATAAAACCCCACATTCCTTTCTAAAAAAAAAAAAAAAAAAAAAAAACCCCATGTTTTTGTAATCTATTTCTTGAAAAAAAAAATTCTCATTTTTTTTATTGGATAATGTATTGGGATAAGAATATGTTGCTGTGGTCGGATCAATAATCAAAAAGGTCCAAAGAAAATCATTGTAGGAGACTTTGTCGTCTACAATAGCCTTGAAAGAATATAATTGGCCGAGAGTATAGCAGTTGTGTTATATGTGTGCAGGATTTTGAAGACGGAGACAAGTGTGGAGTTTTTTACAAACGTGAACATGTCAACCATATAGATTGCAATATTGCATCAACAAGTGGCTGACCAAGCGCAAGCACTAACCACTCGTTCCAATGTTATTGGCAATAGTTTGCCTTCAAAAAAAAGAGAATTAGCCAGGATTATTCTCCTGTAATGCATGGTTACATGATATATATAGGGGCAGACGTAAGAGAGGGCTTGCTCAGGCTATAGCCTGGCTAGCAAGGGCGGACCCATGTTTAGACTAGGTGGGGCCTGTGCCCCATGTCAAATTTTCCAAAAAAAAAATGATTTTATGTTTATATATATTTATTAAATAACGATCTGTACAACATAAAAATAATTAGCGTAGTTGGTAAAGTTTCTATATTTCTGCTTGACAGGCAGAGGTTCTAATCTCACTACAAGCAAAACTCACTATTTTTTCAATGTCTTTTTTATTTTTCACTCTTTTCCAATGCCTTCCTCAAATTTTCGTCTTCTTCTTTAACAAAATAATTCATTTTCATTTTTTTGTCATTGTCAAATTCTTAGCTACCATTAATTTATAGTTTACTTAATTCAATTTTATTATATACGAAATTATCTATTATTATTTTGATTTTTTCTTATTTCTAATATTACTATTTTTTCAATGTCTTTTTTATTTTACACTCTTTTCCAATACCTTCCTCAAATTTTCGTCTTCTTCTTTAACAAAATAATTCATTTTCATTTTCTTGCCATTGTCAAATTCTTAACTACCATTAATTTATAGTTTACTTAATTCAATTTTATTATATACGAAATTATCTATTATTATTTTGAATTTTTCTTATTTCTAATATTTTTAGTTTGACATACCTAGCTAACTCATCCAAATCAATAAACTCTAAAATCACAAATTTTAATTTATTGTATTAAAATAATTCATCTATTATTATGATTCATTTTATTTTATCCTTTATATTTTTCTTATTTTGTTGTTTTAATTTATTTAGAATCAATAATTAGAAGAATAAAAAATTCAAAAACATGTCTAGTTATATTTATTAATTAATTATTTTTGTATACATTTAAAGTAAATTTATTATAAATACAAAACAAAAATTCTTATTATAAAATTAGATTTTAATTTTTTTTAATAAATATTATAATTTTTCATTATTTATGTTGTTTTTCTTGTAATTATTTATATTTTTAATATTGTGTTTCTTGTTTTTATTTCTTTTGAATATAAGATTATTTAGTTCATCTTAAATAAGCATTCTATTTATTTTATTTTAACTAAAATTCATTATATCATTAATTTATATATATATATATATATATAATTTTCAGTATTTTTTTTTTAATATAATTGTTGTTTTTGTTCAAGTGCCCCACCTCATTAAAATTTTTGAGTCCGCCACTACTGGGCAGCCCTCTAAAAAAAATTCAATACATTAAGGTCTAATTACATAAACTTCCTCTAAGGTTTGATAATATTACAAAACTATGATATTTTATCTATATTTTGTGAAATGTAAATATTTTATTGTTCATTGTAAAAATACACATAATATTATGGCTTCTAACAATATATAATTAAGCCATTTATAAGTTTAAATATATATATAGATATTTTTTAACTACAAGTTTAAATAATTGTTTATGCATAAATTTTACAATGTATTTCATATTATTGAGTAGTCCATTATTGAATTTGTGTCAATTTATTATAAAAAAAAAAAAAAAACAAGTAAACAAATACTTTTATCAGGAATTGTATAATTTTTGTTTATTATTAATTAATGACTCGCATGTCTTACACTGATATTATTAATTTTGTGTGCACCGAGGAAGAAAATCACAAGAGTTTTCTCCATAATACACACCGAATTTAAAAGATTTAGTGTGAGAGAGTTTGTAAGTCATTAATTAAGTATTATAACATATTGACTAAATAAAAATAGATAAATAACTATTGATAGTTAAGAAGCTGACTTTATAATATTAGTGTGTACCGAGGAAAAATATTATATATATATATATATATAATTTAGCCAAAGTGGTAAATATTTCCTGGGTACGCCCCTATATATATAATTATTTTGTTTATTTTCCTATTTTTTCTATTTTGTAATTTTCTTCTTGTATTAATTTCTCTTGTTCTTCTAAAAAATAAAAAATAAAAAAAAAATCATTCAATAGAGATGAGAGAGATGTGTATACAGAGATCAAAGATGATGTGTATTAAGTTTGAAAAATAAGTAAAATATGTAGTTTTGGAAATAAATAAAAAAATAATAATAATAACATTTAATTATATTTAATTAAATCAAAATTTAAAAAACTAGGGCATAAATAGACCGGTAGGGGTGTGCCAATAGCATCACTCTGAAAAAAAGCTATCACTTGCTGTAAAGCTTGTTTATGTTTTTGCCCATTATTAATACCAAACGATTTTCCTAACAGTTGTTTCTATCTCTCACATTTTTTTTTCTCTCACTTCTTCCAATACCTACCAAACAACAACTCCGGCCTATTTACGTTTTTGCTTTTTCTCTCAACCAAATTAATAATAATAATAAACAACCACTCTCTCCTTCCTCTTTTTTTTTTTGTTCAAGTCTACTTTTTATTTTTCTTTCAATTCAAAAAATCCTACCAATAGGACCACATTCAGAATTATTTTCTCAAAGTTCACGATCAAAAAAATGGAAGTCCTACGTGTGTATTATGGAAACATGATATTTTTTCTAATGTTGTGTAATATATTTTTTTTGTTCATAGTTTTTATGGTGCAAATCCAACAAATTTCCTGAAAGAAAGAAAAAAAGGTTTTTTATTTTATTTTATTTATTTATTTATTTTTATTCAAGTGTTGTCTGCATATTAATAAGAGGTAAAAACGTAAATAAGTTTTGCAACAAAAAGTGAGAGTTTTTTATTAAATTAAAGAGTGTATATATGTCAAGTGATGAGTGGGAAATAGTGCTGGCAAAACGGGCAGCCCCTAGTGGGCCACCCGGCCCGCTAGCTTAACGGGCCAGGCCCAAGCCCTTTAAGCTGGTGGGTCAGGGCGGGCCCATGTGCAAAGTTCGCGGGCCGGCCCTGGTAAGGCCCGCCAGGCCCGCGAGCTCTAAAAAAATTTGTAAAATTGAATTCTGGCGGGCCTGGCTCACGGGTCGACCCACAAGCAGCCTATTAGGCCTGCCAAAATTCAAAATCAATTTTTCTTTTTCAAAATTTGAATTGAGGGGTAGCTTTTTTAATTAACCAGGTGGCCGTTGGTGACCGTAGGGGGGGGGGGGTAAATATCCAAAACTTTTAAAAATTACACTTTTTAAAATCTTTTACAATTTTTTCCAATTATACTCTAACCTAACATTTTCCTATAAATACCCCCAATCACTCTCACCTCATTCTCTACATTTTCTCTACTTCCCTACTCTCTTATTCTCTCTATTCTATACAATCTCCAACATCTCTCACTCATTCTTTCAACTATTTTGTAATTTATTTATTTATTTAATATATTATTTATATACTATATACTATTATACTAATATACTATACACTATACACTATACATTATATATTATATATTTACATACCTCCCACTCTCTAGTCTCTACATATTCTAAGACTCTTACTCTAAGGTTTTTACAGAGGCAATCATGATTTGTAATTTATACTTTTCACCGCAAATTTAATACGAAATTACAAAAATATTATTTATCGAAAACTAATTAAGTGTTGTATGAAATGAAAAATGTTATATTTCATATTAAAATTATTACATTAATAATTATACAAAATTATTACAATGTATAAAAATAATATTGTATAAAAAAATGTTTTTAAAAAAAATCCGAAGCTCCTTAAGGCCTTAACGGGCTTGCCGGTTGGGGCCCGTCTAGGCCTGCCCCATTAAGGGCCCGTTAAAGCCTTAACGGGCCGGCCCGGCTTGTTCCATAACAGGCCTAGGCCAAGGTCGGGCTCACCCTTTCACCTAACGGCTTGGCCCTGCCCGTTTCACTAACAGGTCGGGCTTGGCCCGGGCCGGCTCGTTTTGCCACCACCAGTGGGAAAGACAAATAGGAAAGATAAATAGGAAGGTAGATAGCATTCCTCTTTTTTTTTTTTTATTCAAAAAAAAAATATAGCATCTAAAAGGAGATATAAAGCCATACAGTAATGCTACACATCTCACCTAAAATCCCACTTTTTTCATCCCAACACATGTGGTACTTGAAATATCAACTGGCGAAGGGATACATGTGGTAGGTGAGATAAAACACCGTTAATGTGTATTCACTTACAATTTGACACCTCACATGCAGCATGTATTAGGATGAAAAATGTGGGATTTTAGGTGGGATGTTTAGCATTATTATTATTATTATTATTATTTTCATCATCTTGATTTGGGGAGTTTGAATGAGTTCAGTCCTTATTAAAAATAATAATAATAATAATAATAATAATAAAATAATAACTTCAATTTTTTTTTTTGGGTTTATCTTGATTTAGGAAGATATAATTCAATCTCCACTTATAATTCAATATTATTGAACCCAAACTAGATTATGAGATCTTTTTTTTTTATATATAAATATTTTTTTATTTTAAAATAATATAAACCATAATTAATAAAATATTAAATAAAGGTCTTTTTGGTACTTTCAAGTTGAATGTTAAAATCACCGTTAAATCTAACGGTCGAATCCAAGTTCAAGGGTATCTTTTTGTATTTTTGACAAAAGTCGACTATGCCTCGTGTATGTGATAAGGTGAGGGCATGTTTATACAAAATTTCCTTTATTTTTTGTTTATTATAATTTTAAACTTAAATATATATATATATACACTATTTTCAATTATTATTACTTAAAAAGTTTTCAGTTTTTAAAAATATGAAAATTAATTTCTTATTTTTAAATGAAAATATATAAAACAAAAATATTATCCAATAGAATATAGACCCTTTATATTTTTAGAAGCTATTTTTTATTTTCTCATTTAAAGTAAAGCAAGTCATGATATCTGTAATCTTGTAAAGACCACAGCCACACAACTCGCATTGATTTGGTCATGTGGGATTGTGGGGTCTTTCATATGCCTTGCCTAGTTGCCTTCTCCTTTTTAGGCTCCAATAGACAGGCTGATTGTTTTCTTTAGATCGTGACAGCCACTCGCCCACTTCTCTAGTCTTTTGCTTATGCTCGGAAAATATCCGAAACGAATCTTAGTATTTAGAAAATTATCAATTTAGTCCAAGATTCTAAAAATTAGAGAATTTAGTCCTTAATTATTATTACATTTACAGTGAAAAATAAGAGCAAATTGCAAAACCTTAACTTGAGGTATATCATAAAGACTTAATATTCAACCTTTAGTGTTAATTACACAAACTTACCCTCATTTTAGTCAACAATCGTTAGATATAACAGTAGACCAAGTTTGGTTGTTTAAAAGTCTAAAATACCCTCATCCTTTATTAGAAAAAGTTATACTTGATGACAATATAATGATTAAATTACTCTTAAACTAATCAAATTTAATACTATTAAATAATATTAGTATCAATTCAAAATAATAATAATAATAATAATAATAATAATAATAATAATAATAATAATACAGTAGAACCCCTCTAAATTAATATTCTTGGGACCTACCCTTGAGTATTAATTTAGAGGGGTTATTAATTTGAAGGGTTTGACCTTGTAAATTGTTATTTTGTCTTTAAAAAAAACGTATAGAAGTCGGTTTTCTTATTTAAGGAAGGTTCATTTTTGGGATTCCTTGTTTAGTCGGTTTTCTTCTTCAGAAGAAGTTCCTTCTTTTAAGATTCCTAATAGCAATGGCACTGCCCATAGCAAATCGAAAGGTTTGCTTCTCCTTGACAAATACACTGCCCATGTACCACTTATAGAGCTACCTAATTACATTCAACTCAGGAACATCGCAGTGCACTATCTACCACCAAATTTGAAGAAGTTTGTTACACTCCAACTGAAGAGGTTATTATCAATGATATCACAAGACAGAATAATGATAATATGGCTGAGATAGATAAAAACGACGATAGTCATAAAGTACCTAAAATCTCTACAAGTAAGGTTACGTTGTTGAAATGCTAAATTTAATTGAAACCTTTTGACTACAAAAAGAAGATGATGATAATAGCTTCTTGTGTATAATTAAAAAGATGAAAGATGAAGTCAAAAATATCAAACATAGTGACCTAGTGCAAACTAGCATCTTGAAATACTTTTCTAGTTCTTGAATAATTTATAATATATTTTGTACTTTTATGAAATTATTAATTTATGCGACAATCGGGACTGAAATTTTACACTAGGTTTCAAAAAGAAATTATTAATTATCACGATAGAGGGGTTTATTAATTTTTTACACTGGCCTGAGTCGGGACCGAGATTTTTTATTAATTTAGAGAGGATATTAATTTATAGGAGATTAATTTACAGGAGTTCTACTGTAATAATAATAATGAAGACAATATAATGATTATAAGGTTGAAGGTGAATATTAATTTTTCATTATTATTATTATTATTATTATTATTATTTTGAGTTGATATTATTATTATTATTATAAGTTTATCTTTATTTAACTATTATTTAATAGTATAAATTTTGATTGGTTTAAGAGTAATTTACTCTTAGGGGCAAGTATTAGTTTTTATAATTAATGTTGGGGGTATTTTAGACTTTTAAACCACTGAAGTTAGAGTTCGTTTAGAAGAGCTTCTTCAAATAGATCTTTTAGGAGTAGATCTTTTAAAATAAACCTTTTACGAGTAGACCTTTTAATGGGAAGATATTGGTTGTTCGGTTGTAAATTGGAAAAAGATTTTTTAAATGGTAGGATTAACAAAATATTCAAAAACTATTTTAAATGATAGGTTTATATTAGACATTTTAGTGTTATTAAAAAAACTTTAAAAGATTTACTTGGAAAAGCCTAAAATTTGAGCTTCTCCAAGTAGACATAAAACAATTTTTTTAATCATCCAAAAGCTCTACTAAGTGACAACCAAACAACAAAAATAATAATTTAAAAATAGTTTTTTTTTTTAATTAAAAAAGCTATTTTAGCCGGTAGAGAAGTTCTTCCAAATGGGCACTTAATCTATCGTTATACTTAACAGTTGTTGACTAATATAAGGGTAAGTTTATGTAATTAACACCAAAAGTTGAATATTAAACCTCTATGCTATACCTTAAGTTAAGTTTGTGCAATTTGTCCTTATTTTTATACCTCAAATTAAGTAATTTGTCTTTATAGTCAAGTTAAATTATCTAATTTTTAGAATCTCGGACTAAACTGATAATATTCCAAACAGTAAGAATCCTTTTGGATATTTTTCCCATCATAAACGGTCGTTATGAATAATGTTTGTTAATAAATTATCATGAATAATGCTATATTTTCCAAAACTTTTGTTTTTTAAAGATATATTTTCAAAAACTTTGCTCAAACATAATAGGACAAATTGATTTATAGCAAGGGCAAATTGCATTAAACCCCTTAAGGTTTGGGTAAGTAACACTTAGCTGGAAATATTTTGTTATTATACACTAACACCCCCAAGACTTAAATTTGACTTTAAAATACCTAAAATGCCCCTAGTTATATTATTTTATACCTTTTTTTTTTACCTTTTAACCAAAAACTTTATAAAATTTAATAAAATAAAATATATGATTCATTAAATAAATTAATAGTTTACAAAAAAAAAATAATAATAAATAGTTTAAAATAAATAAATAAATAGTTTAAAATAAATAAATAAATAAATAAATAATTTAATAAATAAATAAATAGTTTTAAAAAATCAAATAAATAAATAGTTTTAAAAAATTAAATAAATAATAAATGAAAAAAATTAAAAACATTAATTTTTTTAAGGATATCTATTAATAGGAACAAAAAAAGCTCTAAATATCTAAACTTTTACGGTAAGGATGATGGTGAGAGAAGCTTCAAGGTTCCAAACACTAGGAGTCTTCTTGCCTTCTTCAACCACTTTCTTCAGTGTTGGGAACCTTGAAGCTTCTCTCACCATCATCCTTACCGTAAAAGTTTGGATATTTAAAGTTTTTCTTATCCCTATTAATGGATATCCTTAAAAAAAATTAATATTTTTAATTTTTCATTTATTTATTTAAACTATTTATTTATTTGATTTCTTAAAAATTATTTATTTATTTAATTAATTTTTAAAACTATTTATTTATTTAAAACTATTTATTTATTTATTTATTTAAACTATTTATTTATTTAATGAATCATATCTTTTATTTAATTTATTTTATTTTATTAAAGTTTATAAAGTTTTTGGTTAAAAGGTAAAAGAAAATAAAGTATAAAATAATATAACTAGGGGTATTTTAGGTATTTTCAAAGTCAAATTTAAGTCTTGGAGATGTTAGTGTATAATAATAAAACTTTTCCAGCTAAGTATAACTTGCCCAAACCTCAAGGGGTTCAGTGCAATTTGCCCTTATAGCAATTATATTTCTTGCAGGAGATGATATGTTAATTACTAATCATTTTATCACCTAATTTAGGGAAAATATCGTTTTAGTCCCTATAGTTTACCATATTATCCATTTTGGTCCCCGTCGTTCCAGTTTTGACCACTTTAGTCCAAACGTTCACTATTAATTGTTTTTTGGTCCCTACCATCAGGTTCTGTTAGGGTGTCGTTAAACAAGTGAGGGTATAATAGTAAATGGATTGTTAATCATTTAATCAAAATAATAAATATAATTAAATTAAATAATACAAATTAAAATATTTTAATGAAAGATTAATATTAAAAATAATTAAAAAGTAATATTAAATATTTATTAAGTTAATAAAAAAAATTAACTTAAAAAAAATTAAAAGTGAAACCCTAATATGCTTTTCTCTCTCTCTCTCTCTCTTCACCTCCTTCATATCCTTCATCATCATCTTCTTCTTCTTCTTCTTCATCTCCTTCATCTTCTTCAATCCACCACAACTCACTAAACCCTAACCCTAACCCTAACCGTTGCCGCCGCCGCCGCCGCCGCCACCACCCAAACACCACACCCTAGCCCCTCGAAACACTACCCACACCATTCTTTATCTCTCTCATCAGACCCAAACCCATATATATCTCTTTGATTTTTTTTTTTTTTTTGGAAATCAATCTCTCACTCAATCATCTTCCTTCTTTGTAAATCAATCCACACACCAAACATAACCTAGTCCTGAACACAAACGGCGGCAAGAACAAAGACGATGGATTGACCCCTGATCAACGCCACGAGAGGATCGGATGTAGCGACGAAGACGGCGGCGAAGACTGAAAGTGTGATGACAGGAAGCGCGACGCCGACCAGATCTATCTCTTCTTCTTCTTCTTTTTTCTCGGCTTCGGGGTGGTTGACAGTGGTGGTGGTGGTGAGATCGATCGATCGATTTAGAGAGAGATGAGATCGGAGTGGCTAGGGTTTGAAATGAGAGAGTGGCGGGGAAGAAAGAGAGATAGGGAGATGAGATCGGTTTGAATGGAATTTTAGATGGAGGTTTCTCAAATTTCAGAGAGAGAGATGGATGTGTTTGTTATTGTTGAATGTGTTTGGTTCGATTTTGTGGCTTAGATTGTGTGGGTTTGATTGTATTGTTGATTGGGTTTAATTTTGTTGAATTTTTTTTTTTTTTTTTTTTGTTCTTTAGATTTGGTGGATTGGATCTGGGTTTTGATTGAATCTGGTTTTTTTCTAGGTTTGATTGTATTGTTGATTGGGTTTAATTTTGTTGTTTGATTTTGTTGAATTTTTTTTTTATTCTTTAGATTTGGTGGATTGGATCTGGGTTTTGATTGAATCTGGTTTGATTCAATCAAAACCCAGATCCCAACCAAAAATATGGATTAAATAATGAGATTTTATTTTTTTAATATTAGTTTTTTTTTATTAAATCAATATTTTAATTGTATTAGAAATAATCAGGGGCATTAGGGTCTTTTAACTGGTATCAGAAATAATCAAGGGCAGTAGGGTCATTTGACCTTTTGTCTCTGTTAGAAATCATTTTATCAACGGAAAACGTAATAGAAGAACTAAATGGGTCAAAACTGGAACGACGGGGATTAAAATGGTAAACCATAGGGACTAAAACGATATTATCCCCTTAATTTATTATAACTCAATTATTATGTATTTATAACTCATGTCAATTTGAGAAAGCGTTCTTTTATTCCAACAATATGGCTTTTCTCTTCATTTTGTGAAGAGTGACTCCTTGGTGGCTTTCTCATACATCAAAAACAATTTTCCTTTTGCTATGGAGCGCCCTTTGGTGGCTGATACTGTGAAGCTTTTTTATGGCTTTTGTTTTGAAGTAGTTTTTTTTTTTTTAGGGCAAATTACACAACCTTACCTTGATTATATACATAATAACACATAACCATACGAAAAAAATCATAATAACACTCACTCCCCTTGACCCGTTGACTAAGGGTGGTCAACCGTTAGTCAATCACAGAAACTATGCAATGTTAGTTTTGCCCTTGCATCTATATTTGGAAAATTTTAAATATTATATTAAATAATTTTTTTTTGTCATAATTATATTAAAAAAATTAAATTAAAAAAGAAAAGAAAAGAAATTGATTTGTCCATGGAGATTAGATATCTGATATCCATGGAGAAATTTGGCTCTCCATCTATGGAGAACCAGATCTCCAACCATTGGAGATCTATAATCTCCATTAATGGAGATTACTTCACCATCTTGAGTCTTCTCCCATTTACCTAAAAAGTTTCAACAAAACTTCCAAAAAAAAAAAAAAATGATCCATATTTCTATTTCACTTGTAAAATTTATCCATATCAAAACTTCAATTTCAACCAAAATGATGATAGCAAATAATCATGAACAAAAGGCCACAGGACCACAGTCAACACCAAAAAAAAAAAAATAAAAAAAAAAAAAAAAAATTGCAGAGGAAGAAAAAACCCAAATTTTCAACCTCAACCATAACCATTTTCAATCAACTATTAAATTCATCATATTAATCCAATAATTGATCTTCTTTCTCAATGGCTGAATCCCGTTCACATCTCCCCCTCCATGGAAATCGCCGATCTTTAAGAAAAAAAAAATTAAAAATTACTGATTGTGTTTGAAAACAAGAATTTAACCAATTTCTCTCTACATTCTCTCAATCTCTCTTCTCTCTCACTCTCGATCCTATCATTTTCTCTTATCTGTTCTTGCAATTCACGATTCATCTTCCAGAAACTCCATAGACCTGCAAAATCTAGCTTAAACACATCAAATTTTCAATTAAAAAATAGCTAGGGCATGACAGTGATGTTAGAGAAGAAAAAGATGGGTATAGAAGAAGAAGATGGGTATAGAAGAAGAAGAAGATGAGTAGAAGAAGAAGAAGATTGCGGTGAGAAAAAGATGGCGATGAGATTAAGATAAAGAGATGGGTTTGGGTGGGTTTCTGGCTTCTAGGCACTGGGCAGAGCAGAACATTGTCTTTTATTTATTTTATTTTTTTATTTTGTTTAATTTTTAATTAATATTATAGTTAATTAATAATAGGTTTTAGGGCTAATGTGGCAAGGTTTGATTGGAGAAGTTAGTATTAATTTTATTTATTTATTTAAGAATGTTGTAAAAGACCAAATTACCCTTAATTAGTTATGGACTAACATTGATCAACGATTATTCAATCGTTAGTCAACGGGTCAAGGGGTAGTGAGTGTTATTATGATTTTTTTATGGGTTTGTGTGTTATTATACATATAATCTGAGTATATTTATATAATTTGCCCCTTTTTTATCTTGCCATTTTATTCTTTGTGATGGGAATAAGGTGGGCCATAGCCTTGCTAAATATGCTTTAACTCTTTGTTGATGGACAATATTTGGGTTGATTATGATTGTCCAAACTTTGTTCAGATTCCTTGTTTTGGATGATTGCATTCAATAAATTCTGATTGGTTTCTTGCCCTTTCAAAAAAAAAAAAGAAAGAGAAGTTCATATCAATAAAGCTTGGCGTGGTAACAGACTAACAGAATATATCTAATTAACTATATATTAAAAAGTGGAAAAGATATATCTAATTATCTTATCTATAAATCAACTTTCTAAGAAAATAATAATAATTCCATCAAAAAAAAAGAAAAAAAAAGAAAATAATAATAATGATAATAATAATAATAATAATGATACATATACAAAAGTAGATGTCAAATCTTGTTGGAAGACTTGGAAATGCGGAAAATTCCAACTCCCTAGTCTTGACTCTTGCCTTTGACGGACCTTGTTATGTGGTGTTTGCGTGCAGCAACGGTACAGGTCAATCCCATATTTGACAGCACTATTTGATTAGACAAGTCAATCCGACGGGACCCATTTTTAAACCCACTTGTGGAGTACCGTTTTTCTGTTTTCAAATTTTTTTCTTTAAGTTTGTTTAATAATTTAATAATAAATAAATTATAAAATTTAAATTTATTTAAAATCAATTTAAATTGTAATTTTATTTAAAATTTATTTTTAATGTTATTAATTTAATAATATATAGATTAAAATAATTATTTCATTGAAATAATTAATTTAAGGGTAATTATCATTCTCCTCCTTATAGTTTGCCATATTCTCTATTTTCCCCCCTCTAGTTTCAAAATTCTCCAATTTCCCCCCTCTCATGTCTATTTAAGGGAAAATTTAAAGAATTTTGAAACTAGAGAGGGAAAAATGGAGAATATGGCAAACTACAGGGGGGAGAATAATATTTTCCCTTAATTTAATAATTTGCTATTCAATTTTTATTCAATTATTAGGAACCGAGATTATTTCAATCATAATTCATCCTAACGGAATTGAAGAATCTAAATTTATTGGGCCCATCGTAATCCCACCTATATATATATTTTTTTAAAAATATGCATTTTAGTAAATAAAAAAATTATAAAATTGAAAAATATTTAAATTTATTTAAAAATAATATAAATCTATATTTTAAAATATTTTTGGATATTATTACTTTAATAATATATAAACTAAAACATTTATTTTTTTTCATAAACATATTTGATATTTCAATAATTTATTATTCAATTTCAAAGTATTATCAAAATAAAAAATGATTATATTTTCCTTTAAAAATATTATTATATTTAGTCCAATTCTATGTTTCACCAAACAAAATATGAATTCAGTCCAGTCCCATATTTTTTCAAACACAGTATAATATTAATTTAGTCCAGTCAAATCCAATCCAATTCAATCTAATCTCAGTCTCCTCTCAATCCAATCTAATCCCATAAAATAGTCTAGTTTAATCCTGCACACCAAACGGAGCCTAAGGATGTCATTTGTTACTTGTAATTGGACTGGAATCAGTTCAATCCCGTGTTTGTGATCTACACGGGAGTTGGATTTTTCCAATCCAGTGTAGACAAGTTATCCCACTATCCCGCCATAGCGGTCAGGACAACTTTTGTCCTAGTTGTTTTTTTTCAAAAAAGATAATAATTAAATTATATATATAATATAATATTTATTTAATTTATTTTAAAAATTAATTTAATATATTTTATTTTTTAATATTAATTTATTTTATTCTAACATTTAAAAAAAATATTTTTTAATATCAATTAAAAAATAAACATTATTTTATTTCAAATTAATTTTATTTATTTTTGAAAAATAATTTAAATAATTTTTTTCAACCAAATTATATTTAAATAATTTTTTTCTTTTATTTGAATTGATTTAAAATGATTTTATTTATTTGAAAATTAATTTAATATAATTTTATACGACCTTTCCCAAAAGACAATTATTTTCAATTGTTTTTTATCTAGTCTCATGTTATACCAAACAAGAGGCATTATTATTTTAGTCCAATCCGTACCGCACCAAATACATCACAGTACTAATTTAGTTTAATCCAATCCAATCAAATCCCATAAAAATAGTTCAATCATATCCAATTCAATCGCTATAATATTTGATATGATGGCCTTTTTCTATGCTATGTTCTCAACCAATTTCAATGTTTGTTTATGTGTTTGTCTTGCTGTTTATTAAAGCAATTCTCAATATTAAGTTTTTGTTGTTGATTTGTTAGGGAGAGAGTCTCCGCGCTATATGATTTAATGGAGAAAAAGCAAGACAATTCCAAGGAGTCCCGGAACACCAAACCTGGAGCTGGCACAACCAAGGAACTTAAAATCGATAGATATACCAATATATCCATATTTTAGAGGGACCGATATCGAAACAGGATAAATATCCAGTGTCTAGCAAATATCCGGCCGATTTCAAAGTATCCATAAAAGTCTTATGATATTCTTGAAATATTTCACCTCGAAATCCAGGGATATTTTACAAATTATTAAAAAATAAATAAATCATAAACACTTAAATTGTTGTTCAAATAGATTGAAAACTATTTTAGAAGAAGCGCACATTAACAAATTTATAAAAATTTCCAAGACTATAGTCAATAGTAGAATTGGGCAAAGATTGTGAAAGCAATCTGAAAAAATGTGTTTGTGTAAAACGTGTAAAACCCATAATAATAATTTTTTTTTTCTGTAACTTTGTGTAGAGAAGCCAAAGAATCTCAATTCTTTTTATCGAAAAATTAAAACAAAAAATAAAAAAGAATCTCAATTATTTGGTATTGCAGAGAATCACAATGAATGCATTTGAAAAAGAAACGCAATGAATGCATTTGAAAAGAAAAGTCATCATGAATTTTTTATTCTTTACAGAGAATATAAATTATTACAATGAAGAAAATCTCATTCAATTATTCATTTATTTGTTCACCATTTTCACTTCATCTATAAAATCATCTTCACTCTTCTCTTTCAAGTTTTCATCCTACACGGCTACACTACACATAGTATATTTTACAACAATTCACAATTTTCTTTAAATATCTTCATCAAATAATCAGGTACGTAAATGTTCACTTTGATGTTTTGTGGTATTGTTTCTAAAACTCATTATTGTTCACTTGGATGATGATGAGGGAAATCTTGATCAACATATTGCTTCTCATGCTTGAGACATGTGAATAAATGTTGAACAAGTGATTAGAGAAGAAGTTGGTGTAGATCGTGAAGTTACTGTTAATAGCGCTTCCGATGACCAACATACCTCTGATGGAAATAGTGGAAAGATGATGGAGATGATGGAGATGAGGGAGGAGGTTGGGATTCTGATGCAAGAGGTTAGGATTTTGGTGCAAAGGTTGGGATGCTGGTGCAACAAGTTGGGATGTTTGTGCTGAAGGTTGGGTTGCTGGTGTAGCAGGTTGGAATGCTAGTGCGGTAGGTTGGGATACTGGTGTATGTAATTTTGATCAAAATCGTGGTAGACAACAATGAGGAATGAGTCAAATTGATGAAGATTCTTTGACTACAACTCTTTCCTCAATGAGTATAAACACAGAAAATAGTTCTTTGGATTCGCAAACAAGGTTAGGTTCCCAGGTACCATATTATAGTAGTTATGGTTGCTACAATATATTTGATTATCATTCGCCACAAATGCCATATACAATAACTTTGCATGCAGATTAGCAATAACCACTAAGTTGGGTAAATCCAAACTACCAAATTCAAACTACCAAATTCATGGATCAGTTGGAAGATATCAAGGAACATACACATGGTATATTAATAACTACCTTGAAAACTATGCAAGCACATTTTCTTGGAAAAATTATTGTTCTAATTAAAATGGAAATGTACCTTATGTCTTTGAACCACTAAGGAATTTATGTTGGTATTAAATTTCAAACATGCAGTGTATTATCTATGAATTATGAATTTATGATAGAATCATGAACATGGAACTATATTTTTTTTATGATAATTTTATTTATTAAATATTTAATTTCTTTATATTTTATATAATATTGTACAAGTGAAATAAGATATTATTCTATTAAATACTTAATTTTAAAATTTATATACAGACTTTATCTATGTTATAGTTTATAATAAGCTCATAACTGTGCTAATTTATTGATAAAATATGATTCATTTGATGTATAATTACTTATTTAAGATTGTCCTAAAGTTTTACAAAAAAAATTCTAGCTTTAGATGCAAATATCCATTTTTTTTTCTTTCAATTTTTGATAGAATATCTACCGATAAATTTGTAAGCCCGATATCGATACCGATACTGATATTTTCTTCCTTGGGCCCTCGTTTGGAGTATGACCCTTATGGAACGGCTTAGTCAGTTATTCTCGCAGTTCAGATAAGATTCATACCGCCATTTCTCTAAAAGCATGGTTCTTGCACTACAACAGATTTGGTCTTTTACAGCGCGCAAAGAACGCCGTAAATGACTATTTACGGTGTTCAGCTGCAAGCCGCATTAGATGATGTCGTGAATGATATCCCTCAAATACGGCGTACAAAACGCGCCGTTAATATGTATTAAAAAATGCCGTAATTGTATTACGACATTCTTTAAATGTGCGCCGTCAATATGTTTTAAAAAAACTCATTTACGGCGTTCAGCTGTATGTCGTGAATGATATCCCTAAAATACGGCGTACTAAATGTGCTGTCAATATGTTTTAAAAATTTTTTTGTATTTACGACCCTGTAGCCATCCACCCACGCAGACCCACACCCACACCTACCAGCTCATCACAATTAATTGGTATTCTTATGGTGTATTGAACCTGGCACTCATGAGTGATCAGCCAAGCCTTATCCACCTTGCTGTTGGTTTGAATATGATAATAAAAACATAATTTTTTATATATAACCTCTACTTGTTATTAAATTTTTATTGATTTTTTTCAATCAAAATTTTATTTGTAGATCGATTCCACTAATTTAAAATTTATTTTTATATGATAAACAAATTGATACTAAAAAACATTTATTATAACATTTAATTAAACTATTTTGTTAAAATCATATATTGTCATATCAAAGGGTTAATCGTTAATCGTACTCGGAATTAGACATGACCCAGGTTCCGGTTCTCGATTCCAAACCGGTGGTTCCGGTTCTCGATTCAGAACCAGTGGTTTCGATTTGGAACTAGAGGTTTCGGTTTTCGATTCAGAACCAACGGTTTCGGTTCTGATTCCACGGTTCAGTTCTTTTTTAAAAATAATAAAAAAAACCTCTCAAGACTAATAGTTATTGATCCTCTTGAATTGGGAAAAAACAAAATTCATCACGATAGAAAACCACTTTGGACGAACAAAATGATCCATATATTGCATCATTTTAGGAAAGACACGCAATAGGTAAGCCGTAAATAATCCCTTTTACGACGTTCCTCAAATGCACGCTATCTTTGAGAAATTATGTGTCACTATTATGACTTGCACACTGAATGCAGTAAATAGTCATTCACTTGTTTTTGAAAAATGTATACAAGCATGAGTTGTATGTCTTACAAGACTCTCAAATAAGGCACGCAACAGGTAAGCCGTAAATAATCTCTTTTTTAGGGCATTCGTCAAATGCACGTCGTCTTTGAGAAATTATGTATTACTATTACGACTTGCACTAAATGTCGTAAATAGTAATTCACTTGTTTCTAAAAAATGTATACACGGCATGAGTAGTATGTCTTAAAAGACTTTCAAATAAAACACGCAATAGGTAAGCCGTAAATAATCTTTTTTTACGGCGTTCTTCAAATGCAAGCCATCTTTGAGAAATTATGTATTACGGTGTTCCTCAAATGAATGCCGTAAATAATCTTTTTTTTACGGCGTTCCTCAAATGTGCACTGTCTTTGAGAAATTATATATCATTATTACAACTTTCACTGAATGTCGTAAATAGTCATTCACTTGTTTCTGAAAAATGTATACACGACATGAGTAGTATGTCTTAAAAGACTTTCAAATAAGACACGCAATAGTTAAGCCGTAAATAATCTATTTTTTACGGCGTTCCTCATATGCGCGCCGTAAATAATCTATTTTTTACGGCGTTCTTCAAATGCGCACCGTCTTTGAGAAATTATGCATCACAATTACGATGTGCACTAAACATAAGTCGTGAATGATAACATTTACGACGCGCTATTTATGTATGCCATAAAACTCAAGCCGTAAAGGACCCAATTTGTTGTAGTGTTGCCTCCCTCTCTTCTCCCTCCTTGGAGCTCGTCCATTGGTTGGGTGATCCCTTGCTCTCACGTTCGCGTGTTTGCTCATCGTTTAGGCTGGTGAGTGAGATATCTGCTCTTCGCACCTAGATAGTACCAGGTAGGGGTGGGTAAAAAACCGACCAACCGAACCGAACCGAACCGAACCGAACCAGTGGTTCGAACCGGTTGGATTGGTTTTTTCCGGTTTTTTTGAGTAGCCGGTTCACTTCGGTTGGTTTTCTAAAAAACCGACTGGACCGGTTTTTTTCCAGTTTGGTGCTTAAAACCGGAGAACCGAACCTGTATACATAGTATAAAAAAAAAACCTAATTCTTTTCTCTTCAGTTTCAGCAGACAGCAGCCACACCCATTCTCACCCACACACAGCCACACCCATTCTTTTCTCTTCAGTTTCAGTTTCGCCTGCCGCTCGTCGTCGATCAGCCATCTTCCGCCGGTCGTCTTCTACTTGTTCGTCATCACTCGTTCATCTCTCAGAGTCTCAAGTACAAATCCATCTGATATTTTTTTTTCCAGGGCCTCAATATTATATATGTAGATCAGTAGATGCACCAATGGGCACTAATATGCCTTTGGATTTAAGAAGACAGTAACTTCAAAGCTTATTGCATGCATATGTGTAGGCATGAAATTTTGAAAATGACTTTTAATCATATTGAGGTTGTCTTGTTGAACGAACCTTAGTTGTTTTAACTCTCTTTTTCACTTTTAAATATATCAATTTCTATAGTTTTAATTGGATTTGAGTAGCTATGTTGTTTGCTTGGAGTTAATTGCATCATCGAATACTGATTTGTGGACTTGTAATTTGCTTTGTTCAATTTATTTAATAGCTTATTTGTTTTTAGTTGTTTTCACAGATTAGGGTGTGTTGGAAATTTTATGGAGATGGAGATCTACTGACGAATATGACACATTTTTTTAGGGTTTTTTATTTTTTATTTTTTATTTTTTTTATGGAGATGGAGATCTGTGGACAGTGTAATGCTTTGTGCCTTTGTTTATTATGTTGTGGAATGTGGACTGTGCATACTGCAACATTTGCATCAATTATATATATATATATATAATTTGGCCCCATATTTGGTATTTATTTGTTATTTTAGTCAAATTCGGTCCAATAGGTCTAATATATGGAAAAAACTATGTAATTGAACAAGTCCAAAAATTTGGCCCATTAGGCCCAAAACCGAAATAACCGAACCGAACCAAACTGGTCCAATCCGAATGGTTTTTTATCGGTTGGCAATTGTCAATTTGATTGGATCGGTTCACTTTTTCAAAAACCGTACTTTATCGGTTTTTTATCGGTTCTACAGGAACCAAACCAATCAATGCCCACCCCTAGTACCAGGACCCTTGTGCCCCGGCCCCTGATCAGAAAAAGCTTTCTGCCCAAAGTCCGCCCTATGACCCACTACTCAAAATGAGCCTTGCGACAAGACGCGGGCATTCCCCATGCTGCGGTTCCCTCCAGTCCGTTCCCGGGTTGCTCACAAGAATGGAATCAAGAAACCCAAAAGGCATCACCACACCTCCACCAAAGGGTTAATTTTTTTTCATCTTCTCTTCTCTTTGTTGTTGTTGTTGTTGTTTTTTTTTTTTTTTTTTTTTAATAAAAAAATTTATTTTTTTCATGATTATCATTTTGAATTATTGTTAATTTGTTCGTTTTGATTTTCATAGATGGACCCAAAGTTCATGAGAAACCAGATGTACACGAGGAAGTGTACTAATAGTTTCAAGAAAATGAGACTCTCCATTTTTACCATTACTATTACTTTCAATGGTTTTTCCCAATTCTAGTTTAATGTTTAAGGGCCTACGTGCCTTATGTGTTCGTTTTTTTATGACTCATATGTATTGACATTAATGTATTTATATATGTGCGCACTGAGTTGAACACACAACATAAAAATTTGTCTTAGGTTTACAAGCATACAACTTTTGGATGGCAATCTTGGGCTTACAAGTGTGATGATTTCAAAACATTGGAGTCTAAGGTGGGATGATCGAAAACGGATATATGATAAATTATCCTTACATAAAGTTAGGTTTCTTTAGGACCCCTTAAATCGAGAAAAATTGATTCTCTGCTTATTAGAATCATCTTCTCTAGAAATATGAAGATGATATATATATATATATATATATGTGTGTGGAAATTGTAAAAAATAACCACATATATTATAGGAAATTTGTTTTTAACCACAAACGAAATTTTAATTGTTAATAACCATGTTTTTATAAAATTACTTGAATACCCCCATATAAAAACATCCCAAATCAGCCATCTTTTTTTTTCTTTCTCTCTCCTCTGCTCTGCTCTCTCTCCCCGATCTACCTCTCTCTCTCTCTAACCGATCTCCCTCTCTGTCCCCGATCTTTCTCTCGTCGGCATGGGTTGACGGTCACCGAGCTCTGGCGTGCGGCTGGGCCACGTCCAGACGGGATGGCGACGCTTGCTGTTGGTTCGTCGCACGAACCAACGATGACCAGGCGGTGGCACGAACCAGCGACGACCAGGCGATGGCGCGATGGGGATCGTCTGCCGCTGGTTTGAGCAAGACCAGGCGGTGTCCGGCGGCTAGGTGTGCCGGCGATGTGGTCTACAAAAAAGAGAAACAAAAAACCTAACCCTAATTCGAATTTGAGGAAGAAGGAGAAAAAAAAAAACCTAAGCCTAATATCAATTTAGTCCATATTTCAAGTTTGGTCATTTCAATTTAGCCATGATTTCAAGTTTGGTCATTTCAATTTAGCAATGATTTCAAGTTTAGATATTTCAATTTAGTCATGATTTCAAGTTTGCTTCGAGGTTTTTAAAAAAAAAAAACTATTTTCAAGGGTATACTTGTAATTTATGGACATACACTGAAACTTTTTTAAAAAAGTGGTTATTAACAATTAAAGTTTCAAAAGTGGTTACTAACAAAAGTTTAATAAATCAAATGGTTAGTTTTGATTTTCTCTCTCTCTCTCTATATATATATATACAATCTATCAGTTCGTCCTGATATAAATTATATTATGACGAAGAATGTGGACCATAGATTATGGATAAGTTTTGATAAGTGCATACACTTTGAGTCAAAGTATGTAAATCTAATGGTCCACATTTTTCGTCCTGATATATTTTATATCAGGATGAACTGACAATAGAAAAACTGTATATATATATATATATATAAATGTTCAAGTCAGTGTGCACTGATGTAAATATTTGAGAACATTGAATGTGCGCCACTTATTTTTCATGCTTTGACTTAGTGTATATGCATTTGTCAAAACTTCTCCATAATGAGTGGCTTACATTCAATATCCTTATATATTTATATCAGTGCGCACTGATGTGAACGAGACCATATATATATACAGATATTCAGATATATCTCCAAATATATATATATATATATACAGATTTTATATTATCAATTCGTCCTGACAATAAATATATTAGGACGAAGAATGTAGACCAATAGATTTACATACTTTGACTCAAAGTGTATGCACTTGTCAAAACTTCTCCATAATCTGTGGTCAATATTTTTCGTCCTGATATATTTATTGTCAGGACGAACCGATAATAGAAAGACTGTATATATATATATATTTGGCTTAGCATCATCTGTCTTCAGTTTTTTCTTCTATTTAAATACTTAATCTGAGACTTTTACAAATGGATACAGAGACTTTTACAAATGGATACAGTGGTTATTGTTGATTCGCAATTCATGATTTTTTTTAAACAATTTTAGCTTAGCATCATTTGTCCTCAGTTTTCTATTTAGATAGATGATGGTGAAAATCCTTATCTATTGTTTAGATGCAATTTTTATATTACATATTGAAAATAACAATTGAATATTCATATTAATTTTATTTATTTATTTTTATTTACTATTGAACTAAAGATTGATTTTCAATATATATATCTGCACATCGTGCGGGCTGTAAATTGTGTGGGTTGTAAACTAGTTGTTTGTAAATTTTCAAAGTGAATCTTATAATATTTAAAGTTCTATACTAATTTGCGAAGGTGATGCTAAACCTTAAAATGTAATGCCACCTATACAGTATTGCTAGTTGTAAAATCTACATAGGGCCAATTTGGTATTGCTGTGACTTTTATAATAATCACTGTTAGTTGTGCTGAAGGAATAATCAGCTGTGAAGTTAATCAACAGATGTTTGGTTAATTATACTTTTAAAACTACTGTATAGCTCAAAAGCAGTATACATATGTTTGGTAATTTTATTTCAAAAGTTCTAAAATTAGTTATAATGACTAAAATAGATATGATTTTAGAACCTTATTTCATTTTTTTCATTAATTATATTATATTATATTAATATTTAAGTAGAGTATTTAAATTGGAAAAAAAAATTCATAAGAATAATAAAAATATTTTTAAAAGATTTTTTTTTTTTTTTAAATCAAATCAATATTTAATTAGAATCTTTAATTTTTAAATAAAATAAGGTATATAAATGATTTTAATTTGATTTCATAGGATAATAATGATATTTTAAAAGATTCATTAAATGCTGAAATAGATTATTCTATAATCACTTTTAAAAAGTAACCCCCCACATATTTCTCAAAATGACTGTTAAAACTTACCAGATTATCAATTAATCACTTTTGGAAGTTTTACCAAACATCATTTTATGTCACAATTATAAAATAAGCTGATTTTAACTTCTTAAAAGTAATACCAAACTGGCCCATAGTTTCATATATATTTTGTGAAGTTTAACTTATGTTTTATGAATTACAAACCTTATTTTAAACAGATCTGGATCCTCTCATTATATTTTGTGTCCCCACCTTCATAATCTATGGCCACATGTCTAACATAGTAAGTCAATGGTCTATATTATCTCTATTAATTTTTATGTTTTTACACTACAATGAGATAGAATTAATCTAGACCATTAATTTAGATGAGGACAAGGTAATGACACAAAAGGTGAGGAGAGGATTCAAATCCTAAAAAGTACGTATCGAGGAATCCAAAGAAAATTGAGGGACTATTGAGCAATGTTTATATTTTCGTTTTATGATTCATGTATTTTAATTTGAAAATAAGAAATTGATTTTTTATATTTTTAGAAGGTGAAAACGTGTCTGCTAACGATAATTAAAAATAGTTGGAAAAAGAACATTATAATACGTATTTAGTAAAATTGTTTAAAAAATATTTTTCAATACATTTGTGCTCTTTTATTGTCTCTTTTTTATTTATTTTAATAATATATTAGGATGAGATAGATGATGAGGATGCTACGGAGGTGCTCGCTTAGTTAGGATGTCCTGATACATCTACTGATTCCGATCATCAATATTAAAAAAAAAAAATAAAAAAATAATGTACCATGCGATTAACGAAGAAATTAAATATCTCTTATTTCATTTCGATTCTTAAAAAATTAATGATTAAACTTGTTAAAAAAAAAGCAGAACAAAATGATTAAATAGGTGGGCCACACAAGAAAGACTAAAAGCAAAAGGATGAAAACATCCATTACCTGTTTTCCATCAACCCACGCTTTAATGTGTTGAATGGGAAAAAAGTTATAAAGACTAGAGATTTATCAACGTGTTTTGTGACTAAAAAAACGAAAACTTAATGCATTTTGGAAACACCGTTGACCATTGACGATCCTTTATTTGTATTGAAGCAGTAAAAACATGAAATGTACCCATTTGATATTAATTGGTACATTTTACACCCATTTGATATTAATGGTATTAATGGCCAGACCCACTAGGAGCATTTACACTAATTTGATGTAAAGAACGTCTTTAAAGAATATTCTTTAAATAAATATTTATACAATATACTAATTAATTTTTATTAATTACTTATATAATATTAATTAATTTTTATATAAAAAAAATATTATTCTTAAATAATTACTCGTATAATATCAAAAACTAAAATAATTACTCACATAATTTTCCTTAATTTTTTCACCTAATAATATTCATCTTACTTATCCAACTAATTTTCACTTAATTATTTCAACTAACCTTTTTCACGTTAAATTTTTTCCATCTAATTTTCTCTTCACTTTCTATTATTTCTATCATGTATTTAATTGCACTAAATTTAGTTTTTATTTATTTATTTATTTATTTTAAATATTTCAGTAATTCGGGGTTTGAGAGAGGGGGAGAGACTTATACCCACAACTTCATGTTATAAGTGTGAGAGACATACCACTAGACCAACCTCATTGTATTGAACTAAATTAAGTTATTATAAAATTTTAAAATTAGCTAAATATATAATTAATAAGTAAATTAAATATGTATATCAATATTAGTGTCATTTTAAAGATTTCAACCAGATCTTTCCAACAATATTTTTTTTAGAATACATATTGTTATAATTATGTACGGGAGGATTGAATTGGGGATTTTAAAAAGTTTAAATAGAGTTGATGTGATACTTAAAAAAAAGTTCCGGTGTTAGCTACAGTAACACACCGATTATTTTGTTGAGATTTGGTGCAATGTTGGAGCTTTTTTGCACTAATAGAGTGTTTTAGTACCAATTTGGTGTGTTGATTGGAGATGCTCTAATTGTATTAATATTAATGAGTTAAGCTACTATATATGGTTTCAGTATAGTTACAGAGTTCGTTGGATTTCAACCCTAGCTAAATCGGTAAATCCTAGTATTAATATCTCACCCCACCATAACCTCAAATATTTCCTCTCTTTTTTCACCCCTCCAAAGCGTCTCCAACTCTAAGTCCATGGTTTCAATGTTCTTCACATCCCACAAACTCTTTTCAATTTTGCTAACAATTCTCTTCTTCTGCTCAACCTTGGCCGCTGCAAAATCCAACCATTTCGCAAGGACCCTCTCTCCATCTTCGCTAGGGCTCAAGCGAGAAAAGCTTAGCCACCTCCACTTCTACTTCCATGACATCGTCAGCGGCAGAAACCGTACTGCCGTCCGAGTTGCTCAGGCAGCCACCACCAACATCTCTTCCACGCTTTTCGGCATGGTGGTCATGATGGACGACCCATTAACAACGAAGCCCGAGCTCAGCTCCAAGCTTGTGGGACGTGCGCAAGGGATCTATGCCTCCGCATCGCAGAGCGAGACCGGGTTGCTAATGGTTGTCAACTTTGCTTTCATGGAAGGCAAGTATAACGGTAGCACTCTCAGTGTTTTGGGACGCAACACGGTGTTTTCTGCCGTAAGGGAGTTCCCGATCGTCGGGGGAAGCGGGCTTTTCCGGTTTGCACGTGGGTATGCTCAGGCAAGGACTCACAAATTTGATCTTAGAAGTGGAGATGCGGTTGTTGAGTACAATGTCTACGTCTTCCATTATTGACCAGCTGGTGCTACCATTCAGAAAGTCATGAATAAAATTCTCAAGTTCGTGGATCACAGTTATTGGTGCCCTTTTTTTTTTTTTTTTAATAAATAAGTCATGAGTAAAATTCTCAAGTTCGTGGATCACAGTTATTGGTGCCCTTTTTTTTTTTTTTAATAAATAATATGTTATTATAATTGTGCCCTTACGTTTTAATGATATTACAATTTTCAATTAAGTTAAAATCACAATAGATCCTTTATTTATTAAAATTTACATATTTATCTAGCAAAATTATTCTTGATTTCTGTTTTTCTCTCATCTACCCCACTTATTCTCTCTTTTATTTTATTTTTTGGGGGGTTTTTTTTTAATTTATTTTTAATTTGGTCCCAACTTAATTGGGAAACATAAATTTTTTACTCCTTAATTCAAATTCTTAAAAAACAGAAATATAAGATTATTATTATATAGTTTTTTTTAATAAATATTATTAGTATTATATGTTATGTTGTATAATTAGATATGTTAGAATATGAAAAAAAATCTTTAAAAAAATTCTTAAGAATATAGTATCCTTTATTGTATACCATGTGTTGCAGCCACAACAATTTGGTATCATTTAATATAGACATATCTAATAATAAGAGGTTTTTACAATTTGGTCCTAACTTAATAGGGAAACATCATTTTTTTACTCCTTTCAAATTTCATCAATTTGATCCCTATATAATTGAAAATTAATCAAATTAGTCTTACTGTTAGTCAAAGGTAGGATTAAATTGTAAAAACCCCTTTATTTTTTCTCTTCCTCTCTCCCTAAAGGTTTTATTTTTATTTTTATTTTTATTTAAAAAAAAAACTTATTTTGTTAAATTATTTATTATTTCATTATGTTTTTAGACTTTGTTTATTATATTAAAATTGATTTAGTATTATTTTGATTTAGTTAAATTTATTTGTGATTTTTTTATTGATAAATTGATAGGATATATAAATACAGTTATTTTTATTTTGTATCTTTGAATCTTTATATTACTATTTGATTTTTTTTTTTATAATTAAAAATTAATATAGTTTATAACTAATATTGAGTTCAGCTCGCTTAATACAAAATCCTGGGTTTACCCTTTCATGATGTGATATAAAATTGTTTTTTTTTTTTTTTAAACTATATAAAATTATATATATATATATATATATGTAATTATATGAGGCGATTATTATTTTTCCCATGACGTTTGCATGAACGTCAATTTACCTCCTCATATTCTAGAAATCGTCGTTTTCCACATGTGATTCCACACTTAATATTACAAAATCGGTATGATATGAACCTCATGTTGTCGTTCATCTTTTGAGATGGATGGTGATTGGTGGAGATCAAATAATAAAAATAATAATGGAGCTAGATTAAAACAAATCGAAAAAAGAGAGAAGGAAATTGTGGGGGTAAAGTGAGAATCCATTATCCATGTGAAGCTTCCACCAATCAACTGAGCCGACAATCCTAGTGATCCTTCCAAATAAAAATGAGGTGGCCATTTTGTTATCAACGGTTTTGCTTCAACTTCATGTGTACTGTATCATCTGGAGCATTCTTGATAATCAAGGAGGATGATCAATTGCTCTGGAACGACTAAAACATGCTATTCTCTCTTTTCTTTTCTTTTTCCTTTTTTAAGGATGAGAGTATCCAGAAATTAAATTAAGCTCTAAAAAAAGCTACGACAAACGTCAAACCATTGCTAGCTTTTATTTTTATTTATATTTTTATTTATTTATTTTATATATATATATATATATACACCACTTACAATAGTGGCATCTCAATTCTTAGACATTATCCGACTAAATGAACGCTCTTAACATTGAGACACATGAGGTGAGCTAACTATATACGTAGCTGTGTTCCTTCTTTGTGTTTCTAAAGAAGGAAATGGAGAGGGCCGCCAGTTAAAAGCAAAAAAGAGAAAAGAAAAGATTGAAAGTATATATTAAAGAACTACAAAGAAAAAAGAAAAAAGAAAAAGTAATGAAACAAAATTACAATGAGACAATATAATTAAGAATAGTTCTCTTTCTTAGATGCAGTTGTCAACACTTTATCTTCGTGCATATGTAGATTTGCGTAGCCATTTACATTTTAGTTGGAGGAATCATTTGTTCAAAACTATATAAATCTCCTCAACAATTGGTTGTCCTTCTTTTAAAATTTAAATTAAACGGTTGATGGAAATAATCGTCTTTTTCACCTTATAAAACATAATCATTTAATTAATTAGAAATAAAAAATGAAGGGAGGAGATCCGTTATCTAAATAATAATAATAAAAAATAGTCTGATCGAACAACAATCATACATTATCAAAAGAGATGGAGTAAAATTGCATCGGGAGGAGCAAAATTATTGCATTGTGAGGTTGCTCATCCACATGGTGGAACGTCGTCCGCTTCTCCACAAGGAGCAAATTGCTCTACATGGATGAGGAGATCTAGTCCTCCACAAAAGTAGTAGATATGCTCCAGTGGAACAAATCGTTCCATGAGGAGGAGATATATGCTATGGAGCTGATCATCCACCGTTGATGAGTCGACTTCGTTGGCAATGAGTTTGTTTTATTTTTTAATTGTTTTTGTAATGAATTGGGTTTTAGCCCATCAGAGTTTCTGTTCAATATTAGGCCCAATGATAAGAAGAAGGTGGAAGCCAGAAGAAGCCCATGAAGAGACCAGATGCTCCCCCAAGGCCCGTTGCCAATACGCTGCCGTTTCACTTAAGTTATCTTGTTATCTGATGCTGAGTCACAGATTTCCTGGTTAAGTGGCGTGCTGCGATTGGCTCTGCTCTGCTGATGTGGACCTTATCTCTTATGACCTATATATATGAAGCGATGATGAGAGAGAAGGCAGCTGATTCATTTGATTCTTTTAGGGTTTTCTTTTCTGTTTTTCCAGAGATCTTTTCTCTCTAGAGTGTTCTTCGTGTTCTTGGTATTCAACTTGAATATCTGGGTTCTCTGCTTTGTATTTGCGAGAGAGATAGAAGAGAGATTTGTTCCTCTGTTTATTGTGATTCTTCTGATACTACTTTTGTGTATTTCTGGGTTGTTATCAGAAGAGGTTTGAGAGGCTAGGGTTTCGGGGTTGAGTGACTGTTGTCTCTTAGGGTTTCTGGGCTCCTTCTGAGGGTAGATCTTGTATAGATCTGTGTAGTTCAAGGCTGTAAAGACACCATATAGTGATAGAGTCTCTTCTGAGTGGCTCAAAGTGGATGTAGGCCCTTTCTTGGCCGAACCACTATAAATCTTTGTGTCTTTATTTTCTCTGCACTTTTATACTGCTTTATCTGCTTAGATCTTGCATGTATAGGTTTCTATTTTCTCTGAAGTTTGTTTAATATGCATGTTTAGTACAGATCTGAAAGTATATGAGTATAAACTGTATGTTTGTATGCTATTCTTTAATCTGTTGTTAACTTTGCATGCTTGAATGGTAATATCTAAAATTTGGCTTTAGGTTATTAGATCTATTTGTTTGTTCTAGTTATATATCTGTATCTAGGTTGTTTTTTGAAGCATCTAGAGATATATATCTGGTTTGTTGTTTGTCTGTGGATATATATTGTGGTAATTTCACAACAGTGGTATCAGAGCTTGTAACTAATAACCACGGCTGCTCCACTGACGGAAATCCCTCCAGTAGTTGAGTCTTCAACCACTGAGGACTCCTCTGGAGAAGAGGTAAGCGCTAGCGATGAGGCAAGCATTCAAGGTGAGACTTCTGCACCCGTTCTTGTTAATTCTTTTAGTCCTTTTAATTCAGTTTATAACATGAAATTTGAGATTGATAAATTCGATGGCTCTAGGGACTTTGGTATCTGGAGAAGAAAGGTGAAAGCCCTTCTTTCTCAACAAAAGATCCTCAAAGCCATTGAAAGTCCTGATAAATTGCCTGATTGCTTAACTGTAGAACAGAAAGATGACATGTTAGAAATGGCACTAGGTACTATCATATTGAACTTATCTGATAATGTACTTAGGGAAGTGAATGATGAAACCACTGCCTTTAATGTCTGGAAAAAGCTTGAAAGCTTATATCTCACTAAATCTTTAACTAATAAAATCTATCTAAAAGAAAGATTATTTAGTTTTAAGATGGATAACAGTAAAGGCCTGGGTCAAAACTTAGATGAATTTAAAAAGATGACCATAGAACTGGCTAATGCTGGTGATAATGAGAAACTGAGTGACGAGAATGAGGCAATCATTCTCCTCAACTCCTTACCTGAATCTTATAAAGATGTTAAAGCTGCTATCAAGTATGGCAGATCCTCTCTGAGTCTTGAAGAGTGTATTTCAGCTCTAAAGTCCAAGGACTTGGAACTGAAAATTGAGAGGAAGAATGGTGGTGAAAACCTATTTGTTAGGGGTAGGCCTGTGGAAAAGAATAACAATCAAAACATTAAAAACAAAGGCAGAAGTAAAACCCCTAATCATAACAGATCTAAATCTAGAAATAGGTTTGGTTCTAGGAAATGCTACTTCTGTGGGAAGGAAGGGCATATCAAGAAATATTGTTATGAATTTAAGAAAAAGACTCAAGATAAAACACAAATAGATGGTAATGCTGCAGTTGCATCTAATTGTTTTGAACCTAGTGAAGTCCTCACTGTGAGCACTAATGAGATAAAGTCTGAATGGATTTTAGACTCTGGCTGCTCATATCATATGTGTCCTAATAGGGAGTGGTTCACCGAGTTTGAAGAACTCAATGATGGATCTGTTCTGATGGGGAATAACCAACAGTGTAAAGTAGAGGGCATAGGTTCTGTTGCCATAAGAATGTATGATGGCATGATTAGAGTCTTTAAGAGTGTTAGATATATTCCCAATCTGAAGAGAAACTTAATTTCTCTAGGAACCTTAGATGAGGAAGGGTACTCCTATAAAGCTGAAAGAGGCATTCTTAAAGCCTCTAAGGGATCCCTTGTCATCCTTAAAGGAGACAAGAAAAATGGGCTTTACATTCTGAGAGGAGTCACTGTCACAGATGAAGCTGCTTGTGTGGCTTCCAAGATCTGTGACAAAGGGTCTCTATGGCATAAGAGACTTGGTCACATGAGTGAGAGAGGGTTGGGTGATCTTAGTAAACAGAATATGCTTGATGGTGATCAAGTGAGTAAGATTGAGTTCTGTGAGAATTGTGTCCTAGGCAAGCAACATAGACTCAGTTTTAGTACTGCCCAACACTCCACATCAGAGATCCTTGAGTACATTCACTCGGATCTCTGGGGGCCTGCCAAGGTCCCCACTCATGGTGGAAACAATTATTTTCTGTCCTTGATAGATGATTTTTCACGAAAAGTCTGGATCTATCTCCTCAAATCTAAGGACCAAGCTTTTGAAAATTTCAAAACTTGGAAGAAGTTGGTTGAAAACCAAACTTCTAAGAAAATCAAGACCCTTAGGACAGATAATGGTCTTGAATTCTGCAAAGAGGAATTCAACAAGTTATGTGATGTTGAAGGCATCCAAAGGCATAGAACAGTTAGATACACACCCCAACAGAATGGGGTGGCTGAAAGAATGAACAGAACCATTCTTGACAAAGTGAGATGCCTTCTTATTGATTCTGGTCTGAGTCAAAGTTTTTTGGGGGGAAGCAGCTACCACAGCTGTTTACCTCATTAATAGATCCCCCTCCACTGCTATAAACCTTAAAACTCCTGAAGAGTTATGGGTTGGGAGACCACCCAGCCTAAAACACTTGAGAGTTTTCGGGTGTGCCTGTTATGCACATCAATCTGAAGGGAAATTAGAACCTAGAGCCTTAAAGGGTGTGTTTCTAGGGTATCCTTTAGGTGTTAAGGGCTATAGGCTGTGGCTTAGGGATCAAAAGGGTTTTAAGGTCATTATTAGTAGGGATGTGGTGTTTGATGAGTCTAGAATGCCTTGTAAAGACATTGACTTGCTCTCTGAAAATAAAACAGATCCTTTAAAGGATGATGTCAACCATATTCATGTGGAAGTTGGTGGCCCACCACCAAGTCAAGTCTCGGTTCAGCTTGATTCTGCTAAGGATCAAGAGGCCACCCATTCTGATGGTTCTCATCAGGTGGGAGAGAGTCAGAATCAGCCTGAGAATGACATTGATTCTCTAGCTGGTTACGAGCTTGTTAGGGATAGGGTTAGAAGAAATGTTAAACCTAACAGCAAGTTTTCGAATGCAGATTACATATCATTTGCGTTATGCACTGGCCAAGATATAGATACTGAACCTAGGACTTATGAAGAGGCTATAGGTTCCCTAGAAAAGTCTAGATGGCTTAATGCCATGAATGATGAGATGGAGTCTCTAGTTAAGAATAGGACTTGGTCTCTGGTCAAGAAACCAGAGAAACAGAAAGTCATAGCCTGTAAATGGATTTTTAAGATAAAGGATGGGGATGGGCAGAATGAGCCACCTAGGTATAAGGCCAGATTAGTTGCTAAGGGGTTTACTCAGAGGGAAGGGATTGACTACAATGAGATATTCTCTCCTGTAGTCAAATATAAGACCATTAGAATTATTCTAGCCCTTGTTACCTATTATGACCTTGAATTAGAGCAGTTGGATGTTAAAACTGCTTTTCTTTATGGGGATTTGGATGAGACTATCTATATGTCTCAGCCTGAGGGGTTTATATCTAAAACTAACCCCTCACATGTGTGTCTGCTCAAGAAATCTCTGTATGGGCTTAAACAAGCCCCTAGACAGTGGTATAAAAGATTTGATGCTTTTATTACTAGCTTAGGCTTCTGTAAAAGCAATTATGATTCCTGTTTTTACTTCAATAATAATATTGTTGAAGAATCTGTTTACTTGCTTTTATATGTTGATGACATGCTGATTGCTAGTAAAGATATGTCTAGGGTCAGAGATTTAAAGCAGAAATTGAAATCAGAATTTGAAATGAAAGACTTAGGAAATGCTAAGAAAATTTTGGGAATTGAAATTTTAAGAATCAGAAATGAGAAAAGACTTTGTTTAAATCAGTCTATATACCTGTTGAAATTGATAAATAGATTTAACATGAAAAATTGTAAATCTGCCAATGTGCCTTTAGCTTCTAACTTCATTTTATCTGCTGCTTTATCACCTAGAACTATTGAAGAAACTAGATACATGGAAAATATCCCTTATTCTAGTGCAGTAGGTTCTGTGATGTATTCCATGATTTGCACCAGACCTGACTTGGCCCAAGCCATTAGTGTTCTATCTAGATACATGGCCAAGCCTGGTAAAGGCCATTGGAATGCCATGAAATGGCTGCTTAGGTATATTAGTACAACTACTTATGTTGGCTTGATTTATGATTGTGCCAATTCTGATTTAAACCTTGTTGGTTATGTTGATTCTGATTATGCTGGAGACAGAGATAAGAGGAGGTCTACCTCTTCTTATTTTTTCACCTTTGCAGGATGTTGTGTTAGTTGGAAAAGTCAGTTACAATCTGTTGTGGCTTTGTCTACAACAGAAGCTGAATATATAGCTGTAACTGAATCCATTAAAGAAGCCATATGGCTTCAAGGGTTGTTAAGTGAAATAAATGTTTTTAAAGATAAATCTGTGATATACACTGATAGTCAAAGTGCACTGCATCTTTGTAAAAACCCTGTCTTTCATGAAAGAACTAAACACATAGAAGTTAAATACCACTTCATCAGAGATCAAATCTCAGATGGAGTGGTGGAAGTGGATAAAATTTCCACTGAAGATAATCCTGCTGACATGGGTACAAAAGTGGTACCCTACAGCAAACTTAAACATTGTTTGAATTTGCTTAAAATTGGTGATTATGGCTGATCTCTCTGTTTTCTGTGTCTTGAGCCAGGTTCTTCAGAAGAGTCTTCAATTACTATATTCTGGTGTCTAAGCAACCTTGATCAGCAGTGATGGTCTAAGGTGGAATTTGTAATGAATTGGGTTTTAGCCCATCAGAGTTTCTGTTCAATATTAGGCCCAATGATAAGAAGAAGGTGGAAGCCAGAAGAAGCCCATGAAGAGACCAGATGCTCCCCCAAGGTCCGTTGCCAATACGCTGCCGTTTCACTTAAGTTATCTTGTTATCTGATGCTGAGTCACAGATTTCCTGGTTAAGTGGCGTGCTGCGATTGGCTCTGCTCTGCTGATGTGGACCTTATCTCTTATGACCTATATATATGAAGCGATGATGAGAGAGAAGGCAGCTGATTCATTTGATTCTTTTAGGGTTTTCTTTTCTGTTTTTCCAGAGATCTTTTCTCTCTAGAGTGTTCTTCGTGTTCTTGGTATTCAACTTGAATATCTGGGTTCTCTGCTTTGTATTTGCGAGAGAGATAGAAGAGAGATTTGTTCCTCTGTTTATTGTGATTCTTCTGATACTACTTTTGTGTATTTCTGGGTTGTTATCAGAAGAGGTTTGAGAGGCTAGGGTTTCGGGGTTGAGTGACTGTTGTCTCTTAGGGTTTCTGGGCTCCTTCTGAGGGTAGATCTTGTATAGATCTGTGTAGTTCAAGGCTGTAAAGACACCATATAGTGATAGAGTCTCTTCTGAGTGGCTCAAAGTGGATGTAGGCCCTTTCTTGGCCGAACCACTATAAATCTTTGTGTCTTTATTTTCTCTGCACTTTTATACTGCTTTATCTGCTTAGATCTTGCATGTATAGGTTTCTATTTTCTCTGAAGTTTGTTTAATATGCATGTTTAGTACAGATATGAAAGTATATGAGTATAAACTGTATGTTTGTATGCTATTCTTTAATCTGTTGTTAACTTTGCATGCTTGAATGGTAATATCTAAAATTTGGCTTTAGGTTATTAGATCTATTTGTTTGTTCTAGTTATATATCTGTATCTAGGTTGTTTTTTGAAGCACAGAGATATATATCTGGTTTGTTGTTTGTCTGTGAATATATATTGTGGTAATTTCACAACAGTTTTGTGGATTATGCTACCTTATTGTTAACATCAAGATTGCTGGACAATTATATAAGAGAGAATTGGTTACTGAGTAGTTATATTAGAGAGTTGTGTTTTAATATATATTTTCCCTTTATAATTTTTGAGAGTTTCTCTTTACAATCCATAGATTATTTATTTACATTCAAATTTAATTTTTTTTTTATTAATGACAATTTTAACCTGAATTAAAAGCCAAAAAAATTCTCTCCAAAATAATTAAATTATTAAAAAAAGAACAAACTAATTAAATTATTAAAAAAAGAAATTTCATCTCCATACTTTCTCAATCAATCTCTAATTAATAGTTAAAGAAAAAAAAAACTTATGAATATTTTTTTTTTTTTTTACTAATAGTAATATATATATATATATTACAAAGTCAATTAAAATATATATATATATATATATATGAAAACTTGATCTGTTGCAATTAGATGCGATTAAACTCAGAATTTCTAAGATTAATAAAGAATTAAAGTTCTCTAGGCAATCACATACATACAAAAGTAACAAAAAACATTTTAAGATTTTTGTCTTAACTGTTAGTCTTGTTTGAGAAAGTACATAGATAGAAAATTAAAGATATATATTGAAGGAGAGAGAGTTTAATATGATAATTAAAATTTTAGGAGAGAATGTTTAATATGTAATATTTAATCTAATGATTTTGGAGAGATAATTTTTTATAATTTTTTTTTATAATTTAATTCAAAAAAGATTATCGGATGAATCCAAAAGCTATGATAGTTCATCCTAACTTTTATTAAAATAAAATAGAATTTTTTAGAAATTTATTTTTTAAAATGAAGTATCTTTAGAATAAGAGTGTTAAAAAATAAAAAAGATAATCTTGGAACAAAATAAAGTGTCTTTAGAAATTTTTTAAAATTTAAATTTTGAGATTGGAGTATCTTTAGAAAAGAAGTGTAAAAAGAAAAAAAATTGGATTGTCAAAAGAAGCTCTCATAATTTTTTTAGAGAGAGTTGTAAATAACCCCTCACATTTGATCAAATACCAAAGTTGACTTTATTTAACCTCTTTGGTTTGAACAATCAGCAAAAAAACCCTCTACCATTAATTGACTTTATTTAATATATGGACAAATTGCACAAATACCCCTAATTTTAGACCTAATTGCATGCATATACTCCATCTATCATCATCTAATCTCCTCCATCTATCTCAACCTCTGATCTCAATGAAAAAAAAAATGAAAAAAATGAAACTCATCATCTTCCTAAAAAATTTGGAAACATATTCTTGATAAAAAAATTTCTTCAATCTAGAAACAATATATATATGTATATATCAAAATATAGAACTTCATGAATCCATATCCATACACAATTCCTTCATCAAGTTCAGAATCACAAATTTTTTTTTGAAAATAAGATTTGCTTGATCTTCAATCAAAGGCCACAAAATAAAAATAAAAATATATATGACTCCAACAAGAACCCTTGCGAGGGACTGTGCTTCGTCGAGTACATTATCAAAGATGTGGAGGAAGAGTTGAGGAGGGGATCCATGAGCTTGAAACAGGTCAGGAGGGCGTGGCGGTGACGCAACGGGAAAGAAGGGAGTGGCGATGACGTGGATTGAGAGAATTGGGATTGTGGGGAATATTGCGGTGGACAATGGGGGGTTGGTCAATGATGGGTTATGTGATGAACATAAAATGGATTTAGGAAAAAAAAACTTGATTTGGTGGTGTTGGAGGAAGAGAAGAAGTGATATATATATATATATACACAATAATGCTAAACATCCCACCCACAATTTCATTATTTCCATCCCAACACATGTGGCAGCTGATGTGTCACTTGGTGAGTGGACATACATTAATTGATACTTATTTCTCTTACTCATGTATTCACTCACTAATTAATGTTTGTCCACTCATTAAGTGACACCTCAACTGCCACGTGTGTTGGGATGAAAATGGTGAGATTATAGGTGGAATGTGTAGTATTACTGATATATATATATATATGGAGAGAGAGAGAGAGGATGATGGAGTGTTCTTGATAGAGAGAGAAAGATAATGATGGTGTTCTTGTAATAGGAGATCTGAAATTTTTTCCGAATATCTTCCTAGTTCCCAAGTTTTTATTTTTCTTTTGTTTTTATTTACTTTGTTTTATTTTATTTTATATTTTTGTTTAGAAAAATATTTTATTTTCCAGATCTCCTCCATATAATTTTTTTTCCTTATTGCTTTTCTTTATTTTTTTTCCCTTTTTTTAATTGGTTAATTTATAAAATAAATAAATATGTCATAGAAAAATGAAACAAAATAATAAATAAAGGCATTTTGGACCTTTTACATGATTAAGAGAGTTAATGGTTAACTTTAATTGTTGACCATTAATGTTAGGGATGTCCATACAATTTTAAGCAATAGTTACATATACATACAATTAGGCTTAAACGCAAGGGTTATTGATCAATTTAGCCTTAATATATTAACGGTCAATTAATGGTATGAGTTTTTTTGTTTATTGTTCAAATTAGAGGGTTTGATTTGCATTTGATCAAAAGTAAGAGGGTTATTTATAATTCTCTCTTCTTTTTAAGATAATGTATAAAATATCCACCGAACCCCTCACCACGTTTGAAATTCTCTCTTCTTACTTTGATGCGCTGTTATCCTAAGAGATGATGTTGGTCAAATTCCAATTTCATATATATTTATATAGAATTCATTTGTAGGAGTTAACTAAGATTATGAGAGAATTTTCAAATTGTAGGATTTGATTCAGATTTGTGCCTAAATTATAGACAAGTCAAAGTATTCATGGAAGTAGACGGGTTGTTAGAGACAGGGTTGTTGTCCAAATTGACAACCATTTTTGTCTTAATTGCTTGGAATGGAACTTGAAAGTTGAATTGGTGTTTTTTTTTTTTTTTTTTTTTTTTTTTTTAGCTTTATTCTTGGTCGCTTTTTTAGCGTGTATTTGACGGCTTTAGGTTTAATTTGGAAGAGCTTTTTCAAGTAGTTTTTTAAGAGTAGATCTTTTAAAGTAGACCTTCTACGAATTGAGTAGAACTTTTAATGAGAAGATGTTAATCGTTTAGCTGTTGATTAGAAAAAGTTTTTTAAATGGTAAGATTACTAAAATATTCAAAAAATATTTTAAATGATAAGGTTATATTAGATATTTTAATGTTATTAAAAAAAGCTCAAAAAGCTATACTTAGAAAAGCTTAAAATTTAAGTTTCTCCAAGTAGATGTAAAACATTATTTTTAATCATTCAAAAGCTCTATTAATTGACAGTCAAACGATACAATTTTATTTAAAAGAGGTTTATTTATTTATTATTTATTTTTTTATTTTAATTAAAATAACTCTTTTAATAGGTAGAGAAGCTCTTCTAAACGGACACTTAGATTAGAGAGCCAAGTCCATTAATTACAAGTAAGGCTGCCGTATCACTTGTGTCAAACCCAAGTGGGTTTATTCCCAAAAAAGTATAATAAAAATTTGAAATGTTTTTATTGAATTTCAACCGGAAAAAGTAAAAATTTAAAAATTTTAAACTATATCTATAACAATATATATATATATATAGTCTCATTCTCATATGGACGTCTTGATATAACTTAATATTGAATGCGAGCCACTAGTTTTGACAAATGCATACACATTTGAGTCAAAACATGTAAAACTAGTGGTTCACATTCAATATCCTCATGAAGTTATATCAGGATGTTCTCATTTGAATATATATATATATATATATATTGAATTTTTCATAAGGGATCTCTTATTTTAATTTCGATGAGGACAACCATAAAATCACATTGATTTGAATGAATTTTGATTTGAATTTTTGTGTGGATGATAAATTCATTGAAATCTAAATATGAATAAAATTTGAAATTTTTTAAGTACTCAAACTATTTTTACCGATTTTTTTAAATATGAAGGCATCAGAAAAATAGGCAAAATGTTGGAAATTCAAGAAAAATAGTTTTAGTGATTGAAAAATTCTCAAATTTTATTAATAGGTAGATTTCAATAAACTTATAATGCACAAAAAAATTTAGATCAAAATTCATTTAAATCGATGTGATTTGATTGTGGTCCTTACTGAAATTAAAATAAGAGATTCTTTATGAAAGACTTACTAATATATATATATATATATATACAGAGTTTTTTTCTCCTCACGACCGAACTGAACTTTTAAGACTAGGACAAGACTTGTATATATATACATTTTTTCTCCCCTCATTACCGAACAAAACTTTTAAGACTAGGATGAAACTTGTATATATATAGTTTTTCTCTCCTCATGACCAAACTGAACTTTTAAGACTAGGACGAGACTTGTATATATATGTATATATAGTTTTTCTCTCCCCAGGACCGAACTAAACTTTTAAGACTAGGACGAGACTTATAAGTCATTGATTAAGTTTAAGAAGATTTTAACTAAACTGAAGTATATGAATCTAATAGTTTATAATTGTGAAACTGATATAAATAAAATTAATTCGTTTTAACGAGAGAAAGACTAATATATATATATATAGTAACATATTTTTTATTATCAGTTCGTTCTGATAATAAATATATCAGGACGAAGAATGTGGACAACTAGATTTACATACTTTGATTCAAAGTATATGCACTTGTCAAAACTTCTACATAATTTATGGTCTACATTCTTCGTCCTGATATATTTATTGTCAGGACGAACTGACAATAAAAATACTGTATATAGTAATGCTACATATCCCATCTAAAATTCTACCTTTTTCATCCCAACACATGTGGCATGTGAACTGTTAAATGGTGAGTGGATGCATGAGATAGGTGAGATAAATCATCATTAATGTGCATCCACTTATAATTTGACACCTCACATGCCATATGTGGTGAGATGAAAAAAGTGAGATATTTAGCATTATTGATACACACACATACAGTCTTTCTCTTTCTCGTGTCAGTTTGATCTGATATAAAATACATCAGTATATTGTATGTTGGCTATAGATTATGGAGAAGCACTGACAAATGTGTGCCGACCAAGTTAAATCATTTGAATCTAATAGCTTACATTTAAGGCACTGATGTAGTTTATATTAGATCGATCTGACAAGAAAAAGATTATACAATTCAATCAAATAATTTTCTTATCAAATACTTTTTGGTCAAATTTTTTATAGCAAATAAATTATTTCATTTTAATTTTTTATATTGACTCTTTCAAAAATAAAAATAAAAAATTATGTTGACTTTTTGATTGGACGGTTCAACTGCTTTCAAATACAAAACTAAAACAATATTATTTTTAACCTTGAAGGAAAACAATTAAATTCTGAAATATTGACAGCAATTCAATATAATCTTTATTATATAGGAGAGAGATTGTTGGCAGATCTCGGGATAATTAACAAATTTTATAATAATCACTGTAGTTGTTGAATGGTGAATATTTCGTCGAACTCATGAACCATGATCAACTATTCAACTGTTTATGTGAATATATAAATATAAAACATTTAAAAATAATTGCCATTGAAATTTGCTACCGTCATTCATTTTAAAATATATTTAGTTATAATTTTTTTTTTAAAATTTTTCTTTTTAAAAAAAACTTGCTTAATTATTGCATAACATCTATAATATTTTTTTTCTTTCATTTTATTACATAAAATTATAAAAATATCGTTAATGCATAGGTCACTAACCAAAATTTACCATTTTTAGGATGGTTTTACTAAATTGAAATGTAATAAAAGGGAATCAAATTCTATAAGAAAAAGAATTGGAAATGAAACTTGATTTGAGAAAGGGAATTAGAAAAGGAACTTAATTTCTTAGATAGGAGGGGAACCGAGTTCCTTTTTCACTAGGAACTTAATTCTTGATTTGTATGTAATACTCATATAAATTGATTCCCAATTGATTTTAGTAAACACAGAAATCACAAATCGGTAATTAACATCTCTTTTTCTCATTGAAGATGCTCTTAGCAAACACGCCTTAACGTAATTAAATTGACTCACTCTCATCATGAATCAGTAAACACGCCTTAATGAAATTTCAACAGAATATTTTTGCAATAGATGGAAGACCGTATGGATCGTGGTCCATACTCCATATAAAATAAATAACGCAACCAAAAAATAAAAAATAATATTCAAACTGACTTTTCATCTATATATGGGCATGCTGCATTTAGACAGAAATGAATTAAACTCTTTCATAGCTCAATTACCTTTCTTTGTATTCTCATCAATGGCGAGAAATCTTCTAATTCTCTCCATTCTTCTCCTTTTCTCTGCTCTCACAGCCTCAGAATCCGACCAATATTTCTCTAAGAAAATATCTCCATCATCACTAGGCCACAAGAAAGAGAAGCTAACCCACCTTCACTTCTACTTCCATGACATAGTCACTGCCAAAAACCCCACTGCGGTTCAAGTGGCGGAGGCTGCCATGACCAACACCTCCTCAACCCTTTTTGGTGCAGTATTTATTGTGGACGACCCCTTGACTGTGGCCCCGGAACTCACATCCAAGATGGTGGGGAGAGCGCAGGGGATTTACGCGTCGGCATCGCAGAGTGATTTAGGGCTTTTGATGGTGTTGAACTTCGCTTTCATGGAAGGCAAGTTCAATGGAAGTAATCTTAGCGTTTTGGGGCGTAACGCGGTGTTCTCCGGCATCAGGGAGATGCCTATTGTCGGTGGCAGCGGCGTTTTCCGGTTTTCGCGTGGCTATGCCCAGGCTAAAACACACACGTTCGATATTAAAACTGGGAATGCTGTTGTGGAGTATAATGTCTATGTCTTCCATTATTGATCAACAATTATTAGTTGGCTTTTGATGTTTTGATGTTTATTCTTCTTCAACTTCAAATAATGAAAATGGATGTATTTATTAATCTTTATTTTATTTTTATATACCACGTGCTGTAAGGACTCAAATCTATTAGTGTTGTTGATGTTTTTTTTTTTAAATTTTTTTTCATATTTTGTTTTTTCAATAAAAGAAACATGGTATTTTGATATGATCAGTTTGTAAATTATGAAATGCGCTGCCTTAGGGAACCAAAGTTGTTAACAGTGGCTTTTATAGTTTATATTTTAAAATAAAAAAGCTGAAATGTAGAATTGACTAGAGATATAAAAAAGTGCTTGGCCAGGTCCATAATGACTCAAAGGCACCATCCACCTTGAGGAGAGAAACTTCGGTTCATCTGGTGCATCAATCGCCAAAAATATATATAAAAAGAATTCAAATCAGTTGTTTAAAAATGGTGTCCCGATCAAGGGTGTACTCAAGATTTTTTTATTTGGGTGGTCTAAAGCAAGACTACAATTTTTTACGAGGAAATTTCATTAGTCGAAACGCGAAGATACATTTATATAGGGAAACAAATGAGTTTTATCCTTTAAAATGCATATACTAATCAAATTACATAAATTTTTGATAAAATAATATATATTTAAAAAAAAATATAATTTTTTTTGTATAGAGCTCACCACCAACTGACTAATTAGTGTCTAAAATTACAAAATTTGGGTATTGTTTCATTTTTTTTTAAGTATTACATAAATTTTTGGATTTTTTTTTTTTTTTTTAGGTGGAGGACTTAAACTCATAACCTTGTGGTGCAGATGTGAAGGGTTTACTACCAGACTAATCTCATTTCATCAATAGTGTTTCATTAGAAGTAATAAAATATGAAGTCAAAATTAGAAATAACAAGCTCAAAGCCCTAACTTGTTAATTAGAAACAAATTAAAAATTAAGAAAATGCCCTCTAAGTGCAAGAACAGAGGATGCCTTTTTTTCTTCAATTGTGATAGAAGTAGGGTTGGCAATTTAAGGGCCCAAGCCCGCACCGGACCCAAACCCTCAAAAAGCCCTCACAATTTTTAAAGGGCCTAAACCCTGCCCATATCAAAATTTATATATGTGGGTAGGGTTGAAGCCCAGCCCGTAAAAGTAAGGGTTTTACCCAAACCCTTATTTAGGCCCATTCCTCCACTCTTTATATGAATCTGGATTTGGAATTTTGGATCCAAAATTTAAAAATATATATTTTAACTAATAAATTTTAACAGAAATTATAAAAAATAAAAAAAAAACATTTAAATTAATTAATATTAACATAAATTAAAAATTTAATATTACAAACCCTAACTTTTTCTCTCCCATTCTCTTCTTCTTAGTTCTCTCCAAGACCGCCACCTCGCCGTCGAAACCACCGTCGCCGAAGCCAACAACCATTGTCGCCGCCGAAGCCAACATCCCCAACCACCACCCACCCAGAAACCCCCTCCCACCACTAAAACCCAACCCAAAAATCTCTCACACCACAAAAATCAAACCACCACCACGAGCCACCACGAATCTCGGGTTTCGTCACGGCCGGCGGGAGATCGAGAGATGGAGCAGAGAGAGAGATCGAGAAAGAAGGGAGAGAGATCGGCGATAAAAGGAACGTGATGCGCCAGCGGCGGAAGTCCGGCGACGGAAGACGTGCCGTGTCGACGGCGGAGGAATACGTATCGACGGTGGTGGAAGACTTGTCGACGGCGGTGATTGGTGCAAAAGGGATGAGAGAAGCTAAGATCGCCTGAGAAGAGAGGCTAAGAAGGTTTTGAAAAAATAAAAAACCTATTTTCTTTATTTATGTGGGTCATTTGAGGGTTTGAAATAAGCCCTAGTCTAAACCCTTAACCGGCCCACAACTGATGAGGGTTTTTAAAAACCCATAAATCTTGGGCTTTTTAATGATGTGGTCCGGGTTTAAACCAAGACCACATCATGCGGGTAAGGGTTAAACCCTCATACCCAGCCCTTTTTGCCATCCCTAGATAGAAGATGGTTGATTGTTATTTTATAATTTGATATTTTAATTTTTTATTAACATTTAAGAGAAAGAAGATGTCAGATATGTGGGTTTTGTTGAAAAAGAGGAAGTGTGGGACTGGAAATTAAAGCAGAGATGATAGGACTATAGAAGGGGTATAACGTGATGTGAGGTGAGCCGGTGAGGTTTGATTGGTTTGCTAATTGTGTCTCATTTAGAGATTTTTTTTTCTCTTTTCAAAAAGCTAACCTGGGCTACAGCCCCGGTCAACCCTCTAACATGTCTGCTCTTGGTCCCAATTTGTGTCTAATTAATCAAATTGGGACATGTGTCTACATATAATTATTTTTTTTCAACTTCTTTTATAAATGTAGACACATGTCCCAATTTAGTTGGTTAGACACAAATTAGGACACTATATTTGAACAACTAATTTGAGTCCATATAAAAATGGACTCAAATCAGCTGTCCAAAATGGTGTCCCAATTTGTGTTTAACCAACAAAGTTGAAACATGTGTCTATATTTAATTATTTATGGAATAAATTGAAAAAAAATAATTAAATGTAGACACATGTCCCAAATTTGGTTGGTTAGATATAAATTGAGATACCATTTTTGGACAGTTAATTCGAGTCCATAAAAAATAGTGGTAGGAGAGAAAATATTATATTTAAGGACTAATTGCACAAACGTCCCCTAAGTTTAGGCATAATTGCATGCATATGAGACTTTTACCAGTAATTGCACAAATATCCCCTGCCGTTAGTTGACTTCCATTAACTATAACCATTAATCACAATTTTAACCCACAATGACTAAAGTGCCTATAGTTACCTATTTTATTATTGAAATTAATGATTAAAAAACGAAACAGAAAAGACAAAGAAAAAAAAAATCAATCATTTTTTTTTTCTCTTTCATTTTCTCAACCTCCAAACACAATTCAAAAATAAACTTACAAACAAAAACCAAAACTCAATCCTACAAATCAAAACCAAAACTCAAATCCTCAACAACAACCAAACATCAAATCCACAAATAAAAACCCAAATCCATTAATACCATAACCAGTTAATCACATCCATTTAAAATAAATAAATAAATTAGAACTTTAACCTAGAAAGTTAAAAATCCACCGTTGAAGTTCTATTTTTTAATTTTTTTTTTTAAATGGATGTGGTTAATTGGTTATGGAATTGATGGATTTAGGTTATTATTATTATTAATTTAAATAATAAAATAGGTAACTAGGGGCACTTTAGTCATTGTGGGTTAAAATTGTGGTCAACGGAAGTCAACTAATGACAAGGGACGTTTGTGCAATAATGGGTAAAAGTTCCATATGCATGCAATTACGACTAAACTTAGGGTATGTTTGTGCAATTAGTCCTATATTTACTTAAAAAATTGATACATGTCAACTTTCAAGTGGCCCGGTGTATCATTCAGCAGGTGTATTGATCATAACGTTCAAAATACTGTCTAGAAATTTATTTTCTTTATGCCGTTGGATTCGAATTAAAAAAAATGAAGAATGCAGCGTAGACATAAAAATTTATTTCTTAACCAAAATGTACAGTTTTAATGAAATTGTTTGCACAAAAATTCTTTTAGTAAGACACAAAACACGAAAACCATAAAAACACATAAAAACGAAACGAAAAGCAAAGCCAAATCCCTAAACCTAATCTAAACATTGTCCTTAATGTTTGAACATGAAATAGATGAATAATGATAGAAAAGGTAAGGAGGAGGAGTGACAAAAACAAAAACAAAAACACAAAAATCAAAAGAAAAACCTGGATGGGTTGCCTCCCACCTAGCGCTTGGTTTAATATATTGGCTCGACACATTTAGCTCTGTAAATGCCTCACTTTTTGATTGGCTTATTTTGTTGACAAAATCACAATGGAGTTTATAATTATAAGGGTAGCGTAGGTTTGAATAACTCTCCTCAAATGCTATTGGACCTCATTGTGGACTTCAAGTGCTTCAAGGAAGGTATCTTACTTGTCTTGACTCTTAATTAAAGAGATTTAGTTGCACACACACACACACACACACACACACACACACACACACACATCTCATGCATTTACATATCTTGTATATTTTTGTCTGTTTCATGTTTGATGCTCATGCATGTTATTTACTCACTTCACACTTGCAGTATATTCATATAGATTAGGTGTGCTTTGTTGTATTTGAAAAGATATTTTTTCTCTTTGCCACAATCCGTACCGCTTTTGGTACCGTGGTTGGTTCCCTTGTATGGACCACGGTTCTTGTCAAGTGTAGCCTCTAATGTTTTTCATGTGTATGCCGCGGCTAGTGCAAGTTGCCTTTACAGCAGTCCCAACAACGAGATTTTCCACAAGTGAGACACCGTGTATGCGGCGGCTGGTGCAAGTTACCTCTGATGCCGGGTGTACCGCATAGTTTGGCAGGAGAGTGACGTTAGGTGTACCGTGGTGTGGACACTTTGTTCGTACCGTGGCATGCATCGCGGTATGACACATTTTGCAGCTGTTTAGCCAAAATGACGTCATTTCTTTTATGGCTTCATATATCTATATATATATATGCCTATTTCTCTCCTTGGTCGACCTAGAGCTTATAATTTGAGTGTCTTGAAAGCTTGAGAGTGCCTTGCAAGAAAAGTTATCAAGATTTGATTTTTATCAACCAAAACTCAAATACCTATCATCTATTCATGTTTCAAAGATCATCTAGGATCATCTAGGTTGTGCTCTTCATGGGTTTTCTTAAACACACATGACTTGGTAAGTAGAACATCATCTTCATCCATTCTTGCATTCTTGCTTAACAAGATATCTCCTTTATGACTTGACTAGTATTAAGATTAGATTGTTATCTATATGTTGAGATTTTTGTGTTGTGTGTTGGGCTTTGTTTGTGATAACTATTGCATCTAGGGTTTTATTTGCTTATATAGCTAAGTTGTATGCATGTCATATAACAACATAATATCTAGGATTGTTTGACTTGTTCATCCATGGCTAGATAAGCATTAAATGTTTTGACCTTGCATTTATGCATTTTGAATATTGTTCATATTCACATTAGGTTGCATTTCTCTTCTATTGAGAGTTTAGTCTTGTATTTACCGTGGGTAGTTATAAGCAAGAGCCTAGAATCACTATTAAAGGCATGCGGGTAGCAAAGACAGATTAGAAATCGAATAGGTGTGATGTGGTCAACATAGATTGTAATCATTTTTGTATATAATGGATTTGAGGGTTCGATTGACAATTATGCCCATGAGTTTTTACCTTCTTGGGGTTATCTCACGTAAAACAAATCATTGTGTCATTGCCATTATTTTTCGCATTTACTTTACATGATGGTTTATGTTAGACATTAGGGGTGTTTGTGAGTAATATTGATTAACCGAAAAAGTTAGCGATTAATTTGGTTAAAACCTATTCACCCCCCTCTAGGCTTATTTAGACACATAATACATATATTTTCAATTGGTATCATAGTGGGTTCCTTAACATAATTAGGAGATCCCTTGCTCTCATTAGAGTGTCTTGCATTATATTTTGCATTTAGTTAGTGTGTCTTGTTTGCCTTGTTTGGTTGCTTGCATTCATCTCATTCATACACCCGAACACTATGAGTGGGAACAGAGTTAGAAATGAGGGAGCCTTAAGTACAAGAACCCCTTTGCTCACCGAGGTGAACTATGCCTCATGGAAAGGCAAGATGGAGGCATATGTTTGCCAAATACATGACCGAGTAAGGATGTCAATACAATATGACTACATTCCACCAATTATGACCTTTATGGAAGGTGGTGAAGATTCCAAGCCTAAATCTCAATGGAGCAATCAAGAGTTCGAAGCCTCCAAGTAGAACAACAAGGCAATGTATGCCATCTTTTGTGCCATGGACGACAATCAATACAAGTTGATCCAAACCACTAGAATTGCAAATGAGGCTTGGGAGATTCTAGAGACGGCTTATGAAGGAACCTAGGTGGTCAAGTATTCCAAACTTCAAGTCCTCCAAACTCAATTTGAGACAATTAGAATGGAGGAGGATGAGTGTTTTAATGACTTTTAAGTGAAGTTGATGGACATAGTGAACCAAATTCATCAACTTGGTAACCTTTACTCGGATAGGAGCATTAATCAAAAGATCATGAGATCACTACCCGTGATATTTGAGTCCAAAGTGACGGCTTTAAAGGAAAATCGTGACTACACGAAAAGAAGTCGAGTGAAATGATTGGAAGTTCTTTTAGCCTATGAATCTAGGAAGGCTTTTACGACTACATCTCCAAAGAAGCAAAAGAGTTTTGCCTTGAAGACCATCAAGGTGGAAAAGGAGGAAGAAGATTCAGATGAAGAAATAACTCTAATGGCAAAGAAGTTCAAGCAATTTATGAGATTCAAGAAGAAGGGTTTTGGTTTCAAGGAAACATTTGTGAAAAAGAAGACTCCTTTCAAGAAAGTGGAGCAAACTCTAGAGAAGGACTAAAAGAAGGATATTCAATGTTCGGGTGTAGTGGCTATTGACACATTGCTCCCGAGTGTTCTAATTTGAAGAAAAAGAAAGGAAAGGCTATGACGGCTACTTGGAGTGATAGTGATGACTTAGAAGAAGAAGAAAAGTCTTCAGACGATGAAGAACAAGTTGCCAACTTCATTGCCTTCTCATTTTTTTATAATGACAAGGAAGTTATGAGTGACCAAGAAGAGGAAAAGGACAAGCAAGATGAAGAATATGAAAATGACTCGAATGATGAGAGTATTTCATCCAAGTCCAATCATGACTTTGGTGAGGAGATGGATTATGATGATTTCATGAAGTTCTTTGAGATTTCTAAACTGAAGAAGAAGAAGGAGATTCAAAAGCTAAAAGGGGAGAACCTTAAATTGATTTCCAAGATGACTCACTTGAGTGAGGAAATGAGAAGAGCAAGAGAAATGGAAGAAGATTGAAAATGGAGCTAATCATCATTAAAAAGAATGAAGAAAGTGTGAAGAAGGAACTTGTGGAGGCAAAAAGTTTGATTGCTAAGATGATCTCCAGAACCGAAAAGCTTGATAAGATGCTATCATCTGGAAAGAGTCTTAGTGATAAGAAGGGCTTGGGATATGTGGAAGACATGGAGACCACATCCTTGAATATGACAACATTTGTCAAGAGCAAAGAGATTGAAGGTGCTCAGATCCCTCAACAACCAACTAAAAGGGTTAAAGTTGGTGAATCCTCAAAGTATGCTCAAGCCAAGGTTCCAATAAGAGCTCTACCACAACAAGCTAGAGGACATCAATCAAGACCTCCACGACCAATGATCCCTCAAGCTCAACAAAGGATCTCTTATGCTCAACCAAGAAGACATGCTAATTTGGCTTAAGCACAAAGGAGAGAGTTCGCTCAGCTTCAAATGCATGCACAAGGCTATGGTATAAACTCTTATTTCACTCCTACTTGTCATTAATGTGGAATTGAATGCCACATTAGGCCTAATTGCTTTAAGTATATCAAATTGTGTAGAATTGAAAGCATGATTGAGAAAAATATGCTGAGAAGAGCCGGAAAGCATGCACCTAGGAAATTTAGAGCTAATGGACCCATGACTCATAGGAATGATAATATTGAACCTAGGTGGACTTGAAAGGATGAGTATTATTGTCATGTGGCTTAAGTAGTCTTGAAAGCCAATGACTCTAACACGTGGTATCTTGATAGTGGGTGCTCTAGGCATATGACCGGAAATAAGAGTTTCTTTGAGACTCTTGTGATGGAGGATGGTGGATTTATCACCTTTGGTGATGGTTCACATAAGAAGGTCACATGGAAAGGTAACATATCTATTCTCTGCTTGCCTATCTTGCCCAATGCTCTTTATGTAGATAGCTTGCAAGCCAATCACATTAGCATATCATATTTAAGTGATGAAGGGCTTTTGGTTATGTTTGGAAAAGTTGATTGCTCTATTCTAACGGAAAATGGGCAAGTTTTATTAAAAGGCAAGAGATCAAGTGACAATTGATATTGCCTTGAGTATAACCTCATCTCTTGTAACTTGTCTTCATGTGAGCAAGTTGAATTGTGGCATAAAAGATTGGGCCACATGAATTATAGAGACTTGAAAGTCCTTAATAGGTTGAATGTTGTGAGAGGCTTTCCCAAACTTGGGAAGAAGGTTGAGAGAGTTTGTGGACCTTGTCAACAAAGGAAGCAAACCAAAAGTGTGCACAAAAAAGGTAGATACCTTTCCACCAAAGAGCCATTGTAACTCCTTCACATGGAACTCATAGGTCCCATCCAAACCCAAAGCTTAGGTGGTAGAAGATATATTCTCATGGTGGTTGATGACTTCTCTAGGTTCACATGGGCCAAATTTCTTAGAAAGAAGTCCGAAGCTTTTGAGAAATTCAAAATGTTACATGTTAAAATTCAAAATGAGAAAAATTCTCACATTAACAGCATTAAGAGAATTAGAAGTGATAATAGGAAAGAGTTTGAAAATGCTAGCTTTGAAAGCTTTTGTAATAACTTAAGCATTTCCTAGTAGTTTTCAGCTCCTAGGACACCTCAACAAAATGGATTTGTTAAGAGGAAGCATAGGGTTCTTCAATAGATGACCCGTGTGATGTTGCTTAGCAACAATGTCCCTAGGAACTTTTGGGCTGAGGCCATCAATACATCTTGTTATATAGAGATTAGAATATTCCTTAGGCCTAGAACTAAACAAACATCTTATGAGTTATGGAAGGGTAGAAAACCCAAAGTTAGCTACTTCCACATCTTTGGAAGCAAGTGCTATATACTTAATGACCGAGATCAACTTGGCAAGTTTGATGCCAAGAGTGATGAGAGTATTTCATTAGATATGAACTCAATAGCAAGGCCTATAAAGTTTTCAGTTTAAAAACTCAAAGTGTTATGAAATCATCAAATGTTGTCTTTGATGATTGTGGGCCCAAAAATGATAACCATGATGAGGATGTTTGTGAAATTGATGACTTTCCTTTGAAGAAGTGTGGTGAAACTTCAAGTGATGTGAAGTCAAACCAAAGTGAAGAGGGTGATCTACCTTTTAATAGAGATCCACCTTTGGACGCTAGTGAACCCGCTCATTGGGTTAGGAAACTCTATGATAAAGATGATATTATTGGAGATGTTAATGAGGGTGTTAGGACTAGATGTCAATAGCTAATCAAATTAGCTATACTTGTTACATTTCTCAAATAGAACCCAAGAAGGTTGATGAGGCTTTGAATGATGAGTTTTGGGTTTTTGACATGCAAGAAGAGCTAAACCAATTTGAGAGAAATGAGGTTCGGGCTCTAGTTCCTAGACCTAAGAGTACAAATGTCATAGACACCAAATGGGTGTTTAGGAATAAATCCGATGAGGATGGCACCAATGTGCGAAACAAACCTAGGCTTGTTGCACAAGGATACTCTCAAATTGAGGGTATTGACTTTGATGAGACTTTTGCTCCTGTTGCTCGCCTTGAGTCTATAAGGCTTCTATTATCCATTTCTTGTGTATACAAGTTCAAATTGCACCATGTTAGGTTTTTGGTTGTTGTTGGCATATATTCCATATCAAAACGTTGTTCATCTTGTATTGTTTAGTGGTTGTATTGATGATGATTCAAAGCTTCAAAGAAAGACTCAACTACAATGCATGCAAGATGGTGGCTTGTTAAGGGGAATTAGCTTCATTGCTCATCAAAGGTATAATTGACCTCATTCCTCTTACAAGGCATAGGCACACACACAAAAATCATTCATAAGTGTCCCTGCATCATTGTGCACCATTTATATAACACATTCACATGATTTTGTATGCTCATGCATTGAACTCAAATGCTCATACATTTTAGAGTTGCATGTTCTAAGACTATGTCTTGGAAATGGCATTCATATGTGAAATTGTATTTGTATGTTTGTGTTTCTTGTGTTTTGGACTTGTACTTGATCTTAATTGATTCCTTATTGAGTCCCGGTCATTTCGGTTACTCATATGTTAAGTTTCGAGTCCAAACGATGTAGCTATGCTACTTTTCGTTCTCATTCGTTGAGTTGTGTTTGTCGTCATTTTCCGAGATGAATTCTCAACCATTTGTCAAAGTTTCATAGTCTTCATTGTGTGTGAGGCAGTCACGGTTCGTAATCCGAAAACAGATTTGAAATCGGAGTTCGGATGCCCGAATACGGCTGAAGAACGTGAGAGGTGCGCGAGAGAGGCAAGGTGGCCAAAGGCCATGGCCTAGCCACCACGTGTGGAAGCCGTGTGCCACACGGCCCAACCAGCCCTCTGGTCCCGTGTGGCACACGCGCCCCACACGTGGGCATGGCTGGTGTGGCCTATTTTTTGTTGGACAAAAATGCCCTTCTCTCCTTCCTTTTTAAATGCCTCCATCTCCCTCCATTTGTTTTCAAGAAGAAAAGTTTTGAAATCCCGTCTAGATTTTCTCTCCAATTTTCTCAACTTCCAAACACCATAACTTTCTCATATGAAGTTGAAATTGAGTGATTCAAGTTGGAGATTGTTTGAAATTGAGTCCTCTACCTTTTCCAAGTGATCTTGTAGCTGTTTGATTGATTTTCGGAGTGATCTACTCAGAAAACCGAAACAGCTCGTGAAATCAAGGTAGAGTTCATATCTTGGTGATTTCATCTTTTTAAACCTTCAATTTGCTTGGGGTTTCTTCTTCTATATGTATGTGTATGTTTAGCGAATGCTATTGAGAAAGATAGCTTCATAATCAATCTAATTGAAAAGTCTAATTAGAGACACATGTGGACTAGATTCTTGGATTCTTTGTTTTTCATATGATTGGGAGTTGTATTGTGATTAGATTGACATCTAGGATTATTTGAGACTTGATTGATTCATTTTATGATTAATAATCCTTGATTTGTGATTTTGATCCTTGATTGATGATAGCTAGGATTAGAGCCTTTGTATGTGTTTTTAGAGATATCTAGGATTGAATTGTTTTTAACAATATCTCCTATCTCTAAATCTTTAGCTAGAATACTTGTTGAATACATTTTGTGATTCTAGCATTTTTATGTATGTTTATAACATCTTGAATTTGTGCTTCATGTATATGGATTATTCAAGTGTTATTTGTTTTGAATGAATCTATGAGTTTTATGTGTTAGTTGATTTCACATGCTCTAGGTTTTCATTCATGTTTTGCATCTAGTTTTCTATTGCTTGTGTTTTCACATCTATAGATCTAGTTGTTCCATGGAATATATTGATCACATGTTCTATGATGTTTTGATTGTTTACATCATTTGCATTCACATGATCACACTAGGAAGTCCTTGTAAAAGGCATGAAGTCTTGGTTAGAGTCGGGATGACTCGGATAGCCAAGCAAGAAGTCTTGCCTAGAGTCTTGAGGACTTAGATAGGTAAGCAAGAAGTCTTGTCTAGAGTCGGGATGACTTGGATAGACAAGCAAGAAGTCATGGCTAGAGTCGGGAGGACTTGGATAGTCATGCATGGGAGGCTTTCTAGGGGCAAGTGTGCATTGTATAGAGAGTTGGCTTATATATTGGTAGGCCCGGGTGTTTGGTTAGACATAGAGTTCGATAGAGCGGGGTACATGGGATATGTATGCACTCTTGAGGAATTTCTAATCTACCAACGATGTTGGCTTGGTACGATTTTGTATCTTCCAATAGGGATTGGGTAAACATAGACTCCATATGGGTTGGTGATCTAGGATTGGTCACTTTGTGGAATTTCTAATTTACTTTCCATATATATATATATATATAAGTACCCAATGGTTGTAATTCAACCCGTGGATGTTTCCTCCTTAGAGGTTTAATTTTGTGTATGTTTTAATCTTATAGTACAATCTTCACTTGTGATGTATTTGGAAACAAGATTTTGTAAAGTGTGATTTGCATGCATATTCATTTTGATCATAATTGTAAATATAATTCTTGTATTCATTGATTTTTGTGTATAGGTATTCTTTGATTGATTCTTGTACATATTGGTCATTATTGTAAATACAAGTATTATTTGTATTAATTTTAATATGGTTTCTTCTCTAGCAAGTTGTAGTGTTCTTACATTGTAATACTTTAAATACAACTTGTAGAATGTGTTCTTTAATGAATATACTTGTATATGAGATACATTGGTTCTTGGTATATGTTTTGTAGACTAAGTGTGGTGAATTGAGCATATCTATGCAATTTGTTTTTCTCATAACAATCTTGTTCAAGGTTTATTATATGCTCACCAAGGTTTTGACACTAGTCATGAAAGAGTTTTTAAAACTAGTGTGTCAACCTATTCACCCCCCCTCTAGGTTGTTTAGTATAACCTTGTAGGCATTTTCACACCAAATGGATATTAAGAGTGCCTTCCTCAATGTATTCTTGCATGAGGGAGTTTTTGTTGAGCAACCTAAGGGGTTTATGGATCCACACCACCCTACTCATGTCTATCGCTTCAAGAAGAAGTTATATGGGTTGAAACAAGCACCGATCACTTAGTATGAGTGCCTTACTCTTTATCTTGTTGACAATGGCTACTCAAGAGGTAGTGTTGACAAGACTTTATTCATCAAGTGCAATAAAGATGAGCTTTTCATAGATTAAATTTATATTGATGACATTGTGTTTGGTTCCACCAATAAGTCTAAAGTTTAACAATTTGTTGATGTTATGTCTCATGAATTTTAGATGAGTATGGTTGGTGAACTAAATTACTTTATAGGCTTGCAAATTAAGCAAATGCATGATGAGATCTTTATATCCCAAGCTAAATATGCAAAGAACCTAGTGAAGAAGTTTGACCTTGAGAATGCTAAACGTTGTGACACACCCATGAGCACTACCTTGAAGCTAAGCAAAGATGCTAGTGGAAAGAGTGTTGAGAAAAGCTTATATCGGGGCATGATAGGTAGCTTGCTTTACTTGATCACAAGTAGACCCGATTTTTCATATAGTATGGGTGTTTGTGCTAGGTACTAAGATAATCCCAAAGAATCTCATCTTGTTGCGAGGATCATTCAGTTTGTGAATGATACCTCAAATCATTGGATTTGGTACTCTTTTGACACTAATCCAAGTTTTGTTGGATTTAGTGATGTCGATTGGGTGGGAAGTTGTGATGATAGGAAGAGTACATCGGGCGGTTGCTTCTTCATAGGAAACAATTTGGTGTCTTGGTTTTGTAAAAGGCAAAACTCAATTTCCCTATCCATAACCGAGGCGGAATACATTGTCGTCGGTAGTGCTTGCACTCAATTTATGTGGATGAAACAAATGCTAGCCGATTATGGCTTAGAGCAAGGTACTCTTACATTGTTTTGTGATAATATGAGTGCTGTTAACATTTCAAAGAATCCAATTCAACATTCTAGGACAAAGCACATTGATATTAGACATCATTTCATAAGCGAGCTAGTTGAGAGCAAGACTAAATAATGTGGTTTTAGTTTTAATAGTTAAAACTTGCTAATTCTCACATTTAATTCTAGTCTATTTAAAATAGTTTACATAGATTAGAATTCGAATAATAAATTAGTTTTATAATAGTTAAAAATCTGGTTTATTATTAAATGTTAATAGGATAAAATTCTAGTAACATAACCTAAAAGAACTAGCTAGATTTTTCTTAGCCGTTTATTCTAGGTTCATCTAGATGCATTAGAAAACCCTAACCATAAATAGTGAAAACCCTAACCATAAATAGTGAATGGGAGAGGGATAAATAACATTATATCCCGCTGTCTCCATCATTAGTTTAACACCGTGAGATTCAAGAGGGGCCTAGAGATGGCTTTGTTTTTGTTCTCCCTAAGGAAGGTCTCCATAAAAGTTAATACCAAGGTTAACTTCCTATGGATAAGATTTCTGAATATATTTTGGGATTGACTGACCCTAAGGTAGCAACTCTTAAGATAAGTTCATGAGATCTAAAATGATGGGTTGCACTAACAAGGATTTAATTAAATAGTTAATTAAATTCCTGACTAAAATAAACGATGGTTAAATAATATAAGAATAAAGAGTTATTCTGGTGTATCATTTAATTGAGAATGTCTCGATCCAACATGCAAGTACTTGACCGACCCTAATGTGGCACTTGCTTGTGGTATATTGGATTGTCGTGGCATAACAACTTTTTTTTTTAGGGATTTTTATATTGTTCATTAAACATTTTTCATGCATCATGTTTAATTATATGCCGAATACTTTACATATATTTTAAATGTATGAGTGAATGGATTTACTTTCATTTATGTTTTTTCAGTAATGTCTTCTGCTTTACTTCAAATACTTGCTAATAATTAACCGGGGATAACTATACAAAATGGATAAACAACATTAATGCAATCTTGGTCACAAGAGACCTAAAATTTGTGCTTACGGAGGAATGTCCTCCACAGCTTGCACCAAACGTGGCACGAATTGTTCATAGGTCCACGAAAAATGGATTTCAGAAAATGAAAAAGCCCGCATTTGTTTGCTAGCTAGTATGACCAAAGTTCTTTATTCAAAGCATGAAGTAATGACTACATCATATGAGATGATGGAGTTATTGCAGGCCATGTTTGGGCAACATTCTTAGCAAAAGTGACACGAAGCTGTTCGTTTCGCAATGATTGCTTGCATGAAGGAAGGATCACCAGTTCAGGAACATGTCATGGGCATAATGTCCTTATTCAATACAGCTGAAGTCAATGGTGAGGCCATAGATGAGGCTTGTCAAGTGAGCATCATATTGACAACTCTTCTAAATAGCTTTGATAAGTTCAAAAGCAACTATGGGATAAACAAGTTGAAGTTCAGTCTGATTTAGTTGCTTAATGAGCTTACAACTTTTGAGTCCATGACTAAGGACAACAAAAGTAAGATCGGTGAGACAAATGTTGCTGAACCATCTTCCTTTGGATTCAAGAAAAGGAAAAGGTCTGCTCGTAAGGCAAAGGCTAAGCCCTAGAAGAAAAATGTTCAAAGTAAGAAGAAGAGCACCATGACCGACAAAGTAAAAGGGAAGTGTTTCCATTGCAACACGGGTGGTCATTGGAAGAGGAACTGTCCATAGTACCTTAAGGAGCTCTCTAAGAAGAAGAAAGTGAAAGGTAAATCAAATTTACTTGTCATTGAATCATGTTTAGTGGAAGATGAGTCTTCACCTTGGATAGTAGATTCATGGGCAACTAACCATGTTTGTTCTTCTTTACAGTGGACTGATTCTTGGACAAAGCTAGAGGAGAGGGCATTCTCAATGCGTGTTGGAAAAGGGGAAGCAAGAGTAGTGAGAGTAGTTAGACTAGCTTATAATAATTGTTTTCTTTTACTAGACAATGTTTATTACATTCCTGGATTTACCAGAAATTTGATTTCGGTATCCAAATTATTACAACAATTGTATTCAGTTTATTTTAGTAATAAATCAGTTATTATTTCTAGAAATAGATTGAATATTTGTTCTGGTTTAATTGAAAACAGTTTGTATGTTTTGAGACCATCATTTCATACATCACTGCTTAACACTGAATTGTTTAAAGCTGAAAAACCTAATACAAAACTAGTAAAAGGTCATGGTGATCTTCTTTTTATTTTTCCAAATAATGAAACGTATTCGTGGAATCTAAGACTTGGCCACATCAACCTTGACAGGATAGATAGACTAGTAAAAAGTGGATCTTTAAGTCAGTTAGAGATCGACACTTTACATATCTGTGAGTCTTATTTAGAAGGTAAAATGGCCAAGAGACCTTTTTTTTTTTGAAAAGAGCTTAAAGCTACACAACCACTAGAGCTTATACATTCAAACGTCTGCGGACCTATGAATGTTAAAGCTAGGGGTGGCTATGAGTATTATGTCACCTTTAGCGATGATTACTTAAGATACAGATATGCTTACCTAATGCAATGTAAGTCGAAAATGTTTGAATAGTTCAAAAAATTCTGAACTGAAGTTAAGAACCAATTAGGCAAAACTATCAAGGCTCTATGATAAGATCTTGGAGGTGAGTATTTGGACCAAGAGTTTGATGACTATTTGGTTGAGCATGGGATTGTATCCTAATTTGTAAGTTCCTCATATTTTGATTGACTTATTTCGTTGACAAACCACATTTTGGGATGTCTATGTAATGGGTAGCTTAGGTTCTCATTGACAAACTTTCAAGCATCTCAATGACTTCAAGAGCAAGAGTGAAATGTAAATCACTTGACTTGCCTCTTGAAGAGATTAATTGCACACACACCCTTCTTCATGCATGTTTTAATCATCTTGCATTTGTGCTTCAATTCTTATGTGTGCATTCTTCACACTTCACACTTGCATGCCTTTGTTGGATTTTGTTGTGTGGTAGTGTCTAGTAATTAGTTTCCATTTATGTGATCAGAAACGTCCGTGCTTGCACAATGGTGTGCATGTCTTAGCATGATGGTTGACCATTTGAGAAGGTCCTATTCTTATCTTGGATAAGTGTTAGATTTGGTTTGGTTGTTTGGAGTAAAGTGTATAGTTTCAAAAGATTGGATTTTAAGGATTTAAATGATTTTCAAAACTGACCTTTGTATGGTCTTGTGACCATAACTTTTTATACAAAGCTTTAAAATGAGTTTTGAAAATTTTTGTACAAACTAGACATCCATACCTTTCCAACAATATATTATTTGTAATATTTTATATCCATATGGATTGTTTTTGAAATCTCCAAATTGACCAATAAAATAGGGCAACTCTGTTGTTGTCCTTTTCTGACATTTGGTCACTCAATTGGCCATAACTTTCTCTATATAAATTGAAATGCCATTATGTGAAACAAGTAGAAAGTAGACATCTATACCTTTCCAACAATATATCACACAAAATGTTTCGATATCGTTTAGTCATGTTTCGGAGTGCTCGAATCCTAAGCCGTTGCACTGTTGTGTGTATCGTGGAAATGTACTGCGAAAATGCCCATAATTTTTCTATTGCTTCTAAAACATTGTAGCTTCATTTAGCTCTATAAATACATCTTTTTCTCTCATTTGTATTTAAGGGAACAAAAGATACACAACCCTAGAGAGAGATTAAGAGTTTCCTAGAGAGAGAAAGCTTCAAGAAAGCTTCTTTAACTCTTTGAACCCAAACCCATGTGCATCTAACATCTTTCATGCATCAATCTTCATGGGTCTTCTTGGTTTCTAAACTTGGTAAGTAGAACAAACACCACATCTTCGTCTATTATTCTATCATAGTCAAGACATGTCTTTGATTGCTTAGTTTAGCAAATCTTCACTCTTATTGCATATTTTGTGAAGTTATGACATGATTGAGTTTGTATTTTGATAGCTTAATTTCTTAGGACATTTTTGCCTAAAAAGCTAAGTCATAAACATTTTTGTGTGATTTATTGATGACTAGGTTGATAGATTGTCTTTTAATCAACTAGTTAAGCTTTTGAATGTTTATGTGTTGTTTGTTGACAATTAGGTTGCTAGAATCTCTTTGCATCTAATTGAGTCCTCATGTATGTACATGTAGGCTTGTTTGATAACTAGGATGTTAAATTGCATTATCTATATCTAGTTAAGCATCTAGTGTTTAGTCTAACACTCTTTGCATTTGTGCATCATTATTGCCATATCCACTTAGACTTTTAATTCTCTTCAATGAGTCAAAGTCTTGTGGCTTCTAGGTGAAGTTGCACAAGCATTGTACTAGTTCCTCTAAAAAAGGCTTACAGGTAGATTAGAAGGTGCTCACACCAAGAGTAGTGGATCGTGGAGATCACTTGAGGGTGTAACTTTCTCTTCATATAGAGGTTGTCTATGGTTGGTTTAGGTTCGCTATTAAAGGCCTGGGGGTAGTAGTGGTGGGTTAGTGACCGAGAATGGTTGAGGTCAACCTATGTTGTAAACATCATTACAAGTAGTGGATTTGAGGACCGTGTGTGGCGCACATATCAGCCCGTGGTTTTCCTTATTGAAGGTTTCCACGTAAAAATCAAGTGTTCTTTGATTTCCGCACTTTACACTTGATTTTTATTATTTGTTGAATTTAGTTAATTGTGATTAATTTTGACTGATCGAAAAATTGATAATAATTGATTAACAACCCATTCAACCCCCCTCTAGGTTGTTTTAGACACACACATAATATATATTTTCACAACTCACAACTCTAGGAACACCACAACAAAATGGTGTTAAGGAGAGAAGAAATAGAACTCTGATAGAAATGGTAAGATCTATAATTAGTTTCTCATAATTACCAAATTCTTTTTGGGGATATGCACTACAATCAGTGGCCTACATATTGAATATAGTTCCATCTAAATTTGTTCCTAAGACTCCTCTAGAGTTGTGGAATGGTCGTAAAGCTAGTTTGCAACATTTTCACATACGGAGGTGTCCAGTACATGTAATGAAGAACAAATGTGGAAAGTTGGAACATCGTTCACAAGTATGCCTATTTGTAGGATATTCAAAAGAGACTAGAGGAGGATACTTCTATAGTCCCTAAGAAAACAAAGTGTTTATATCGACAAATGTAACGTTTCTTAAGGAAAACTATATGAGTGATCATAAGCCTTGAAGTAAGATTGTATTAAATGAATTAAAACCTGGTTCGACTAGTGATAAGTCAACAAAAAGTTGTTGACAAAGTTTTTGTTCCATTAACTCCTGATAGTCAGACGATTCCTAGTCAGATTATACTACCATTTAAACGTAGTGGGAGGGTTGTACGATAGCCTGTTCGCTATTTAGGTATTGGAGAGGCACAAGGTGTCATGTCTGATGATAGTGTTGATGATCCATTGTCATTTAAAATTGCAATTGAAGATTCTGACAAAGAGAAATGGCTTAAAGCCATGAATCTCGAGATAAAGTCCATATACTCCAACTCAGTCTGGGAACTTATAGACTTATCTGATGAGATAAAACCCATATGGTGTAAGTGGATTTACGAGAGAAAGAGAGGAGTAGACAGGAAGGTAGAGACCTTTAAGGCAAGGTAAGTGGAAAAGGGTTATACCCAAAAGGAGGGGGTCGATTTTGAAGAGGCCTGCTCGCCAGTAGCTATGTTTAAGTCTATTAGGATATTCTTATCCATAGCAGCCTCTTTTGATTATGAAATTTGGCAAATTGATGTCAAGATTGCATTCTTGAATGACAATCTTGATGAGAACATCTATATGATACAATCAGAGGGATTCGTGTCAAAGGATCAAGAGTAAAAGGTTCGCAAGTTGCAAATGTCCGTTTATGGACTGAAGCAAGCATCTAGATCTTGGAACATCAGGTTTGATACTGCTATCAAAACCTATGGTTTCGAGCAAAACGTTAATGAGCCTTGTGTCTACAAGCGGATCATTGACAAGAAAATAGTTTTGCTAGTCCTTTACGTAGATGATATCCTACTCATTGAGAATGATATGGGAATATTATCGAAAGTAAAGGGATGGCTTGCTAGCCAATTCCAAATGAAAGATTTGGGAGAGGCAAGTTATGTTCTAGGAATCCAATTAATAAGGGATCAAAAGAACAAACTGTTAGAACTATCTCAAGCATCGTATATCGACAAGATTCTTATGCTATTCTTGATGGAGAACTCTAAGAAAGGTAATCTACCTTCTAGGCATGAAGTTCACTTGTCTAAGGAACAATGTCCTAAAACACCTCAAGAAATTGAGGATATGAGACAAGTTCCATATGCGTCAACAGTAGGCAGTCTCATGTATGCTATGTAATGCATGAGACCTGACATTTGCTTCGTAGTGGGAGAAGCCAGTAGATTCCAGTCTAACCCAGGATCAGATCATTGGGTGGTTGTGAAGTTTATTATCTTCGTAGAACGAGAAACTATATGTTAGTATATTCAGAGCAGGATCTGATCTCATTAGGATATATGGATTTTGACTTTTAGACAGACATAGATTCTATGAAATCCACGTCTGGATCAGTATTCACCCTTGGTGGTAAAGCCATAGTGTGGAGTAGTATCAAGCAATCTTGTATTGTTGATTCCACCATGGAAGCTTGTAAATGCCTCACTTTTTGATTGGCTTATTTTGTTGACAATACTACAATGGGGTTCAAATTTGTAAGGGTAGCTTAGGATTGAAGAAATCCTCATCAAATGTCAAAGGACCTCATTGTGGACATCAAGAGCTTCAAGGAAGATAGTTTACTTGTCTTGACTCTTAATTGAAGAGATTTAGTTGCACACACACACACATCTTATGATCTTACATGTCTTATACCATTTTGTGTGTTTCTTGTTGGTGCACATTCTCTTTTCATGCATGATCTCTCTTGTGTATTCTATTTAATTATGGCCATGACCATTGGCCTTGAAAAATGCATGAGTCTTTTCAAGAGGTTTCTTTTCACCTCTAAACCGCTGCCATGACCGTTGTGGGTTTTCGCAGCGGTAGGGACAGCAGTCATATGGACAGTGGGAACCACTCCCATGACTGCTGCTATTTTTCGCAGCGGTTGTCTTGACAGCGTGAACTACTGTCGTAACCGCTGCGGCTTTCGCAGCGGTCGATGGTTGATGAGTTTTTTAAAACGTGACCTTTCACATTCTCACACATTTCTTTATAAATATATATATATATATATATATTTTTAGGTTTTGAGCTTCAAATTATCTAGAGAGAGTTTTTAGAGTGACTTCAAAGAAAAGCAACCAAGATTTGATCTTTCTAAATCAAACCCCCAAAACCCATCATCCTTCATGATTCATTCATCATCTAGCATGCTCTACTCACATGACTTGTAGTTAGAACATTTTTGTATCTCTTCACATGTTCTTGCTTTACAAGATAGCATTTTTATTACTTGACTAGTCTCAAGATTGCATCTTTATTACTTGAGTATTTTCAAGATTGCATCTTTATTACTTGACTAGTTTCAAGATTGCATTTTTATTTTGCTTTGTGAGTTGTTTGTGATAGCTATTGCTTAAAGGTCTTTGTTTGCACATATAGCTATGTTGTATGTATGCCATATAGCAAAATGATATCTAGGAGTGTTTAACATGTTCATTCATGCCTAGATAAGCTTAAATGCTTGACCTTATATTTATGCACTTTGAATATTGCATATATTCATGTTAGGTTGTTAATCTCTTCTCTTAGAGAGTCAAGTCTTGTATTTACCATTTGGTAGTTTGCAAGCAAAGGACTAGGTTCACTTTTGAAGGTCTGCGGGTAGTAGTGGTGGATTAGTAACTGTGTAGGGTTTGATGTGGTCAACCTAGGTTGTAATCACCATTACAATTAGTGGATTGAGGTTTGTGTGTAGCACACATAATAGCCCATGGTTTTTCTTTATTGAAGGTTTCCACATAAAAATCAAGTGTTATTTATTTTCTGCATTTTACACTTGATTGATGGTTTGACTAGATAAGGGTTGTTCATTGAATATTGACTAATCAAGAAAAATTGGTAATTAACTTGATTAAAATCTATTCATCCCCCCCTCTAGATTAATTAGACACGTTTTATATATATTTTCAATTGATATCAGAGTGAGTTCCTTAATATAATTAGGAGATCCCTTGCTCTTGATAGTGTCTCTTGCATTTATTTGCATTCACAACATTCACACCCAAACACAATGAGTGGAAATGGAATTGGAGGCGAGGGTGCTTCTAGCACAAGACCTCCCTTGCTCACTAGGGTCAATTACGCATCATGGAAGGGCAAAATGGAAGCATATGTGTGCCAAATTCATGACTATGTGTGGATGGTGATTGAAGATGGGTACACGTCACCTATGATGACTCATACGGGAGGTGGATAGGAAGTCCCTAAGCCAAAAGCACAATGGACTCCCCAAGAGTTCGAGGCGTCCAAGTGGAATAACAAAGCCATGCACGCAATCCTATATGCCATGGATGACAACCAATACAAACTCATTCAAACCACAAGGATAGCAAAAGAAGCTTGGGATATCCTAGAGATGGCTCATGAAGGAACCGAGGTGGTCAAGGACTCCAAGCTCCAAGTCCTTCGAACGCAATTTGAGACCATTAAGATGGAGGAGGATAAGTGCTTCAATGACTTTCAAGTGAAGCTTATGGATATAGTGAATCAAAGTCACTAACTTGGTGACACTTACTCCGATAGGAGGATAAAGCAAAAGATCATGAGGCCGCTACTTGAGAGATTCGAATCCAAAGTGACGGCCTTGGAAGAAAATAATGACTACACTAAGATGATGCTAAGTGAAGTGATTGGAAAACTCTTAGCCTATGAATCTAGGAAGGCTCCTACAACTACACCTCAAAAGAAGCAAAAGAGCTTGGCTTTGAAGACCATCAAGGTGGAAAAGGAGGAAGAAGACTCGGATGAAGAAATTGCCTTGATGGCTAAGAAGTTCAAGCAATTCTTGAGATTTGAGAAGAAAGGATTTGGCTCCAAGGGAAAGCTTGTGAAGAAGAAGGCCCCCTTTAAGAAAGTAGAGCAAACTCAAGAGAAAGATCGCAAGAAGGGTGTCCAATGCTATGAGTGTAGTGGTTTTGGACACAATCCTCTTGAGTGTGCAAATTTGAAAAAGAAGAAGAAGAAAGGAAAAGCCATGGCGGTTACTTGGAGTAATAGTGATGACCTAGAAGATGAAGACAAGTCTTCGGATGATGATGAAGACCAAGTTGCCAACTTCATTGCTTTCTTATCCTCTCACAATAACAATGAAGTTATGAGTGATAAAGAAGAGGAAGAGGACAAGTAAGATGAAGTAGATGAAAATGACTCAAATGGTGGGAGTAACTCATCAATGTCCAATTTTGAGTTTGATTAAGAGATGGACTATGATGACTTCATGAGATTATTTGAGAACTCAAGATTGAAGAAGAAAAAGGAGATACAAAAGTTGAAAGGCGAGAAGCTTGAATTGACTTCCAAAGTGACTCATTTGAGTAAGGAAATGAGTAAAGCAAAAGAGATGGAAGAAGGATTGAAGATGGAGTTAGTTTTGGCCAAGAAGAATGAAGAAAGTTTGAAGAAAGAGCTCATGGAAGCAAAATGGTTAATTGCTAATATGACTTCTGGAACCGAAAAGGTTGACAGGATGCTATCTTGTGGGAAGAGTCCTAGTGACAAAAATGGATTAGGATATGTGGAAGAAATGAAGACCACATCTTTGAAGAAGACAACATTTGTCAAGAGTAAAGAGATTGAAACTACTCTAACCCCTCAACAATCAACCAAATGGGTAGAAGTTGGTGAATCCTCAATGCAAGCCCAAGCAAGGATTCCAACAAGAGCTCTATCACTACAAGCTTGAGCTCTACAACCAAGATCTCCACAACCAAGACCTTATCAACCAAGGATCCCACAAGCTCAACATGGGGTCTTTCATGCTCAACCAAGAAGACATGCCAACTTGGATCAACCACAAAGAAGAGAGTTGCTTCAACATCCAAGAGCAACTCAAAATAGAAGGAGGCCACAAATGCTTGCACAAGGATATGGTATGAACTCATATTTTACTCATACTTGTCATTATTGTGGAATTGAAGGCCACATTAGGCCTAATTGCTTTAAGTATATTAAATTGTGTAGAAGAGAAAGCATAATTGAGAAAAATATGCTTAGAAGAGCCACAATGCATGCACTTAGGAAATTTAGAGCTAATAGACCAATGGTTCCTAGGAATGACCATGTTGCACCTAGGATGAATAGAAATGATAAATATTATTGCTATATGGCTCAAGCCTTGAAAGTTAATGCCTCCAACACTTGGTACCTTGATAGTGGGTGTTCTAGGCATATGACTGGAAACAAGAGTTTCTTTAAAACTCTTGTAATAGAGGATGGTGGATTTGTCACCTTTGGTGATGAATCTAAGAAAAAGGTTACAGGGAAAAGTAATATATCTATTCCCGGTTTACCCTCCTTGCCCAATGCTCTTTATGTAGATGGCTTGCAATCCAATCTTATTAGCATATCACATTTGAGTGATGAAAGGCTTTCGGTTATGTTTGGCAAGAATGATTGCTCTATACTTAAGGAAAATGGGCAAGTTTTGTTGAAAGGCAAAGAGATCAAGTGAATAGCCTTGTGTCTAATCTCATCTCTTGTAACTTATCTACTAGTGAGCAAGTTGAGGTGTGGCACCAAAGATTTGGCCACATGAACTACAGGGACTTGAAAGTCCTTGATAGGTTGAATGTTGTTAGAGACCTTCTTAAGCTTAAGAAAAAGGTTGAGGGTATTTGTGGACCTTGTCAACAAGGGAAGCAAACTAAGAGTGTCCATAAGAAAGGTAAATATCTTTCCACCAAAGAGCCATTGAAACTTCTCCATATGGACCTTATAGGTCTCATCCAAACCAAAAGCTTAGGTGGTAGAAGATATATTCTTGTGGTAGTTGATAACTTCTCTAGGTTCACATGGACTTACTTCCTTAGAAAGAAGTCCAAAGCCTTTAAAAAATTCAAAATGCTTTGTGTCAAAATTCAAAATGAGAAAACTTCTCACATTAAAAGCATTAAGAAAATTAGAAGTGATCATGGGAAAGAATTTGAAAATGCTAGCTTTGAAAACTTTTGCAATAGCTTAGGCATTTCTCATGAATTTTCGGCCCTGAGGACTCCTCAACAAAATGGTGTTGTTAATAGGAAGAATAGAGTCTTCCAAGAGATGGCTCGAGTGATTTTGCTTAGCAACAAAGTCTCTAGGAACCTTTGGGCCAAAGCCATCAACACAACTTATTACATAGGGAATAGAGTGTTCCTTAGGCCTGAGACTAAACAAACATCCTATGAGTTATGGAAGGGTAGAAAACCCAATGTGAGCTACTTCTACATTTTTGGAAGCAAGCTTTATACTAAATGACCGAGATCAACTTGGCAAATTTGATGCCAAGAGTGAGGAGGGTATTTTCATCGGGTATGCACTTAACAGCAAGGCCTATAGAGTTTTTAATTTAAAGACTCGAAGTGTTATGGAATCATCAAATGTTGTCTTTGATGATTGTAAGCCCAAACATGATGACCATGAGGAGGATGTTTGTGAGATAGATGACCTTCTTTTGAAGGAGAATGGTGAGATTTCAAGTGGTGTAAAGTCAAACCAAGATGAAGAGGATGATTTGCCTCTTAATAGAGTTCCTCATTTGGACTCTAATGAACCCGCTCCTTGGGTTAGGAAACTCCATGATAAGGATGATATCAATGGAGAGGTTAATGAGGGTGTTAAGACTAAACGTCAAATACCTAATCAAATTAGCTATACTTGCTACACCTCTCAAATAGAACCCAAAAATGTTGATGAGGCCTTGAATAATGAATTTTGGGTTCTTGTCATGCAAGAAGAGCTAAACCAATTCTAGAGAAATGAGGTTTGGACTCTTGTTCCTAGACCTAGAAACACCAATTTCATAGGCACTAAGTGGGTGTTTAGGAACAAATCCGATGAGGAAGGAAACATTGTGCGAAGTAAGGTAAGGCTTGTTGCACAAAGGTACTCTTAAATTGAGGGTATTGACTTTGAGGAGAAATTTGCTCCTGTTGCCCGTTTAGAGTCCATTAGGCTTCTCTTGTCCATTTCTTGTGTGTGCAAGTTCAAATTACACCAAATGGATGTCAAGAGTGGCTTCCTCAATGGCTTCTTGCATGAGGAAGTGTTTACTGAGCAACCCATGGGGTTTGTGGATCCACACCACCCCTCTTATGTCCATCGCCTCAAGAAGACTTTATATGGGTTGAAACAAGCATTGAGGGCTTGATATGAGCGCCTCACTCTCTATCTTGTTGACAATGGCTACTCTAGAGGTAGTGTTGACAAGACATTATTCATTAAGTGCACTAAAGATGAGCTATTTATAGCTTAAATTTATGTTGATGACATTGTATTTGATTCCACCAACCAATCCAAAGTTAGACAATTTGTTGATGTCATGTCTCATGAATTTGAAATAAGCATGGTTGGTAAACTAAATTACTTCCTAGGCTTGCAAATCAAGCAAATGCATGATGGGATCTTCATATCCCAACCTAAGTATGCTAAGAGCCTAGTGAAGAAGTTTAGCCTTGAAAATGCCAAACATTGTGACACACCTATGAGCACCACCTTGAAACTTAGCAAAGATGTTAGTGGAAAGGATGTTGAGCAAAGTTTATATAGTGGCCTGATAGGTAACTTGCTTTACTTGACCGCAAGTAGGCCCGATATATCATTTAGCATGGCTGTTTGTGCTAGGTACCAAGCTAATCCTAAGGAATCTCACCTTGCTATGGTAAAGAGGATCATTTGGTTTGTGAATGGTACTCAAGCCATGGGATTTGGTACTCCTTCGACAATAATCCAAGTCTTGTTGGATATAGTGATGCCGATTGGGCGGGAAATTGTGATGATAGGAAAAGCACATCGGGCAGTTGCTTCTTCCTTGGGAACAATTTGGTTTCTTGGTTTTACAAGAAGCAAAACTCAATTTCCCTATCCATGGTCGAAGCGGAATACATTGCTGCCGGTAGTGCTTGCACTTAATTGATGTGGATGAAACAAATGCTAGCCGATTATGGCTTGGAGTAAGGTACTCTTACTTTATTTTGTGATAACATGAGTGCCATTACATTTCTAAAAATCCCATCCAACATTCTAGGACAAAACTCATTGACATTAGACACCATTTCATAAGAGAGCTAGTTGCGAGCAAAACTATTGCATTGGAACATGTGGGAACAAATGACCAACTAGTGGATATTTGTTTACAAAACCCTTAGACACTCTTAGATTTGGGAACCTTAGCAAGTCTATTGGGATTTGTCACTTGGATTGAAATGGTATGTCTTGACCTCATATGGGGAGCTCAAGCAAAGAGAGCAAAGTTGCATGATCATGCATTGTGCTACATTAATATATTTTATGCCTCTTATTTAATTGCTTGAGATGATTGGTTGTACATGTTTATATGTGATTTCTTAATAAGTGTGCTACATTGCCTTGCTTGCAATCCATGTCATATTTAAGCTAAAACATGCATTTTTGGAATAGGAGATGTACTTTGGAAGTACTTTTTCAATGACCTTTAATTGATCTTCATGCCATGATGATTCTTTTTAATTACATGCTTAAGTTGAATAGTATGAGATAAAAAATGAGAAATATCTTGATTGCTAAATCTTGAATGCAAATGTGCGCAAAAGCAAATGTTAAGACTGAAATAAACAAGGATCTTAAAATCCAAAGTCTCTCTTTCTTTATTCGTAGAACAAGGCTACTATCATACGGGTATCTCACATAGAAAAATCAAATAGGGTGTAAAGTTGCTCATGTCTTGTTTTGCTTATAAAGTTGGATATAGTTGCTCTTTAAAATTGAAATGCTTAAACTCTATATCCTTGCTTTTCCATGACAAAGGGTGAAATTGGTTTGAATTCTATTAGAAACCTTTGTTGTTTGCTTTGCCAAATACCATTGCTTTTGAACTTGAATGCAACATGTCTTGCATGCAAAGCATCTTTGTCACACATTTTGGCTTAAAATAGAACTCCTTGAATCTCTCTTACTTAATTGAGTTGCATAAAGTAGCTTATATGATTATGCATATGTGTTTGTGATACGAGCTCTCCTTGCTAATACTTACCTATTATGGGAGACTCCCTTTGCCTATCTCATGACAAAAAGAGGGAGTAAGGTTGGGGAGAATTTATGCCATTCTTGGCATTGCATTTAGGGGGAGTTGAGAGAGAGTAACCCATGTTAGGAGTTGTTGCATTTAGGGTGAGTTGCATTGCATTGCATAATTACATTTTTTTTGATTGTATTGATTTACTTTGGCAATTGCAATTACTCTTGTTATAAGCACCTCTCACACACTTGCTGTTGGAAGGTATCTTTCTTGTTGATTGTGTGTAGGTTGGATTTTTTTTCTACAAGCTTTGGATTGACTTGAAAATGTTCAAGACTTAGACTAGGGCTTTATTGTAATGTAGAAAATATTGTTGACCAATCATTTTTTTTTGTTTTTGAGAGGTTTCTATGTGAGTGTTGGTTTTGTCACGAAATAATCAAAGGGGGAGATTGTAAATGCCTCACTTTTTGATTGGCTTATTTCGTTGACAAAACCACAATGAGTTTCAAATATGTAAGGGTAGCTTAAGATTGAAGAAATCTTCATCAAATGTCAAATGACCTCATTGTGGACATCAAGAATTTCATGGAAGGTAGTTTACTTGTCTTGACTCTTAATTGAAGAGATTTAGTTGCACACACATATACATACACATCTCATGATCTTACATGTCTTATACCATTTTGTGTGCTTCTTGTTGGTGCACATTCTCTTTTCATGCAGTGTATTCTATTTAATCATGGCCATGACCATTAGCCTTGAAAAATGCATGAGTCTTTTCAAGAGGTTGCTTTTCACCTTTAAACTGCTGCCATGATCGCTGTGGGTTTTCGCAGCGGTAGGGACAGCGGTCATAGGGATAGTGGGAACCGCTCTCGGAACCGCTCCCATGACCACTGCTATTTTTCGCAGCGATTGTCTTGATAGCGTGAACTGTTGCGGCTTTCGCAGTGGTACCCACAACAGTCGACGGTTGATGAGTTTTTTAAAACGTGACCTTTCACATTCTCACACACTTCTCTATAAATATATCTCTTTCTCTAGTTCTTTTTTAGGTTTTTAGCTTCAAATCATCTAGAGAGAGTTTTTAGAGTGACTTCAAAGAAAAGCAACCAAGTTTTATCTTTCTAAATCAAAACCCCAAAACCTATCATCCTTCATGATTCATTTATCATCTAGCATGCTTTAGGTATGATTTCTCTTGGGTTTTCTTCTTTACTCACATGACTTGTAGTTAGAACATTTTTACATCTCTTCACATGTTCTTGCTTTACATGATAGTATTTTTATTACTTGACTAGTTTCAAGATTTCATCTTTATTACTTGACTAGTTTCAAGATTGCATTTTTATTTTGCTTTGTGAGTTGTTTGTGATAGCTATTGCATATAGGTCTTTGTTTACACATATAGCTATGTTGTATGTATGTCATCTAGCAAAATGATATCTAGGAGTGTTTAACATGTTCATTCATGCCTAGATAAGCTTAAATGCTTGACCTTGCATTTATGCACTTTGAATATTGCATATATTCACTTTAGGCCCGTTTGGTGCATGGGATAGGATAAGATTATTTTCATGGGATTGGATAGGATTGGGTTGGATTAATTATAGTGATTCTCGTATTTGGTGCAATATGGGATTGGACTAAAAATAGTACTATACTGTGTTGGTATGTCATGGGATTAGAGAAAATTAATGTAATAATAAGTTTTAAAAATAAAAATTTGTTTTGAATAAAGAAATAAAAAACCAAAAATAATCCAAAACGATCTCCTGCATCTCTATCTTCTTTTCCATTTCACCACTTTATTGAAAAACGATCTCTCTCCTCCTCTCATCTCTTTCTCTTACAAAAAATAATCATCAGATTCATTCACACCAAAAAATCTATTGAATCAAGCTCATCTATCCATCTTTCATCCAAATTCAACAGCAATCACCAAACCAAACAAAAATAAACCCACGCTCAAACCCATACCCAAATCAAAACCAAACACCCACTTATGATCTCCTCATATCGGTGCTCGATCTCGCCGTCAGATGTTTTACTAGAGAGAGAAAGAGAGAAATTTCAGATCTGCTTTGTGGTCTTTGTTCATCTGGGTTTGTTCAACTCATATATATTTTTTCTTTATCTATTCTTAAAATTTTTTGTTATGGTGAGAACTGAGAAACAAATGTTCATATAATAAAAAAAATCGATTTTTTTTTGGAACAGATTGAAGATCGATGAATGTGTGTCTGGATCTTGATTTTTTTTTAATGGGTTTTTTAATTGACTGAAGAAGTTTTTTCTAAGTTTATTTATTTATTTTTTATTTTTTATTTTTTTTAATTGATTGAAAAATTGGATGGGATTCATTTGAATCCTACCATTTTGGTTGGGACTAATTTATCCCATATCAGTGGGATAAAATTTTCAGATGGGACTAATTTATCTCATCCCATCGGTCAGCCAAACATGGGAATGAGATTAAAAAAAAGCCGATTCCCAACCCATCCCATGTGCCAAACGGGGCCTTTAGGTTGTTAATCTCTTTTCTTAGATAGTCAAGTCTTGTATTTACCATTTGGTAGTTTGCAAGCAAAGGACTAGGTTTACTTTTGAAGGCCTGCGGGTAGTAGTGGTGGATTAGTAACCGTGTAGGGTTTGACGTAGTCAACCTAGGTTGTAATCACCATTACAATTAGTGGATTGAGGTTCGTGTGTGGCGCACATAATAGCCCGTGGTTTTTCCTTGTTGAAGGTTTCCACGTAAAAATCAAGTGTTATTTATTTTCCACATTTTACACTTGATTGATGGTTTGACTAGATAAGGGTTGTTTATTGAATATTGACTAATAAAGAAAAATTGGTAATTAACTGGATTAAAATCCATTCACCTCCCTTCTAGATTAATTAGACATGTTATATATATATATATTTTCAAAGCTGAATATGTAGCAGCTTGTGAAGTAGCTAAAGAGGTTGTTTGGCTCTGTAAGTTCTTAAGTGATCTGGAAGTTGTTCTAGATTTGATAAGCCCATGACATTTTATTGTGATAATAGTGGTGTTTTGGCTAATTCCAAAGAACCAAGAAGCCACAAAAGAGGGAAGCATATAGAAAAGAAGTATCATCTCATCAGAGAGATAATGCTGAGAGGAGATGTGATCGTGACCAATATCGCATCGCAAGATAATCATGCTGATCCATTTACGAAGACCTTAACGGCTAAAGATTTTAAAGGTCACCTAGAGGGTCTTGGATTATGAGATATGTCTTGCATGCTTTAGTGCAAGTGGGAGATTGTTATATGTGCTAAACATCCAAGATTGCTAGATGTAATCTTAAATTGAGCATATGAATGTCATATACATAGGAATTCATTTTGAGACGTGCAATCTAAAGAGTATGTAAAGAGTAAATAAGGCTAGGTACTTTATTTGTGGTTAATCTATAGCTGTGGTCTATTTTGTAACATACGGTGGTCTTATTCAAGACTACTCATATGGTGATATGAGAATGGAGGCACTTTATATGAATGATCATATAAGACTAGGCCACGGTATATATTGTAAGATCCTAGATCTTTGTTAGCTTGATTCCATTGCAAAACTCTCTTTATTTGTAATGGTTAGTTGCTTAGGTGGTTCTTGGTGAAAAGAAGCTTCAAAGGAGAAAGACAACTTCTCATGCAAATATTTTCTTCAAGAGGAAAAACACGTACTTGGATACTAAGATATAAAGATACTTCTTCCTCTTACAAGGCATAAGTGCACACACACACAATTCATACATATGTGTCCCTGCATCGTTGTTCAAACATTTGGTATAACACATTCACACTCATTTAAGTATGTACATGCATTATTCTCATATTGACAAACATTGTAGAATTGCATGTTTTATGACTATCGCTTGGATATGGCATGCTTGTGTGAAATTATGTTTATTTGTTTGAGTTTCTTATATTTTGGACTTGAACATGATCTCATATGATTCTTTATTGAGTCTCGGTCATTTTGGTTACTCATTCATTAAGTTTCGAGTCCAAACAATGTAACTACACTACTTTGCGTTCTCATTCGTTAAGTTGTCTTCGTCGTTGTTTTCCGAGATGAATTCTCAACCTTTTGTCAAATTTTTATAGTTTTCATTGTGCATGAGGGAGTCATGGTTCATAATCCTATAACGGATTTGAAATCGGAGTTCGAAAGCCCAGATACGGCCAAAGAACGCGAGCGGAGCGTGAGAGGAGCAAGCATGGCCAACGGCCAAGCTTGGTTTTCACTTGTGGGCCACGTGTGCCTCACGTCCAGCACTGCCCTCTACCCACATGTGCCACAAGTAGTCCACACATGGAGCTGACGTGGCAGTTGCTAGTTAGTCCATTATTTCCCTCTCTCTCTCTCTTCCTTTTAAATATTTCCATTTCCTCCCATTCATTAACTTGAAGAAAATTTGAAAAGAAAATTCGTACAGAATTCTTCATGATTTTAAGTTTCTTATTTTAATCACAACTCTCTCATACGAACTCAAAATCAAGTGATCCAAAAGTCAAAAATGTTGGTCTTGAAGAGAGCTACAAACCCCAAGTATTTTTAGAGTCATCTAAGTTCATCATGTTTCGCAGCAAGAAGATTTCAGTTCGAGTCTCAACTTTTGTATGTGAAACTTCTTCTTCTCACTTTCTCTTTGATCATCTCTTTTAATCTTTCTAATTTATAGATGAAATGTGTTAAGAATGATGTTAGTTCAACTCTAGGGTTGTTTTATCAATTGTTAATTGAGTTTTAGCTTTGTGATTTCTCATTTGAACATATTTTGCTAAACTTGACTAATCTTGAAATTGATTCTAGAAATGATATATATGATGTGCCTCATGATATTTTCTAGGTTTAATTTCATGATCTAAGAACAAAGTATTTTTTGTGAATATTGAATATTCTTATCTTGTTCTTAGTGATACACATGCTTTGATATTTAGGTACATTTGTGATTGTTTATTGAAAGCATATCCTAGAATATCTCTAAGCATGTTCATATAGCTTGACTGAACATCTTGCTTTATTTGATTGTGATTGTATCATATTGCTTGTGTGCACTTCAATTAGATCATTGTCTTGTAATAGGTTGGAGTCTCTTGTCAAAGTGAGTGAAGCTTTGATTAGAGCAATGAGTCTTGACTAGGACATGTGGTCCGGATAGTCAAGCAAAAGACTTAGCTAGGAGTGTGGTACTAAGATGGTTAAGATAGGGAGCTTGACTAGGATCTTTATGATCCGGATAGCTAAGCACGAAACCTTCCTAGAGACTTGAGAGTCTTAGATAGGAAGTTGCTTCTTAGAGGTGTAGGACACATCTCGGATAGGAAGTAGGCTAAGTGATTCACTAGACCTGAGGGTAGATTAGGAGTTGATAGCTTAGGGTGGATATCATGTGTTGATTGCCTTGGGTGTGTAAGTCCTTTTCATCATAATGAATTGCTTTGCCGGTGGTTGTGGTATTAACCCATGGATGTTTCCTCTTCAGAGGTTTTACCACGTAAAAATCACTTGTGTTGATTTTAATGCTTTTAGTTTCTTTACTTGCTTTATATTGTATTGCTTATAACACTTGTTTAATTGAACTTATATCATCTTGTTTAAGCAATTATATTGTAAAGCTCTCTAAGTGTGTGTATATTGTTTGTGTGGAAAAGAAGTTCGAGAATTTGGGCATGCACCTATTCACCCCCCCCCTTTAGGTATATTCAACACTATAAGTGGTTAAGGGAATTTCATTTATGAATCTATCACCAAGATCCGTTAGTTGAAAAGATTTATATATATCGACAAATAATGGCTGTATATAGGTGATCTAAATCCTAAGTGTCTTACTGACTTCTTTGAGTTAGATCGTGTTTCTTAAAATACCATGGGTGAGATTGGAGTAGTATTCCCGATCAATAACTCCGTATATTGGAATCACGTTTTGGCTTGTGGCTAGGAAGGTATGCACACAATAGTGGAATCCACTCCTTCTTGCGAGAAGTAGATGAGTAGTCTCCTTAAAGGTTGATTCAGAACTTGAACGATTAAGAGTGCTCTCCTTATTCCATAAAGGAATGAAGGATATAATCATTCATTAGATAATCAATGGTATTTAAAGGAATAGATATAATTAAAGAGGTATAACAGACTTTATGACCCACCTCTAATTATGAACTACTTGTGGAGGATCATACCATATGTAATAGCTATATTGATGGACATTGATAATTTTGTTGTGTAAAACATCTACAGTTATGAGAGTACAACCTTGGGTTTTAATGGAATAACTTCGAGGTTAATAATTGTGAAATATTAATTAAAGAGTTTAATTAGAAATATTAATTAAAGAGTTTAATTAGAAATATTAATTAAAGAGTTTAATTAATTTTTCTAAGTATTATTGGAGCTCAAAACTGTGGGTCCATTAGGTCCCCTTGCTAGCCCTTTACTATTGATAGTAACAAGGCTCACAGAGAATTGGATAGTCCAATTAATTGTGTTACGAAAGTAACTAAAATATATTTTGGGAATTAAGTAAATGATGTTATTATTTAATTGATGAATTAAATATTATTAAATAATATGATTATTTAATTGACATATTAATAATTATGAATTATTAATTGTTAGTTAGAGGTTTAAGTTTCAAACCTTGACTAGAGCAAAAGAATAAAATAATAAGAGATTATTTTTATTTCCTTTAAAGAGGTCAAAGGTTCAAACCCTAGTGGTGACCGAATTAAAAAGGATTTAGAATCTTATTTTAACTTGGTTTACTAAACCCTAAGATCCTAGTATATAAGATATACTTATCAGGAAAAAAAAAACTAACCGAAACCCTAAGAGAGATAGAGAGGTGCGGCAATAGTAAGAAGGAAAATATATATATATTTTTTGGCTCATACCTTGGCTGAACTCAAGCAAGGAGACAAGGCGTTGTCTTCCGGATCTCTCAAGTCTCTTTTCAACTGCTCCCAGAATCCATGATGTGCCCACACACACAGTTGCTAGATCACGGGACATATCTCAGAAGGCTTAGTGGTGAAGGATTGAAAAGAAAACGAAGGAATGATCTTCAAAGGTATGAAAACAAATCTCTTCCTTATATTCGTTTATACAAAAGGTCCAAAGACGATAAAATTTTAAAACCTATCGATCTTAACTCTTGATTTTCCATGTCACGACACTTACAGTATCCACTCTAGGGATTTTAAAATCCAAAGTCTCTCTTTCTTTATAAGTTGAACAAGGCTACTATCATACAGGTATCTTACCCGGAAAAATCGAATAGGGTGCAAAAGTCGCTCATGCCTTGTTTTGGTTACAAAATTGGATATAGTTGCTCCTTAAATTGAATTGCTTATAAAATCTATATCCTTGCTTTAATTCATGACAAATGGTGAAATTGGTTTGAATTCTTTTGGAAACCTTTGTTGTTTGCTTTGCCAATACCATTGTTTTTGGACTTGAATGCAACATGTCTTGCATGCAAAGCATCTTTATCACACTCTCCTTGCTAATGCTTACCTATTAGGGGAGACTCCCTTTACCTATCTCATGACAAAAAGGGGGAGAAAGGTTGTGAGAAATAGTTTGCTTTCTTGGTATCACATTTAGGGGGAGTTATGTTGAGAGAGAGTAACCCATTTTGGGATGTTGAATTTAGGGGGAGTTGTATTGCATGATTACATTATTAGATTGTATTGGTTTATTTTGTTAAGGCAATTGCAAATGCTCTTATAATCACCACACACACATTTGTTCTTGGAAGATATCTTTCTTGTTAATTGTCTGTAGGTTGGAATTTTCTACAAGCTTTGGATTGACTTTAAGATGTTCAAGATTTAGATTAGGAGCTTTATTGTAACGTAGAAAATTTTGTTGACCAACCGTCTCGTGTATTTGTGAGGTTGCTTTGTGAGTAGTGGTTTTGTCACAAAATAGCCAAAGGGGGAGATTGTAAATGCCTCACTTTTTGATTGGCTTATTTCATTGACAAAATCACAATGGGGTTTATAATTGTAAGGGTAGCTTAGGTTTGAAGAACTCTCCTCAAATGCTATTATACCTCATTGTGGACTTCAAGTGCTTCAAGGAAGGTAACTTACTTGTCTTGACTCTTAATTGAAGATATTTAGTTGCACATACACACACATCTCATGCATTTACATATCTTGTATATTTTTGTGTGTTTCATGTTTGATTATCATGCTTATTATTTACTCACTTCACACTTATAGTACATTCATATAGATTAGGTGATGCAGCAAGCAAAGATGATACGGCAAACAAAAGTTTGGATTTCATGGAGCAAAGGAATCGACTCAAAGACGAAGGGTGTAGAAAGAAGGAAGCAAAGACTCGGAAGGGCCGCAGCTGTCAGAATGGGAAAATTTCGGGGGCCTTTGCAGAGGGCAAACGAACTCAAAATCAACATTATAATATGTTTTCGGAAAGCCCAAGACGATCCCTACAAATGTTATGAAGACTCTATCTTCTATAAAGGGCTGCAACATATCTGAATTCGGCCATCTAGATTATTGCGCGAAGACTGAAACTGGACGAGAACTGGACGCTGTGAGCTGGACGAGATGATCTGGGCTGATTTTCGTGGACCTCTACAGAGAGCATATGAAGTCGGATTGTCTATTATAATATGTTTTCGGAAAGCCCAAGACGAGCCCTACAAATGTTATGAAGACTCCGTCTTCTATAACGGGCCGCAACATATCCGAATTCGGCCATTAAGTTTCAGGCGCGCCAAGACAGCTGTTTCGAGTTTTATGGTTTTTAATTGTTGTCATGATTCCGTACGTTTATTTTATTTCCTTTTAGTTTATATGTAATTAGGTTATTAATTATTTTATGATTTGATTTTTTAAATCAAATCCAATTTCCTTTTCTAGATAGGTTTTTAATGTTTTTGGATTCTTTTGATTTTTAGGAGATTTGATTTCTTTTCCATTTAGGATTCTTTCCCTTTTGTTTAGGATTTTCTTGTTAGTCAAGTTTTGCAATTCTATTTAAGTAGATTGTATTAGGGTTTGAAAGGTAGCTTTTGATTAATAAAAAATATAGAGAATTGTTTCTCAACTATCCATGTACAACATTCTTTGCGAAGATTGAAGTATTTGAAGCCTGTTAACAATCCTTCGTGCGCGAAGTTGAATGTTATCAGTAGCCTGATATTCTGGCATCCGTGCGCGGATCAACAGAATATTGGTAGGTTGTTTTCTAATTGTTTCTTACAGGTTTTTCTCGTAGAGCTTCCGCTACATCATTAGGTGTGCCTTGTTATTTTTGAAAAGAGATTTTTTCTCTTTGCCGCGGTCCGTACCGCTTCTGGTTCCACGGTTGGTTCCCTTGCATGGACTGCGGTTCTTGTCAAGTGTAGCCTCTAGTGTTTTTCGAATGTATGCTGCGGCTGGTGCAAGTTGCCTCTGCAGTGATCCCAACAACGAGGTTTTCCAGAAGTGAGACGCTAAGTATGTCGTGGCTGGTGCAAGTTGCCTCTGATGCCAGGTGTACCGCATAGTTTGGCAGGAGAGTGACGCTGGGTGTACTGCGGTGCAGACACTTTGTTCGTACCGCGACACGCACTGCGGTATGACATGTTTTTACCACTGTTTAGCCAAAATGACGTCATCTCTTTTAGGGCTTCATATATATATATATATGCCTCTTTCTCTCCCTGGTCAGACCTAGAGCTTATAATATGAGTTTCCTGAAAGCTTGAGAGTGCCTTGCAAGAAAAGTTATCAAGATTTGATTTTTATCAACCAAAACTCAAATACCCATCATCTATTCATGTTTCAAACATCATCTAGCATCATCTAGGTTGTGTTCTTCATGAGTTTTCTTAAACACACATGACTTGGTAAGTAGAACATCATCTTCATCCTCATCCATTCTTGTGTTCTTGCTCAACAAGATATCTCATTTATGACTTGACTAGTATCAAGATTAGATTGTTATCTATATGTTGAGATTTTTGTGTTGTTTGTTGGGCTTTGTTTGTGACAGCTATTGAATCTAGGGTTTTATTTGCTTATATAGCTAAGTTGTATGCATGTCATATAGCAACATAATATCTAGGATTGTTTGACTTGTTCATCCATGGCTAGATAAACATGAAATGTTTTGACTTTGCATTTATGCATTTTGAATATTGTTCATATTCACATTAGGTTGCATTTCTCTTCTATTGAGAGTTAAGTCTTGTATTTACCATGGGTAGTTTACAAGCAAAAGCCTAGAATCACCATTAAAGGCCTGCGGGTAGCAAATACGGATTAGCAATCGAATATGTGTGATGTGGTCAACCTAGATTGTGCTCGTTTGTGCAAATAGTGGATTTGAGGGTTCGATTGGAAATTATGCCTGTGAGTTTTTACCCTCTTGGGGCTTTTTCACATAAAACAAATCATTGTGTCATTGCCATTATTTTCCGCATTTACTTTACATGATGGTTTATGTTAGACACTAGGGGTGTTTGTGATTAATATTGATTAACCGAAAAAGTTGGCGATTAATTTGGTTAAAACCTATTCACCCCCATCTAGGTTTACTTAGATACAAAATATATATATGTATTTTCAAGCTCAACTCTTCAATCTGGATTAGAAACCTTGCTCATATCATTTACCTTAAATGTATCCCCCTTCTTTTCATTGCGAATCTCGTCAATGAAAGTTTTCTTCTTTATTGCTCTTTTCATCCATCTCCCTCTTATCTCTAAATGGAGGAATTTCTTCAATCATGTGCATGGCTTCAGTAGTCCTTGAGGTGGTCTCATCCTTATTTGGAAAAAAATTGGGGTCAGGTTCAGGAAACAAGGCTTTGGTGCGACCTTTGATCATGGTTTGGGTCGCGGTGGAGCTCGCAAAACTTATTGGAATTTTCCTGCAACCTTCCTCTTCTTCTTTCACCTCACTCTTTTCCTCTTCTTCCTTCACCAATTCTTTGCCACCTTGGAGTGTGATTTCTTTCCATGACTCCATGTTGTCTCTTAGGTTTTGAATCACTTGACTTGAAAGTCTTCCTTGATCTCTTTGACTTAGTGAGATTGCTATGTACCCAATTTGGCTCTCAATATTCTTGATAGATTGTCTTGTTTCTTACATAAAAGAATGAGTACTTAGAGCCAAAGATTCAACTAACTCCTCAAGAGACTTGCCTTGTCTTGGAGGTGGTTGAGCTGCGGATTGTTAAGGCACGAATTAGTATTGCATGGGAGGCAGCTAGAATAAATTTTGATTATTTTTCCATTAGAAGTTTGGATGTTGACACCATCCTTGATTGTAAGTGTTGGAGAACGTGTCATTCCTTTGTTGCATATAGTTCACTCAAGCTGTCTCCTCCTTGTAGACTCCTAGACTTGGGCATGATTTCGACGAATGTTCGTGATTTGCGCAAACCATGCACACTTGAGTTCTTGGAATCAATTGCTGAACCAAACTAACTAGATAAGCAATTCGGGGCCCATAATCATTTATGTTCACCTATAAAATAAAATACCTAAAAAAAAAAAAGAAAAAAAAAAAACTCAAAATAATAGTAAGCAATATAATTCCTTGGCAACGGCTCCAAAAACTTGTTGGTCGCTAAATAGGCAAACAAAAATAATAAAAACCTTACAAGTGCATAAATCGTATGCAGCAGCACATTGGTCAAGCAAGGATTGTTCCCACGGAGATTTAATTACCTACTAAATATTGAGTTTATATCTAAGACACTTTAAGACTCTAATCTAACTAAAAATAAGAAAACAATGACACTTGATGCACACACACCAATGGGGTTTAGATTTGATTATTAAAACTAAAGAAAATTAAATAACAATAAAAAAAAAGGCACATAAAAATAATTAAGGAAAAATCAAAATGCACATAAAAATAATTAAGGAAAAAACAAAAAGGAAAAACACCAATTAGGACATTCTATCCTCCTAAACAATTAACCAATCAATAGACACTAAAGACACCCTAGGACTCTAATCTAACTAAAAATAAGAAACCAAAGACTATTAATGCACACACACAAATTGGGTTTTGATTTTATTATTAAAACTAAAGAAAACTAAATAACACAATTATTTTAAAAAGGTAAAAGAAGTAAAGTATTTTTAGGTGATAATAGATTTTCACTCTAAATATAAGTTATCAGGAATAAATGACCCTTATAATACAATGTGTAAATGCTTCCTCGCTTATGGTAATAGTAGAAGAATATTTTTAGAGTTTAGTAGAAGATACATTAGGAAAATAATTTTTTAATGAACTTATGAAAGTAATGGAAAAAAACTTGATCTTTGTAGTTTGTATTGATATTAAAGGACACAGATATGCCAATGGATCAAATATGAAAGGTACGTTGGGACAAGGATGTAAACAAAAATTGTTAGATATAAGTCTCATAACATTTTATACACCATGTGGATGTCAAAGTGTTAATTTAGTACTTAAAGCTAATTCATTTTTTTGGGTTGTGTATATATTATTTATTTTCTTTTTTTCTTTAATAAAACGATGAAACATTTTAGGGATAATTACTCCGGTGGCCATTGAATTGATAACACACTATCAAAATGGCTACTAAATTGGAAAGTTGTTCTAAAATGACCATTTTTGGCGAACTTTGTGACACTAATGACCATTCCATCCAATACCATCTAATTCTATCCAATTCCATAAAATGAGTGACATTTTGGTAAATAAGGAGATGACATTAATCTATTTTAGATTTTTTTTAAATCATTTTTTTCTTTTGTTTTTTGAAACGAATAATTATATTTAGTGTGTATATATGTATACACACTAAATATAAGATATTTTGTTTAAATTTAGTCGGAAGAGATTAGAATTATATTAGGATAACATTTTGGCCTAAATTATTCTTCTTTCTAGCTAACTTGTATATTTTTTAATATATATTTCATTTAATCTTCTATCTCACTGACTATTCTTATCAATTTAATCGAGAGATATTAATTTAAGGGTACCTATTGTCATCCAAAGATATGATTTATATATTTATATTTTATTAAAATAAATTATTAATAACATAACCTTAAATAAAATGATTAAAAGAGTAAATAACTTGATTAAAATTAAATAAATCAAAATACTTTCCCCATCAATCACACCAACATTTAAACCTTAATTTTATTTTAACTATCAATTTTTTTTTTTTTTTTGTTTTGTTTTGATTTATCTTTAAGTTTGACAATGAGCGTATGAGCTTTCAATCACCTAATGATCAATTCTTTGTTTATGTTCAACTAACGTATACCTCGTAAATAATAATAAAAAATTTGATGAAAATATTGACAATGAGCGTATGAGCTTTCAATCACCTAATGATTCCTTTATTAATAGTAGATGTGAGCAACTTCAAAAATTAAAGAGATTTTTTAATTTTTTATTTGATATTAAAAAATTAAAATCATTAGATAATGATAATTTAAAAAGGTATTGTTAATATATAGATGGTATTGAATTTTTTTTTTTTTTTTTGAGCTGAAAATCTTTGGAGAAATTTTGGATAATAAAATAAAACATTATATATATATATTTATTTAAAATTGATTCTTTTCCAAATACGTGTATATAGGGTTGGGCACGAATCGGTTCGGTTCGAGCCAAAACCGTATTAAACCGACATATTTTCGGTTTTTAAGAATGTGAATCAGCTTGAACTATTTTGAACCTAAAAACCGAATTGAACAGAACACCTTTATCTCGGTTTGATTTGGTTCGGTTCGATTCAATTCGGTTTTGGGTCTATTGGGCTTTGAAGAGTTTTTTTGTATGTTTTTTATTTTTGCTAATTGGCACTGATGCCCCCTAAATTCTTCTAAAATATGCACTATGCCCCTTATACTTTTTTCTTTTCCACTAAACCCCTGAACACTCATTTTTTATTAAACACTTGAGTTTTTTACCCCCTTGTGAGGTGGCATATACAGTCGGCATTTGCCAATGTGTGAGAATTCAGGGGGTTTAGTGGCAAAAGAAAAAAGTATAGGGGGCATAGTGCATATTTTAGAAGAGTTTATGGGGTATCAGTGTCAATTAGCCTTTTATTTTTTTGGGCCTTTAAGATACTTTTTTGATATTTGGGTTTAAATTTTTTTAAGAAAATATAAACAATATACAAGGCCATTTTCAATCCAAATCTAAAATTTCAATTATATTTGGTCTACATACTCAATCAAAATATAAAATTGTCATAATTTCTATAAAATAGAAGTTCAAAAATGTAATACATAATGTAGTCCAAAATAAAACATCATCAACAAACAATTCATAATAAACTTAAACTTTACAAAATAATTCATTAAGACAATTATTTGGTTCGGTTCGGCTTTGTATGTTTGGTTTTAAAATTTCAAATCGGTTTGAACCGAATAGAAGCTATGAGCCAAACTAAACACCTTTTTTCAACTTGGTTCGTTTCAGTTCAATTCGGTTTTAGTTTTTATGCCCACCCCTACATGTATAGGCTATAGAATATTATTAACAGTACACAGTTTTATAGAAAAATTTTCAAAATTAAAATCGATAAATACTTATTTAAGATCAACCATATCAAAATTAAATAGATTAGCTCTTTTATCTATTGGAAAAGAAATTTTAGAAAATCTTGAATATAAAAATTTAATTGAAAATTTTGCATCTGAAAAATCACAAAAATTTAATTTTTAAAAAGTTTTCTTTTTATTATTTGAAAGTTTAGTCGTGCAGGGCAGTTCCCTATCTAAAAATATTTCTTTCAATGAAACTTCAACGGAATATTTTTGCAATAAACTATGACCCTCTCGATCGTCGTCCATACTCCGTATAAAATAATGCAACCATAAAATAAAAATAACATTCAAACTGACTATAAATTAATGGGCATGCTGCATTTACAGAAATTAAACTCTTTCAAATCTCATATCAATGGCGAGAAATCATCTAATTCTCACCATTCTTCTCCTTTTCTCTGCTCTCACAGCCTCAGAATCCGACCAATATTTCTCTAAGAAAATATCTCCCTCATCTCTAGGCCTCAAGAAAGAGAAGCTAACCCACCTTCACTTCTACTTCCATGACATAATCACTGCCAAAAACCCGACTGCGGTTCAAGTGGCGGAGGCCGCTATGACCAACGCCTCCTCGACCGATTTTGGTGCAGTATTTGTGATGGATGATCCTTTGACTGTATCCCCCGAAGTCAACTCCAAGATGGTGGGGAGAGCGCAGGGGATTTACGCGTCTGCGTCGCAGAGTGAGATAGGGTTTCTGATGGTGTTGAACTTCGCTTTCATGGAAGGCAAGTTTAATGGAAGCAATCTTAGCGTTTTAGGACGTAACGCCATTTTTTCCGGTGTTAGGGAGATGCCTATCGTCGGTGGCAGTGGTGCTTTCCGGTTTTCACGCGGCTATGCTCAGGCTAAAACCCACACCATCGATCTTCAAACTAAGAATGCTGTTGTTGAGTATAATGTCTATGTCTTCCATTATTGATCCACAATTATTTGTTGGTTTTTGATGTTAATTGTTATTCTCCTGTTCTAGCTGTGTCTTCTTCAACTTCAAATTATTAAAATGGATGTATTGTTTATTAATCTTGTATTTTTTATTTTATTTTTATATTTCCTATGCTGACTCGAACGGGAGATTATTAGAATCAATCAGCGAGCAGTATTTGTTAACCTTGTTTGGTGATGTTTTTTTTTTTCTTTTTTTCAATAAATAAAACATGTTATTTTAATATGATCAGTTTGTAAATTATAAAATGCTGCCTAGTGGAACCAAAGTTGTTTGGTCCTGAAGTTTTTCTATCAGGATTGAGTACAGTATATATGCTTTTTTTTTTTTTTTTTTTTCGTATAAAAAATTCGCTGGCTAGTAACTAGTTCCACAATTCCTTAAGGGCTTGTTTGGTACGTCGTACATGAGAGGACAAGCATACCATACGGTACTAATTTAGTACTGTACGGCATTTGATAACATTTATAGTCTAACTGAATTGTACGACATACTGATTTAGTACTATCCAAATCATATTAAGTTATACAGTGGGATGATGTGTTTCTCAACCGTATTAGACTTAATAAAAAATAAATATATTTTTTCTTAAAAAAAAAATTGCTTGAGGCCATACAGCCTCCATCATGGAGGCTGTCTGGAATGCCTGGTTCAGAAGAGCGCACGAACCGCACACACTTACTGGAGAGTGGGTTTTCTCGCAAATGCACGGTATACGCGCGCACAAATGATCAAGTTAAAATTGGTATGATTTTGACTCTCATTTCTGACTCTTTATGCTTGATTCTCGGGTATTTCCCCGTGTTTAATATTGCAAAATCAAGTGTTTCAGGTTTTCTTAGGTTTCAAGAGCAGTTGGGGGAGAAGATGAGGACTTGGGTGCAAAAAGACTCACAAATAGGTGAAACAGGGCATTCTCGCTATTTGAGCAAGAAGAGGTCGCCACATGGTCGCCATGGCGATAGAGGAATTATTCAGAGCATCAAAGGGTCGCCACATGGTCGCCATGGCGACAGAGGAAGTTGTAAATCAATTAGGTGTGTCGCCAATCGAGGTTGCCATAACGACCCACACTTGCAAATGACGACCTCTCAATTTTAACTCATGGTCGCCACTTGTTCTTGGGAGTGACCTTGAGTGGCAAATGGCGACCTTATTAGAAAATGCTCAGGGTCGCCACTTGCTCTAGGGCGAGAAAGATGACTTTCGTGGCGACATCTGCATCGTAACTGTTTTGCGTCACATCAGCGAATCAAGCAGTTATCAGTACATGTCCAAATGCCCATATAAATATAGAGCCCCTTCGTCTTCAGCAGGTGGATCCAACACATTTGACAGCACGAATTCACTCAGTTGAGATCTAGATTTCTCCTCCATTGTTCATTTTTCCTCATCCTCCATTTCTATACTTGAACTAACCTATTTCCATCCAAACCTCAACACCAAACCTTGACTACTTCCCTAAATCATTCCTCTCCTACCATTCTCTACACCCAAATTCCTTTGTCACTCTCCATTAGACATCCATACTTCAAGACACATCCTCTTCTCCCACTCTTTGCATTAGGAGCATAAAAGGAAAGGAAGGATCAAGCATTAAAGAAGGAGGCCCAAGGGTGATTTCCTTATTTATTACTTGCTTTCCATTTTATTGCTAATATGTGTAACTAAACCCCTAATCTAGGGGATAGATTTGAGGTACATTTGGTTGTGGGTATTTGCTTTAGCTTTGTAATGAATCTCTTTATGTGTTCTATTCATTTATTCATTATATTCTATTCACTATATGATTGACTTGTATATCCATTTGTTAATTGCAATCTTGTTTAGAGTAATATGTTGTGCAATCATATTTGGATTGACACCCTTGTGTGATTAAGAACCCAATGAATATGATAGATTAGTGGTGGATATATCAACCCCACTAATCTAAGCCTCAATTGGTTAACATAGAGAGATTGATCTATTAAAGTGGCTAAAAAGGCATTACCTATACCCATTTGCTAATCAATCTATTCCCTAGAATCTATATTAATTGTTTACATCATTTATCTTATCAAGGTTGTTGAGTATTCTATTTTTCATATCACTTTTGCATTTTCATTTTTAGTAGTTAACTTTGGTGGTTTATGAAACCACACATCTATCACATATTATGATTTATTTTACTTGTTTGTAGATTAGTCAATCTATATAACATAGCACTCCATATCCCTATGTAACGAACTTGCTTACCACTTGCTAAGGGATTTTAATTGGCTTTAAAAGGGTTTTCAAAAGATCAAACTAATTACATCATTTTTGTGTGCACACGACAACTCATCAAAAATTGGTACCGCTGCCGGGGATTGGTAGCGTTTGTTACATAGATTGACTTTTCTTTATAGTTTACTTGTGTAGTTTAGATTGTTAGTTAGTATTTTGAGCATATTGGTTGTTGGTTGTTAACTTTTTCATAGTTATTTTTTTTACCTTTTTCCTTGTATCTCTTTATCTATTCCTTTTTCAGGTACTCAATTTTATGCACGGTAGGAGGTCTTTAGGTAGAGGAGTACACCCCCCATTGGAAAGTACTAGCTGTGTGAGAGAGTTCGAAGAAATTCATAGGCAAGCTATGAGTACGGAAGGACAACAACCTAGAAGGGAGGAAGAAGCCCCTATTACGGAAGAGATGACCGAATAAACTCCCGCTACCCATGGTCAAAGGATGACCATTGGAGATTATTCATTGCCTGCTATCGGGAATCAACCATCACTGATTGTGTTAAATTTGGTTGCTAGGGGATATGAGCTTAAGACGATGCTGATGAGCGTCGTTTGTGTGCTCAACAAAATGATATTTAAAATGTGTTCGTTTGAAAACCTTTTTTAACCACTTAAAAATCCACTTGGATAGAAAATTAGTAAAGTGGCAAGTAGGATTCGTTCCACAGGGAATTAGAGTGATTAGTTGAATAAATTAACTAATCTAAATGCGGTAAAATAAATCATAAAAATATGGATGAGTGAATGGGTTGTCAAGCCATCAAACATACATGAAAAATAACCCTAATAAACTAATAAAAGAATACTTAACAAATCTAGATAAGATAATGGAATAAACAATTAAGAGAATAGCTAGGGAATTAATGAGATCACAAATGAATTACGGGAAATGCTTATCAAGCTACTTTAGTGAACAAATCTCACAAATGTTAACCCATTGATTTCTAAAATGTGTTTGGGCCATTATTATGAACCCTAAACAACTTCCCACCGCAATGCCTAACCGATTAAGGAAAGGGGGTCACGGCGGGATTAATTTGTTACAATTAATGGCTTAGATTATCGTGGTTGATATACCCTCCGACAATCTATCCTATTCACTAAGTTCTCAATCCATCAAGGTTGTCAATCCAATCAAGATTATATAACAAATTATCCTAAGCAAGATTATAATCAACTAGTGGGTATACATGTCAATTATATAATGCAAAGAATCTAATTATAAAATGAATAGAACACAAATAGAAATTAAAATATATTAAAGCTTAAGCAAATCCCAATCCAAATATTCTCACATCAAAACCCTAGAAAGGGGATTTAATTACACATATTACAATCAAATGGAAGGCAAGTAAAAGATTAGGAAATCACCCATGGGCCTCCTTTTGTAAGCTTGATCCTTTCCTTGCCTTTGATGCTCCTTGTGTAAAGAGTGGATGATGAGGATGTGTCTAGATAGGTGGAGTCAAATGGGAAGTGACTAAGGAGATTTGTGGAGAAGATGGGAAGAAAAGGAATGATTAGGGGAAGTAATCTAGATATTAAGTTTAGGCAGGAGAGAAAATGGAGAGAAAAAAAATGGAGAGAAAAGGAATGGTGGAGAAAGGAGGTTTCTTGGTGGTCAAGAGTTGTCTTAAAGAGGAAAAATAGTGATGTATTTATAGGTGTGAAAAGCTAGGGTATGAAATGACAAGAATACCCCTCCTGAATGCCAACATAGATTATGGTTAATGAGGTCGTTTTAAGCCATTTTAAAATATGAAGAAAAGTCAATCTATGTAATCAATGCTACCGTTCCTCGGCAGCGGCGCCATTTTTGATGAGAGTGTGGGGGAGCTATTTCATGAGTCATGGGAGAGGTATCAACGCCTTGTGGCCCAATGTCCTCCTCCTCACATGTTCACTGAGGAATATAAGGTGTATTGTTTCCAAGGAGGTCTAACTCGATTCTCCCAAGTGTTGGTGGATAACGCTTGTGGAGGTTCATATGACACCAAGACCGCTTCGGAGATCTATGACATTTATGAGATGTTGGCACAAAACTCTCAACAACGAAATGCCAATAGTATTCGAGGTGGGAAATTTAATGTAAATGCTAGTATGGAGGCCGCCATCGAAATCTCAAGGATAAACAAGAAGATGGAGACCTTGACTTCTCATATTGAGAGTATGGGATTTCCGAAGGCGGGAGTGAAGTCGCTAGGAAGGCAAGAAGGAGGCTCTAGCGGGTAATTCAATGAGAACGAAGGGTTTGAAGACACTTTTCAAGGTCAAGAGCAAGAGGAGGTTCAAGCTATGGGATTTCAAGGACAAGGAAACAACTCCTATTCCAACAACTATGCTCAACCATGGAGGAACCACCCAAACCTTTCTTGGTCAAACAACAACAACATTTTAAACCCACCACCAAGAAATCATCAACAAGGGGTGTACAATCAAGGAGGTAGCTCACAAGGTGGTTACCGTCAAAATCAACAACAAGGGATGAACAATCAAGGAAGTAGCTCACAAGGAGGCTACCGTCAAACTCAACCACAAGGAGGATTTCCACAAGGAGGAAACCAATGGGGAGGAAACCAATGGAACAACAACAACAATGCTCAACCTAGCTCGTATCAACCTCGGCGAAACATTGATGAAGAGATGAGAGGTATGATGCAAGGTTTCCAAAGAGCCAAGAATACCTTGACAAGTTTCATGCAAGCTAGTGGCCAAAGGTTTGGCAACCTCGAAGCATCTTTCGGGAAATTGGAGACCCAAATGGGGCAAATTGCCGAGGCCCTTCAAAAGCAAGAAAAGGGGAAATTTCAAAGCCACATTGAGCAAGCTAAGGAGGGAAATTTTGTTAAGAAGGATGGAGCTAGGGATGAGGCTATGTTGTTTGAAGAAGCATATGTTCGGAAAGTGGAAGATCCGAGAAGTTTTGTGATTCCTATATCAATAGGAGATAGTGAGGTGCTTAAAAGAGTACTAGATTTGGGAGCAAGTGTGAGTATGATGCCCCTATCGACTTATGTGAAGTTGGGTTTGGTAGGATTGAAGCCAACCGGGAAGAAACTTATGCTAGCGGATCAATCCTCCCTATCATCAAGTGGTGAAATAAGGGACGTTCCAATTGTCATTGACATAATAGTGGTTTTAACAGATTTTGTAGTCCTTGACATTGGTGACAAGTCAAATGATGTTAGGGAGTGGCAAGTTCTTCTCGGTAGACCATTCATGGCTACCGCTCAAATGAAGATCGATGTTTGCAAGAGGAGAGTTTGTATGCATGCATTTGATAAGGAACTTGAGATTGACATAACCATATGCAATGATGACCTAAAAAGCATTGAGAGTTGCTATGTGGTTGAGGTGCAGCCACCAAGGACAAATGGTGGAAAAGTATGTGAATTAGTGCAATTATATGAAAAAAGTAGCTAAGAAGACGAAGTTGAGAGCATTGGTGACTCTGAGATTGAAGGGCTCAAGAATGCCAACCAAGATCTCATGCTTGAAGTAGAGGTTCTTAAGGCGGAGAAATATGCTTTAGAGAAGAAGCTTGATGATTTAGCAAGACGGAACCATAAACTCAAAAAGATCAATGTGGCTCTCACCATGGAGAATGAGGTGACGGTGAAAGAGCTTGGGGATTTGGCTAAACTCACCGAATAATTTGAGGAAGAGTCCTCAAGAAAGATGAGAAAGACTCTCATGAGTGTAGATGCCAAGAACAAGGCAATTGAGGAGTTGAAGGAGGAGTTGAGCAAGAGAGAGATGTCTTTGAAGGTTGCTAAGGTGAAAGAGTGCGACTATTTGATGGAGATAGATCGGATGGATCAAGCCATCAAGGAACTCACCAAGGACGGTCCCTCGAGGCCTCAACCTCCATTGCAAAAGGGAAGATTTCCTTCATCCCCTTTAACTTGTTATTTTTGTCATAAGAGGGGTCATGTAAAGTCTAAGGGCTTTGAATTTTTGAAGCATGCTAATCATGAGAAAACTAGACCTAGAATAAGATCTAACCATGTAAAGAAAATTTGGGTTAGGAAGGATTTGGTAAATCAAGTTCGGGATGAGTCTATGGGTCCAATTTGGGCAGTCAAGAAGAAAATGAGTTATAATGTGGTTGACTTGGGTAATGAGCATCATGATTCCATTTCGCATGGTAGGATGCGGTAGTGTGATTTGCATTTTGTTTTTACATTCCATGCTATGAATAAAATGATTGTGTTTTAATTTTGCTTGTTGTGTGTTTCTTTTGTTTGCTTTAATTTTTCTAATAAGTGTCCATCTATTCTTGATAGTGTTTTGAATTATGAGCTTATTTGTGGATTTTGTTTCACTGCAATTGCTGATGCAATACTTTCAAAAGAGGATCTCAAGTAAGGGTCGCAATTTGGTCGCCATTTGCACATAAGTGGCGACCTCACTTACAAGAAGAATTCAGAGGTCGCCACATACATGGTCGCCATGGCGACCACATGTTGCAAATGGCGACCTTTACATATCAGGTGTGGTCGCCATTTGGTCGCCATGGCGACCTTACTTGTGCAAATGGCGACCACTTGCAAAAGTTCAAAATCCTTCTTGGTCACCATTTGGTCGCTATGGCGACCGAGAGGCACAAATGGCGACATAGGGCGTTCAGCTATAAGTCTGCAACTCAAATCATAACGCTGCACAACACAAGTTCTCTCTTCTCAAACTCTCTAAATTCCAAAGCCGTGGCACGCACGTAATCATCAAATCCGGTAAGCAATCACTCTAGTTCTTCAATTTTCCCATTCAAATCCTTCCTACATTGCATCTAGAAACATTAAGGGTGGTTTTGAGTTTGATTTGAAGTGAATAGTGAATATGATTGGAGTTTGTGTGGTTTTGATTCATATAGAAGTGATTGTGGAAGTGTGGTAGTAGTTTTGATTGATTGTAGGCATTCGGAGAGTGCCGGATTAGTGTTGAAGAGTCGTTGTGCTGCCGGATTTTTGATAGAATTTTTAGTCTTTAGATTGTGTGATATGGCTCCTAAGATGAAATTGCCAAGCAAGGGAGGAAAGGGTAGCAAGACCCCCACTCCTAAGAGGAAGGTGGTCCCTGAATGCAAACTCAATAGGAATTTTGATGACAGATTAGAGATGTTTGCTGAGAAGAAGATGTGGCCTGAGAGAGGCATTGATTTGGAGAGTTTAAGGGATACCCCTGTCCCGGCAACTGTGAATGACTTGGGATGGGGAGGATTGGCAGCCACTCTTCCACACTATAGTGAGAGCCTGATGAAGGAGTTTTATGCGGGAATGAATCCCGGGGAGTATATGAGGGGTGGTCCTATTCTAGTGAGAGGGGTTCCCATTTACTTGAATGTACCGGACATTAATATCTACTTTGGGACGACATTGTTGGAAATTGAGGGGTTGCGTGAAAGGATGGTGGAAGGGATCACCACGAATCCTTTGTATGTGAAGAATTTGGTGGAATTTGCTAACACTATGACCATCACTCCTATGACTGTCTGGATGGTGAAGAGATTCCCTCTCAAGCGGTCAAACTTGAAGATTGAGCAGGCCTTTTGGCACATCTTCCTCAATTCTTCCCTCAGGCCAGTTTCCCACAGATCCACTGTTCCATTTGAGGTGGCTAGGATCCTTCATAGTATCATTGAGAGGCAGCCTATTGATATGGGTATTATTGTGAAGATGGAGATTCAGCGGATTGGGAGGAATGAATCAGAAACAGATATCCTCCCTTTCCCATGTTTGATCACAGAGGCCTGCAAGCTGGCGGGTGTAGATGTATCTGGGGACATACTTAAGCCCCCCATGTCGGATATGGACTTGACCACTTGGCGACGCTTGATGATAAAGTGTGAGGAGATACCAACTGGTGGGAAACGTAGGAGAGTGCAGAGTTCAGAGGGTAGCACTAGTGTTAGGGAAGAATTTGAGAGAGTTATTCCTGAGGAGGACGATGATGATGATGAGGAGGAGGTTCCTATTTGTGATGATCATGGGCAGCCGTTAGGTCTTCGGATTCTAGATGGAGTACAGCGCATTAGGAAGACTCAGACTGGTGATTTTGATATTCTTCATGCTGACAAACTTGCGATTGAAGAAAGGCAGAAGGCCTTGGAGGACAGGCAGCTGAAGTTGGAAAGCCTGATTCAGGATTTGAGTGAGACAGTGATCACAGGTTTTACAGACCTCCGCCATGATCTGAGGCTCACCCCATATGTCAGGAGGCCGAAGAAGCCCACCACAGTGATTCCACCTACCCCCGCCGCACCTTCAGGACTTAGCACAGAGGAGCCTGACTTCGTATTTCAGACTGCACAGTCTGCTGTTGAGGAGGCAGCATAGTTAGAGGAGGCCATGGCCCGTTCCTTGACAGATCAGGGGCCCCGCTTTGTGGGAGGTCCTGCCATTGATGAGGCAGCTGCGCAAAGGAGATGGAGAGAGGAGCAGTCTAGGAGAGCATCATTAGCGAGGGAGCAGAGAAGGAAGGACCCGAAAGGAAAGGGTAAAGTAGAGCAAGATGAGGAGGAGGATTCTGATTAGTTGGCATACTAGCATTTCTAGGATTTATTTTAGCCTTCCATCATTTGCATTTTCTATCACTTTATTTGGACACCGCTAGTATTATGTTTTACTTTTGGATTATATTGTTGGATATTTTTGTTGATTTATGCTTATTTGCATTTCTTTTCCTTTTGCTCTATATTTTTCATTTTTGTCTTTATTTTGCTTCCGCATAGAATAAGGGTGTGGATTGGATTTTGGTAGTGGATTTAGGACATTTGTGCCTTATTGTTATATGTTGATTGTTTGGGTTTTGTGTATGGATGATTGAGGTGCAATATGCCGGATTATTGTTACATGTTGCTTTTGCCTTTGTTGGATTATTGCTTGAAACTTGTTGGATTGCGCTTGTTGTCATTATTTTTACCACCCATGAACATTGAGGACAATGTCAAATTTAGGTTTGGGGGTACTTTTGCGCAATGCCATGATGCTTGGTTTTCAAAATTGTGTGCCAAATTTTTCGAAAATTTTTGCGATATTGCCATATTTGAGCATGCTTTGCTTGTGGAGATTGTTCTTTACATGATGTAGTGAGGAATTGTGCATGTTTGAGAGTGTTCGGTATAGATTAACACCATGCCACTGAGGGTGTCATTGAACAAAGTGCGTTAATCTTTTTCTCTTAATGTTGAGTGAATTATCAAGTTGCTTGATGGCTAAGAATTAATAGTGGAGATTCCCGTGAGGATCACAAATACAGCCTTTAAAAAGCATATGTTGAGTTGTAAACATTCACTCTTTAAACACTCATTCTCAAACACTCATACAAACATGTATTGGTCTCATTTGCACTAAATGTTGTTTGCCATAGAATATTATGGACTGCTTGTGGATGCCTTATTTTGCTTAGTGGACAAGTCTTTAGAAATGATTTTAGGCAATGCATGTGAAAACCACTTTGGCCTAAACACTTCCAACCAATGTGAATATGTGTGCTCCCAAGCCCCTTTGAAGCCAAACACATTTAAAGCTTTTCTTTCATGAACCACATCTACATGAACCTTATAGCCTTATAATAATTGACCTACCTTGACCAAATGATTTACTAAGGCTTAGGAAATCAATGTAAAATTTTGAACTTATAAATGTAAGGTGTGTACCTAGGCATGTAAATATGTGCAAGAGTCTTGCAAAGCAAGAAATGTTTGAAAAGAAAAATTGAAAGAAAAACAAAAGCATGAAAAGCATGAAAAGAAAAGAATTGGCAAGCAAAAAAAAAAAAAAAACCAAGAAAGTAGGCACAAATGGCCTAGAAGAGAAAAAGAGAACCAAGGAATTAGGCACAAATGGCCTAGAAAAGAAAGAAAACTAAATGAACTACTCAAGTTGAAAATAAGAGTAGCATACACATGTATGATTGCGAGCTTGGACACCTTGAAGTGTGAACAATATGTGTGAAACTTGTGGAACTTAAAAATTAGAATATATTCCTTAATGTTAGGTTCCTTGTTATCCATTTTTCCATTCTTTATTTCACCATGACCTTAGGCCCCATTACAACCAAAGAAAAGACCTTCATGATCATTAGGATTGTCCATTTTGTACAAATTTGGTTGATGCATGTTCTTTCTAATTCATGGCTTGCAATTCCATTCATGAGATCACTTTTCAGGAAATTGCATTTTTAATGATTAGCATGTGCAATCAATTTGTTGCCATAACATGAATTCATATTGCACATGTACAATATTGAGTGAACCTAGGAGTCTTGGAGAAAAGAAGAGAGAATCCGGTGAGGTTTAGTATCAAAGCGAATTACATTCTAAACTAATAGCACCTTTGCTTTGAAGCTTTGGCATTTTGAATGTGAGATCGCATTGCGTACAATTATGTCTAAAGGTGGCACGTTTTTAATCTTAACTTGACATGCTCTTTCATGTTTAAATCCTCACCATGGCATAACTGTTTTAATCTCTTCATTTTGGCTTCGCACATTGATCATATGAAGTGATAACCTTTGAAATATCTCTATGCATGTCTTTGGGGGTTTGCTTGTAATTGTTTTGCTCGAGGACTAGCAAAAGATTGGTTTGGGGGTATTTGATCAAGTCAAAATTGGTATGATTTTGGCCCTCATTTCCGATTCTTTTAGCTTGATTCTCAGGCATTTCCCCGTGTTTAATGTTGTTAAATTGAGTGTTTCAGGTTTTATTAGGTTTCAGAAGCAATTGAGATGAAAGTGGAGGACTTGTGCGAAAATGTCTCACAAAGAGGAAGAAACAGGGCATTTTCGCCACTTGGACATGAGAGGTCGCTACATGGGCGCCATGGCGACAGAGGATTCTCCAAAGACATCAGAAGGTTGCCATTTGGGCGCCACTTGGTCGCCACTTGGTCGCCATGGCGACAGAAAGTCCCTAAATGAACCAGGTGGGGTCGCCACTTGGGGTCGCCATGGCGACCTCCCTTGCAAGTGGCGACCTAGTTCAGTCAAAGCATGGTCGCCACTTGGGGTCGCCATGGCGACCTTGATGTTGCAAGTGGCGACCTCTTTACATTTGCAGGGTCGCCACTTATGGTCGCCATGGCGACCTAGAGGTGCAAGTGGCGACCTCTACTCAAATTTCTCATGGTCGCCACTTGCCAAATGGCGAGAAAGATAGTTTTCGTGGCGACCTTCTCATCTAACCGTTTTACGCACCAGGGTCGCTATAGCGACCAAATAGCGAACAAGGCGCCACCTCAGCGAATCAAGCAGTTATCAGTACATGTCCAAGAGTGCATATATAGAACGTCCCTCCATCTTCAAAGGTATCGTAAAAATCAGAGAAAAATACAGAGAACACATCTAGATCTAGCTCTATCATCCATGGCACACTATTCCTCATCCTCCATTTCTCTCCTTGAACTCATCTAATCCATCCAACCCTTAACACAAACCTTGATTACTTCACTACATCATTCCTCATCCCACCATTTCTCCACCAAAATCCTTAGTCACTTCCCACCAAAACACCCACATTCCAAGACATATCCTCTACTTCCATTCCTTGCATCTAGGAGCATAGAGGAGAAGAAGGATCAAGCTTAAAGAATGTGACCCAAGGGTTATTTCCTTATTATTTACTTCTTTTCATTTATTGCAAATATGTGTAACTAAACCCCTAATCTAGGGGATAGATTTGAGGATCAATTGGTTGTGGGTTTAGTTTAGCTTGTAATGAATCTCTTATGTGTTCTATTCATTCAAATTAATTAGATTCCATTCATTATAATTGACTTGTATATCACTTGTATGATTTGTCAAACCATCAAACATACATGCAAAATTAACCTAACTAAAAATATGGTGATATGAAAAATAGAAGACTCATAATCTTGATAAGAAAAATGGATATAAACAATTAATGTTGATGCTAGGGAATTGATTGATTAGCAAGTAGGTATGGGTATTGCTTTTAAGCCACTTTAAGAACCAATCTCTACATGTTAACCAATTTAGGTTTAGATTAATGTGGTTGATATACTCTCCACTAATCTATCCTATTTATTGGGTTCTTAATCACTCAAGTGTGTCAATCCAAGAGTGATTATATAACATGTTATTCTAAACAAGATTGTAATTAACAAGTGGGTATACAAGTCAATCACATAATGAATAGAATCTAATGAATTAATAAATAGAACACATATAGAGATTCATTACAAAGCTTAAGCAAAAACCCACAACCAAATGTTTATCAAATCAATCCCTTAGATTAGGGGTTTAATTACACATAGTAGCAATCAAATAGAAACAAGTAAATGGTAAGGAAATCACCCTTGGGCCACCTTCTTTAGTGCTTGATCTTTGTTCTCCTTTGATGCTCCTAGATGCAAAGAATGGAAGAGGAGGATGTGTCTAGATAGGTGGATGGCTTATGGTGAGTGACAAAGGATTTGTGATGGAGAAAATGGTAGGGAAGGAATGGTCTAGGGAAGTAATCAAGATTTGGTGTGAGGTTTTGGATGGAAAAGATAAGTCCAAGTATAGAAATGAAGGAGTTTGAGAGATGATTAATGGAGGAAAAGGAGATTGGTAGGAGAGAATAGGCTTGGTAATCTATAAAAGTTGATGAATTTATAGGCTAGGAAAGCTAGGGTACGAAATGGGTATGAAATGACAAGAATACCCCTCCTAAATGCCAACATAGGAATTCCTACGCTGGAATTCCAACGTGGTCGCCACTTGTCCATCTAGGTCGCCATGGCGACCTCAAATGGCGACCTCTCATGGATTCTTCTGTCGCCAAGGTGACCAAATGGCGACCATTCCCATGTGGTCGCCATTTGCAAGTGTGGGTCGCTATGGCGACCTCAAATGGCGACCATGAGATGCTTTGCAATTTCCTCTGTTGCCATGGCGACCATGTGGCGACTTTTCTTGCTCAAATAGCGAGAATGCCCTGTTTCACCTATTTGTGAGTCTTTTTGCATCAAATTCTTCATCTTTTTCACAAATGCCCTTGAGTCCTAATAAAACCTGAAACACTTGATTTAACGACATTAAATATGGGGAAACGCCCGGGAATCAAGCATAAAGAGATGGGAATGAGGGCCAAAATCATACCAATTTTGGTTCGATCAGATACATGTCAATCTTTTGCCCGCCTTTCATGGGAAATTGAACGAAGATTGCCTACAGTTTATGAAGGAATTCAACGCAATTATTGAGACATTCCATATCATGTGTCTTTCTCGTGAGCACTTGCATATGCATTGTTTTCAATACTGTTTGAAGGACTTGGCTATGAAATGGCTAATGGGGCTTAGGCTGGGGTCATTAACAAGCTAGAGTCAGATTTGTAAAGTTTTCTTCAATAGGTTTTTCCCGGCTAGAAAGGCAAAGGAGTTGAAGGTCAAGATTGCGGATTTCTATGAAAGTGAAGGAGAGTTGTTTCATGAATCATGGGAGAGATATCAACTTCTTTTGGCCTAATACTTTCCTCACATGTTCACCGAGGAGTACAAGGTATCTTGCTTCCAAGGTGGTCTCACTCGTTTTTCTCAAGTTTTGGTGGATAATGCTTGTGGAGGTTCGTATGACACGAAGATCACCATTGAGATATATGAGATATATGAAATGCTAGCACAAAATCTCAACAAAGAAATGCAAATAGTATTCGAGGTGGAAAGTTTGATGTGAGTGCTAGCACGAAAACCGCCATTGAGATTTCGAGGATAAACAAGAAAATGGAGTCTTTGATTTCTTACATTGAGAGCATGGGATTTCCAAAGGCAGGGGCGAAGATGTTAGGAAAACAATAGGGAAGCTCTAGTGGTCAATTCAGTGAGAATGAAGGATTTGATGACACAAATCAAGGGCAAGAGCAAGAAGAAGTACAAGCTATGGGTTTCCAAGGGCAAGGAAACAATTCCTACTCAAACAACTACAATCAACCATGGAGAAACCATCCCAACCTCTTTTGGTCAAACAACAACAACATCTTGAACCTACCACCTAGGAACCAACAATAAGAAGGAAACCAACAGCAAGGAGTGAACAATCAAAGTGGTAACCCACAAAGAGGATGCCGTCAAAGAGAACAACAAGGTGGATACCCCCAAGGAGGAAATCAATGGGGGAGGAAATCAATGGAACAACAACAACAACGCTCAATTTAGTTCATACCAACCTCACCGTAACATAGATGAAGAAAGGAGAGGGATGGTGTAAGGCTTCCAAAGGGCTAAACACACTTTGACAAACTTTATACAAGCTAGTGGCCAAAGGTTTGACAACTTAGAGACATCGTTTGGGAAGTTGGAAACTCAAATGGGGCAAATTGTCGAGGCTCTCCAAAAATAAGAGAAGAGGAAGTTTCTAAGCCACACCGAACAAGCCAAAGAAGGGAACTTTGTCAATAGGGATGAAGCTGGAGATGAAGCAATAATGCTTGAAGAAGCATTTCCATAAAAGGTTGATGATCCCGAAAGTTTTGTGATACCTATATCCATTGGTGATAGTGGGTTGTTTAAGGGAGTACTTGACTTGGGTGCAAGCATTAGTATGATGCCCTTATCGGTTTATGAGAAATTGGGTTTGATAGGTTTGAAGCCAACCGGGAAGAAGCTCATGTTAGCGGACCAAACTTCACTAACATCATGTGGTGAGATAAAAGATGTGCCTATTCTTATTGATGGAATAGTGGTCCTAACCAACTTTGTGGTGTTAAACATCGGAGACAAATCTAATGACGATAGGGAGTGGCAAGTTCTACTTCGTAGACCCTTCATGGCTACCGCTCAAATGAAGATTGATGTGTACAAAAGGAAAGTTTTTATGCACTCATTTGAAAAAGAGCTTGAGATTGATACCACCATGTGCAAAGATGATCTAAAGAGCTTTGAGAGTTGCTATGTGGTGGAGGTGCAACCACCAAAGACTAAGGGTGGAAAAGTATGCAACTTGGTTCAATTGTATGAGAAAAATAGCTAAGAAGATAAAGATGAGAGCATATGTGATTATGATATTGAAGGACTCAAAAATGCAAATCAAGAGCTCATGCTTGAAGTAGAGGTACTCAAGGCAGAGAAGTATGCTCTTGAGAAGAAGCTTGAAGACCTAACTAAGAGAAATCATAAGCTTAAGAAGATCAATGTGGCTCTTACCAAGGAGAATGAGTCAACGGTGCAAGAGCTTGAGGACTTAGCCAAGCTCACCGAAGAGTTTGAAGAGGAATCTTCAAGAAAAATGAGGAAGGCCCTTATGAGTGTAAAAGCCAAGAACAAGGCACTTGAGGAAGTGAAGGAGGAATTAAGTAAGAAAGAGATGTCATTGAAGATTGCAAAGGTGAAGGAGTGTGATTATTTGGTGGAGATAGATTGGATGGACCAAGCCATCAAGAAAATCACCAAGGACGGTCCCTCAAAGCCTGAAAATCCAATGCAAAAAGGGAGAATTTCTTCTTATCCTCCATCTTGTTATTTTTGTCATAAGAAGGGTCATATTAAATCTAGGTGTTTTGAATTTTTGAAGCATGCTAATCATGAAAGAGCTAGACCTAGACCTAGAATGAGATCTAACCATGTTAAGAAAATTTGGGTTAGGAAGGATTTAGTGAACCAAGTCCGAGATGAATCTAGGGGACCAATTTGGGTAGTCAAGGAAAGGATGAATGAATGCTTGGTTGACCTTTGTGATGAGCATCATGGTCCCAATTTGCATGTTAGGATGCAGTAGTGCGAACTTGCATTTTTACATTTCATGCTTTGAATAAATATTTGTGTGTGTTATATTTTTAGCTTTTGTGTGTTTCTTTTTGCTTGTTTTTCCTTTCAAATAAGTGCTCAAATATCCTTGTTTTGAGTTGTGTGTATTGTGAGCTAATGTTGTATTTGGTGATACATTACAGGATCCGATTCAAAATGCACTCAGTGTGGAAATTAAGTGATTGTCGCTGTTTGGTCGCCATTGACAAATAGCGACCTCATAAATGGCGATCTCATTTAAGAGGAAATTCATGGTCGCCATTTACAAGGTCTCCATGGTGAAAGTATAATGCAAATAGCGAACAAAGCAGACCTGATAAGGTCACTATGAGGTTGCCATGGCGATAGAGAGACACAAATGGCGACCACATGCAAAACAAAAGGATCATTCGTGGTCGCCAGGAGGTTGCCATGGCGACAAAGAGTGCAAATGGCGACATAGGGTGTGCAACATATAAGTGATCACAACAAATTAGAACGCCACACAACAACAAGATCAATTTCTCTCAATTTCTCTCAACTTCTTAAGCCGTGACACGCACGAAATCGTCGAAATTGGTAAGCAATCACTATAGTTCTTCAATTTTTCCATTCAAATTCGTCCTACATTGCATCTAGATACACTAGGGGTGGTTTTGAGCTTGAATTGAAGTGATTAGTGCATAGGATTGGATTTTGTGGTGGTATTGCGCATATTGGAGTGTTGGAACATTGTTGGAGTGATTGTGGAGCACTCGGAGAGTGTAGGATTGTGGTTGAAGGACCATTGTGCTGCCGGATTTTTGAGTGATTTTCTATATCCGAGTTTTGTGATAAAATGGCACCAAAGATGAAATTGCCTAGCAAGGGAGGAAAGGGTAGTAAGGCCCCAACACCTAAGAAGAAGTTGGTTCCAGATTCTACATTGAATAGGAATTTCTAGGACCAAATGGAAATGTTCAATGAGAAGAAGATTTGGCCTGAGAAGGGAATAGATTTGGATAGTTTGGTAGATACCCTAGTCCCAGTAACAGTGAATGATATGGGATAGGGAGGATTAACAGCTACTCCTCTGTATTACAGTGAGAGACTCGTGAGAGAGTTTTATACGGGAATGAATCCCGAGGGAGTACATGAGGGGTGGTCCTATTTTGGTTAGAGGGGTTCCTGTTCATTTGAACACAGCGGACATTAACATATATTTTGGGACCACATTGTTAGATTTTGAGGAGCTGTGAGAACATATGGTAGAGGGGATTACCACAAACCCTTTATATGTGAAGAATTCAGTAGTTTTCATGAACACTTTGACTATCACCCTTATGACTATCTGGATGGCAAAGAGATACCCTCTCAAGCAGTCCAACTTGAGGATAAAGCCTGCCTTTTGGTACATTTTCCTAAACTCATCACTCTGACCGTTTTCCCACAGGTCTACGGTTCCATTTGAGGTAGCCCGCATCTTGCATTGTATTATGGAGAGGCAGCCTGTTGATATGGGAGTTATAGTGAAGATGGAGATTTAGAGGATTGGGAGAAATGAATCAGAGTTACATATTCTCCCTTTTCCATGTTTGATTACAGAGGCGTGCAGATTGGTAGGTGTAGATATATCTGGGGATGTTCTTAAACCCCTTTTGTCTAATATGGATTTGACCACATGGCATCGCTTGATAAGCAAGCGTGGGGAGTTACCAACCGCCGGGAAGCGGAGGAGAGTGCACAAATCAGAGACCGGCATAAGTACCGAGGCAGAGTTTGAGAGAGTTGTTCAGGATGAGGAGCGCTTTGATGATGATGATGATGATGAGGATGATGAGACTCCTGCTATTGTTGATGATCCTAGGCAGCCTTTAGGTCTTCGGATTTTAGATGGAGTGGAGCGCATCATGGGCATTCAGACCAGTGATTTTGATATACTTCATGCTGATGGTATAGTTCTAGAAGCAAGACAGAAGGCCCTAGAGAAGAGGCAGATGACTTTGGAGAGTCTGATTTAGGACTTGAGCGAGACCGTGATCACAGGATTTACAGACCTCCGTCATGATTTGAGGCTTACTTCATATGTCAGGAGACCTAAGAAGACTACCACAGGGACTTCATCTGTTCTAGCCACAGCATTAGGACTCAGTATGGATGCACCTGACCCCGTCCTTCAGACTGCATGGTCTGCCACTGAGAAGGCAGGCCAGTTAGAGGAATCTATGGCCCATTCCATTACCGATCAGGGAGTTCGTTATATAGGAGTCCCTCCAGTAGATGAAGCGGCTACACATAGGAGATGGAGAGATGAGCATGCCAGGAGAGCGGCTACAGCTATAGAGCAGAGGAGGAAGGACCCGAAAGGGAAGGGTAGAATGGAGTATGAGCAGACTGAGGAGGATTCGGAGTAGTTGCCATCCTATTATCTTTAGACTTTATTTTGGATTATCATCATGTGCATCATTTATTATCTTACTTGGATATTGTTAGCACCTTGGTTATTTTTCAGCTTATTTTGTTGGATATTTTATTGGATATTTTATTGCTTTATGTTTATTTGCCATTTCCTTATCTTTCATTTTTATCTCTTTATTGCTTTTATTTCATTTTTGCATATAATAAGAGTGTGGTTTGGATTTTGGTAGAGGATTTAGGACATTTGTGCTTTAGTGATATATTTTGATTGTTTGGATTTGGTGCATGATAGGATGAGAGGGCAATATTCTGAATTGTTGATATCTTTTGTATATTGCCTTTGCTTGAGGAATTCTTGCTTGATATTTGTTGAGTTATGCTTTTGAATGTTTTCTACCTCCTATGAACATTGAGGACAATGTCCAATTTAGGTTTGGGGGTACATTTGCGCAACACCATTTTGCTTGGTTTTTAAAATTGTGTGCCGAATTTTTCAAAATTCTTGCGATATTGCCATATTTGAGCATGCTTTGGTTGTTGAGATTGTTCTTTACATGATGTAGTGAGGAATTGTGCATCTTTGCCAGTGTTTGGTTTAGATTAACATCATTCCACTTAGGGTGTCATTGAACAAAGTGCGTTAATCTTTTTCTCTTAATGTTGAGTGAATTATCAAATTTGCTTGAAGGCTAAGAATTAATAGTGGAGATTCCCATGATGATCACAAACACGGCCTTTAAAAAGCATATTTCGAGTTGTCAAACACTTCACTCTCAAACACTCATACAAGCATGTATTGGTCTCATTTGCACTAAAATGTTGTTTACCATAGAATATTATGGACTGCTTGTGGATGCTTTATTTTGCTTAGTGGACAAGCCTTTAGAAATGATTTTAGACGATGCATGTGAAAAAACCACTAATTGGCCTAACAAATTCTTCCAACCCATCTAAATGTGTGTGCTCCCAAGCCCCTTTGAAGCCAAACACATTTTTAAACTTTTCATTCATGAACCACATCTACATGAACCTTATAAGCCTTAAAAATATTGACTTACCTTGACCAAATGATTTAACTAAGGCCTAGGAAATCAATGTAAGATCTTGTACTTGAATATGTAAAGGTGTGTACCTAGGCATGTAAATGTGTGCAAAGAGTCTTGCAAAGCAAGAAATCTTGAAAAGAAATTGAAAAGCTTGAAAAGAAAATGAAAAGAAAAGAAAAGAATAAAAAAAAAAGCATGCAAAGAAAAGAATTGGCAAAGCAAAGAAAAAGAGAACCAAGAGTTAGACACAATTGGCCTAGAAGAGAAAGAAAAGTAAAAGGAACTACTCAATATGAAAATGAGAGTAGAATGCACATGTAAAATTGAAAGTCTGGACGCCTTAAGTGTGAACAATATGTGTGAAGTATGTGGAACTTATAATTAGAATGTATGCCTTAGTGTAATCATCGGGTTCCTTGTTATCCATTGTCCTATTCTTTGTTTCACCATCACTTAAGGCCCCATTACAACCAAAAGAAAGACCTTCGTGATCTTTAGGATTGTCTATTGTGTGAAATTTGGTTGATACATGTTCTTTCTAATTCATGGCTTGCAATTCCATTCATGAGACCTACTTTTCAGAAATTGCGTTTTTAATGATTATCATGTGCAATCAATTAGATGTCCATAACATGAATTCATATTGCACATGTATTTTATTGAGTGAAACCTAGGAGTCTTAGAGAAAAGAAGAGAGAATCCAATGAGGATTAGTATCAAGGCGAATTACATTCTAAAATCGAATAGCACCTTTGCTTTGAAGCTTTGGCATTTCGAATGTAAGATCGCATTATGTAAAATCATATATAGAGTGGCATGTTTTTAATCTTTACTTGACATTCTCTTACATGTAGAAGTCCTCACTATTGCATAATTGTTTTAATCTCTTCATTTTTGGTTTCGCATATTGACCATGAAAAAGTAAAAAAACCTTTGAGATATTTTGATGCATGTTTTTTGGGGTTTAATTTGTGATTGTTTTGCTCGAGGACTAGCAAAATATAGGTTTGGGGGTATTTGATCAAGCCAAAATTGGTATGATTTTGGTCCTCATTTTTGACTTTTTATGCTTGATTCTCAGGCATTTCCCCGTGTTTAATATTGCAAAATCGAATGTTTCAGGTTTTCTTAGGTTTTAAGAGCAATTGGGAAGAAGATGAGGACTTGGGTGCAAAAAGACTCACTAATAGTTTAAATAGGGCATTCTCGCTGTTTGAGCAAGAAGAGGTCGCCACATGGTCGCCACATGGTTGCCATGGCGACAGAGGAAGTTGCAAATCAATCAGGTATGTCGCCATTTGAGGTCGCCATAGCGACCCACACTTACAAATGGTGACCTCTCAATTTTAACTCATTGTTGCCATTTGTTCTTGGGAGCGACCTTGAGTAGCAAACAGTGACCTTATTAGAAAATGCTCAGGGTCACCACTTGCTCTAGGGTGAAAAAGATGACTTTCATGGCGACATCTGCATCATAACCGTTTTGCACCCCAAGGTCGCCATAGTGACAAAATGGCGACATTTGCGCCACATCAGCGAATCAAGCAGTTATCACTACATGTCCAAATGCCCATATAAATACAAAGCCCCTTCGTCTTCAGTAGGTGGATCCAACACATTTAAGAGCACGAATTCACTCAGTTGAGATCTAGATTTCTCCTTCATTGTTCATCTTTCCTTATCCTCCATTTCTATACTTGAACTAACCTATTTCCATCCAAACCTCAACACCAAACCTTGACTACTTCCCTAAATCATTCCTCTCCTACCATACTCTACACCCAAATTCCTTTGTCACTCTCCATTAGACATCCATATTTCAAGACACATCCTCTTCTCCCACTCTTTGCATTAGGAGCATAAAAGGAAAGGAAGGATCAAGCATTAAAGAAGGAGGCCCAAGGGTGATTTCCTCATTTATTACTTGCTTTCCATTTTATTGCTAATATGTGTAACTAAACCCCTAATCTAGGGGATAGATTTGAGGAACATTTGGTCGTGGGTATTTGCTTTAGCTTTGTAATGAATCTCTTTATGTGTTCTATTCATTTATTCATTAGATTCTATTCACTATATGATTGACTTGTATATCCATTTGTTAATTGCAATCTTGTTTAGAGTAATATGTTGTGCAATCATATTTGGATTGACACCCTTGTGTGATTAAGAACCTAATGAATAGGATAGATTAGTGGTGGGTATATCAACCCCACTAATCTAAGCCTCAATTGGTTAATATAGAGAGATTGATCCATTAAAGTGGCTAAAAAGGCATTACCCACACCCATTTGCTAATCAATCTATTCCCTAGAATCTATATTAATTGTTTACATCATTTATCTTATCAAGGTTGTTGAGTATTCTATTTTCCATATCACTTTGGCATTTTCATTTTTAGTAGTTAACTTTGGTGGTTTATGAAACCACATATCTATCACATATTATGATTTATTTTACTTGTTTGAAGATTAGTCAATTTATATAACATAGCACTCCATATCCCCATATCCCTGTGTAACGAACTTGCTATAAAATCATACCTTAAGGGATTTTAAGTGGCTTTCAAAAGATCAAACTAATTACATCATTTTTTGTGAGCACACGACAGCTTATCAGCAAACCACACTCGTATTGAGCACATTTACCGGAAAGTAAGTTGTCACGCATATGTGAGGTACATAAGAGCGCATGAACCACGCATGTACTGCGCAACATTGCTGGAATGTTGTGCGCTGTTCATACCGTGCACGTACCGCACTTTTTCACTTCAAAGGCATTTTTATGCACAAAATCATCTTGGAAATGGGCAAACAAATGAAAGAACAATTATTATGCATGAAGTGTGATTTGAGACATAAATGCACACATTCAAAGAAACATAAATGCAAGAGTTATGGAGATGCATGTAAGTGTGTGTGTACAACTATTCTCTTTAGGAAGTCAAGAACAAGTGACTACCTCCTTGAAGCTCTTTTGGGTTGCCCGGAAGCTTACCCCGGAAGCTTACCATTGAAAGATCACCAAAGCTACCCGAGGAACTTAAGCCAATAAAAAACTGTGGAACTTACAATCTCCTCATTAAGCTATTCTGTGATAGAATTACCAATCACAAATAATCCTCACAGCAATAAAATAAGCTATGGTTAACAAAAGTTTTCTACAATGCAAGATATGCTAAAAACAAACCAAGACTTTAAATCTTTAGTCTTTAGTAGAAGAAACACGCCCTGTAAAAACATAGCAAGTGCACTTTCCAAGACATAAATGTATGTGAGGTGATCAAAACATAAGAGCATTTACACTAAAGAATAAACAATGCAAACCTTGTAGAAGAAACACGCCCTACAAAAACATAGCAAGTACACTTTCCAAGATAGAAGTGTATGAGGTGATCAAAACATAAAAGCATTTGCACTAAAGAATAAACACTGCAAAACCATATGATGCGAGAGCAAAAATGCTCCCCCTCAATGAAAATCGCCCCCTATTTTTCATAAACACCACTCCCCCTTTTTATCATGTTATAGGCAAAGGCAAAAAGAGTTAATCACAAGATAAAACATATATATATATATATATCTAGTAACCAAGATACTCACGTAATCATATATAAAAAAATAAGAGAGATTGCTCTCTTTGTTTGAGATCCTTTTATGGGGTCAATCCAAAACACATCAAGGTAACATTCAAATCCCAATAGACTTACTAAGTCCTCTAAACCTAGTTGCATCTAAGGGCTTTGTAAATATGTCCGCTAGTTGATCATTTGTACCTGCATGCTCAAGTACTAAGCTTTTGTTTTCAACTAGTTCCTGAATGAAATGATGTTTGATATCTATATAATTTTTCCTAGAGTGTTGTATCAGATTTTTAGAAATGTTTATATCACTCATGGGCTCTAATTTGATTAGCTATTTGATGCCTAGTCCTAACACCCACATCGGCATCTCCAATGATATCGTCATTATCATAAAGACGTCTAACCCAAGAAACGGGTTCTTGAGAGTCCAAAGGTGGAATTCTATCAAGAGGTAGAATGACCTCTTCATCTTGGCTTGACTTCACATCACTTGAAGTCTCACCATTATTCTCCAAAGGAGAATCATTAACAACATCATCATCCTTATCATGGTCAATAGTTTTAAGCCTACAGTCATCTATGCCAACTGAAACAATTAAGGTGTGTCTAAATATACCGATGGGGGGGGGTGGGGGTGTGAATAGGTTTTAATCAAGTTAATTATCAATTTTTCTTGATTATTCAATATTCAATAAACACCCAATCTAAGCAAAAAATACAATCAACTAAATCTAAGTGCAGAAAACAATAAATTGCACGTTGATTGATTTACATGAGAAACCCATTGAAACAAATTATGGTGTGTTCAATATTAATCTAGAGGGGGGGTGAATAGATTTTACCCAATTTTACCAAATTTTCGTTAATGGTCAAGATTACGAAAATACCCTCCACTAGTCAAAATACAATAGCAAGTGTAATATGGTGCGGAAATTAAAAGACACTTGATATTTACGTGGAAACCCTCACGGGAAAAACCACGGGCTATGTAAGTGAGCCACACTTGAACCTCGAATCCACTAAATGTGTAAAACGATTACAACCTAATCCCGGAAGTAATCACACACCTACCTAATCCCGGTATAAGTGAACCTAGTCCCAATGCTTGTGATTTATGCAACCTAATCCCGGAAGCAACACAAGACTTAGTTCTCAATGAAGAGAAAACAACCTAAGTGAATATATGAAATACTCAAAATGCAACAAGAGCAAGGCAACTCTATATGCTTACCTAGAATGATGATATATCAATGAAATCAATCCTAGATATCAAAAGCTAAATGACATATCATAAAGCTTAGCTAGATGTTATCAATCACAAAACAATCCTAGCTATCAAACAATGTCAACATGTCCAAACATGTGAACTCAATTAGTTGTAGAGAATTTCTAACAACATAATTGTCAATTAAATCCACAAGAACATTCAATTAAGCTTGACTAGATAAATAGACATTAATCTATCAACCTAATCATCAACCAATTGTACAAGAATGTTCTAGGGTTAGCTATTTAGGGAAAATCATCCTAATCATGTAAGCTATCACAAACAAAACCCAATCATGTCATAACTTCACTAAATATGCAATAAGAGTGAAGATTTGCTAAACTAAGCAATAAAAGACATGTCTTGACTAAGATAGAACAATAAATGAAGATGTTGAGTTTGTTCTACTTACCAAGTCATAAATGAAGAAGACCCATGGAAGATTGATGCATGAAACATGTTAGATGCACATGGGTTTTGGGTTTGGAGAGTCAAAGAAGCAAGATTGAAGCTTTCTCTCTCTAGGGTTTGAGTTTCTCACTCTAAGGTCTGATTTTGAGCTCTCAAAAACGAGCAAGGAAGAAGATGATACTTAAATAGGACCCCTAGATGAAATGACGTCGTTTTGAAAAGTTTGCAGAAGATATGCCTTGACCGCTGTTCACCCGCTCTACGTAGGGCGGTTGAACAGCGGTCCACCTGGGAAATGAAGAACAAAGTTCTTCATGATCGCCCTACGTAGGGCGAGTTCCAGGCGACCTAGGAGCGGTTGCTCTCGGGTTATGAACCGCTGTTCACCCGCTCTACGTAGAGCGGTTGAACAGCGGGTGAAGAGCGGTCAATTAAATCGACCAGTGGCACCGCTCTACGTAGGGCGGCTGTAGAGCGGCCAAGAGCAAATTGCTCAAAACCCCTTTTGACCGCTGTTCGTAGAGCGCCTGTAGGGCGGGTGAACAGCGGCCATAACAACCACAATGCATCAACTTCTACACATGATGCAATCAACAGAGAATGCAAGAAGAGAAATTAAATGAACATTAATACACACATAATAAGGACACACAATCATACAATAATAAGAATTATGCAAGTGTTGTGTGTGTGTGCATCTATTTCTCTTCATTACAAGAAACACTAAGAAATATACCTTTGGAGTGCTTCTTCCCTTGAGGTCTTGAAAATGTCCTTTGAGCATGATCTTCAATCACCTAACTACCCTTACAATTCAAATCCCCAATATGTGGTTTGTCTACGAAATAAGCCAATCAACAATGGGAATCCTTACAATCTCCCCCTTTGGCTATTTCGTGACAAAACCACCACTCACATTGATCCTCACAAGATAAATGAAACTTCGGGAAATTCTACATTACAAAGTACAAAGAGATAAGAAAAATAAACTTCAAGTCTTCAATCTCTTGTAGAATAACCAAACCTTCAAAACAATTAGAATACACTTCCAAAGCAAGTGTATGTGAGATGATCAAGTGAAAGAAAAACAAGCATTTGCATATGAATCTTTTAACCACAATATCATGCAATGTATGAGTATGCAATGCTCCCCCTCAAAGGTTACTCTCTCTCAAACTTCTCCCCAAAGCATACACAATGCTCCCCCTATATCTCTCAAGACTTCTCCCCCTTTTTGTCATGAGATAGGCAAAGGAGCTCCCCCTATAGGATTGCTTTAGCAAAGAGAGCTATTTGCACAAAAGGCATTTGCATAATTATATAAACGAACTTTATGCAATTCAAGAATTGAGAGAGATTCAAGGAGATTTTATTCACAGAAAAGTGTGTGTGTGTAAAAATTGCTTAGCATGTAATACAAGCACTATTGAGCTCATGCATAAGAATCAATCAAAGCAACAATCAACAGGTTTTCCAAATGAAGTCAAACCAATTAGAGCCCTGTTGTTATGACAAGAAGATATATATCCAAGCATTTGTGTGCAGAGTGTACTAATCACATCAAAAAATATATCATCTTTTCTACATTGCAAGACACATCATCAATCAACAATTTTGAGGTCTTTATTAAGCAATGCATCACACACATCATCAAACACATTTCAACTTTTCTGTTTTTCTCCTTTATCCTAGCAAGCATGTATTTCTGTTTATCATGCTAATGTAACTCTCTTGAATGCTTTCACTCGGTTTCAAATGAGTAGCCATTTCCTACATTGGGCGGCTGCACGTCATATTGCCAGTAGCCCTTTTTCAAGAGAGAGCTTAAGAATGCATATCAACGAATCATGAACATGGAGAATAATTTGAGGTCAATCACATGTACTAACAAGTAGAACATTCCTCAAATGGATAAGCACACTCAAGCAAAAATAGAAATCATGCAGTACATGCTAGGCAACCGTGCAAGGTGTTATTAAAAACATTATTAAAGCATTAATCAATGTTATTCACCAAGCATTCTCAAACAATCATAAAAGAGCATAAAAGAAGTTAACTTTTTGCATATGACAATTCATGCAAGTTTGCTCTCTTTGCTTGAGCTCCCCTTATTGGGGTCAAATACTAGAACTCATCACTCCACAAGACATATTCCAATAGATCTACTAAGAGTTTTAAATCGAGTAGCATCTAGAGGTTTTGTAAACAAGTCGGCTAGTTGATCATTTGTACCTACATGCTCAAGTACAATGCATTTATTTTCAACTAGATCTCTAATGAAATGATGACGGATGTCAATATGCTTAGTTCTAGAATGTTGAACCGGATTCTTGGAAATATTAATAGCACTCATGTTATCACAAAAGAGAGTGAGTGTACCTTGGTTGAATCCGTAGTCTACTAGCATTTGCTTCATCCATAGGAGTTGTGTGCATCCACTCCCCGCGGCTATGTACTCGGCCTCCGCCGTGGACAAGGAGATTGAGTTTTGCTTCTTGCAAAACCAAGAAACAAGATTGTTTCCAAGGAAAAAGCAACCGCCCGATGTGCTTTTCCTATCATCACAATTTCCGGCCCAATCCGCGTCACTAAAGCCTACAAGACTAGCATTAGTGTCAAAAGAGTACCAAATCCCATAGTTAGAAGTCCCATTCACAAATCGAATGATTCTCTTGACACAAGAGAGATGGGACTCCTTGGGATCGGATTGGTACCTAGCACACACACCCACACTAAAGGATATGTCGGGCCTACTTGCGGTCAAATAAAGCAAGCTTCCTATCATACCCCTATAAAGTGTTTGTTCTACACTTTTACCACTAGCATCTTTGCTTAGTTTCAAAGTGGTGCTCATGGGTGTGTTACAATGTTTGGCTTTCTCAAGACCAAACTTCTTCACTAGGTTTTTGGCATATTTGGCTTGGGATATGAAGATCCCATCACTTAATTGCCTAATTTGCAAACCTAGGAAGTAACTAAGCTCACCAACAAGGCTCATCTCAAATTCATGAGACATAACATCAACAAATTGTTGGACTTTGGTGTTGTTGGTGGATCCAAACACTATATCATCAACATATATTTGAGCTATAAAAAGCTCATCATTGTCTTTCTTGATGAATAGAGTCTTGTCAACACTACCTCTTGTGTAATCATTGTTGACAAGAAATTGAGTGAGGCGCTCATACCAAGCCCTCGGTGCTTGTTTCAACCCATAAAGAGCCTTCTTGAGGCGATAGACATGGTTGGGGTGGTGTGCATCCACAAACCCCTTGGGTTGCTCAACAAACACTTCCTCTTGCAAGAAGCCATTGAGGAAGGCACTCTTAACGTCCATTTGGTGCAATTTGAACTTGTGCACACAAGAGATGGACAAGAGAAGCCTAATGGACTCTAGGCGGGCAACGGGAGCAAAAGTCTCCTCAAAGTCGATACCCTCAATTTGAGAGTACCCTTGTGCAACAAGTCTTGCCTTGTTACGCACTACGTTGCCATCCTCATCGGATTTGTTCCTATATATCCATTTTGTGCCTATGACATTAGTGGTCTTAGGCCTAGGAACTAGAGTCCAAACCTCATTCCTTTCGAATTGGTTTAGTTCTTCTTGCATGGCAAGAACCCAAAACTCATCATTTAGAGCTTCATCAATCTTTTTGGGCTCTATTTGAGAGGTGTAGCATGTGAAGCTAATAAGATTAGCTATTTGCCTTCTAGTCCTAACACCCTCATTCACATCTCCAATAACATCTTCTTTGTTATGGAGTCTTCTAACCCATGGAGCGGGTTCATTAGAGTCCAAGTTAGGAACTCTATCAATAGGTTGTGTGTCATTTTCAACAACATTGGATGTCCCCACATTAGGAGTCACAACAACCTTCTCCAAAGGAGAATCATCACTAAGAATAACCTCCTCCTCATGATTACTACACTTGAGCCTTTCATCATCAAATACAACATTAGATGATTCCATAACACTTAGAGTTTTCTTATTGAAAACTCTATAGGCTCTACTATTCATGGCATAGCCAATAAAGATACCTTCATCACTCTTAGCATCAAATTTGCCAAGTTGATCTCGGTCATTTAAAATGTAGCATTTGCTTCCAAATGTGTGGAAGTAGCTAACATTTGGCCTCTTGCCTTTCCATAACTCATAGGAGGTATTCCTAGTACCGGGCCTTAGGAAAACTCTATTTCCTATATAACAAGCCGTGTTGATGGCTTCGGCCCATAGATTCCTAGGCACATTGTTGCTAAGCAACATCACACGGGCCATCTCTTGAAGAACCCTATTTTTCCTCTCAACAACTCCATTTTGTTGAGGTGTCCTAGGAGCCGAAAACTCATGGGAGATACCTATACTATCACAATAGGTTTCAAACGAAGCATTCTCAAATTCCCTCCCATGGTCACTTCTAATCCGTTTTATGCTTTTAATGTTAGAATTCATTTCATTTTGAAGTTTAGTACAAAGCATTTTAAACTTATCAAAAGTTTCGGATTTTTCTCTAAGAAAATATGTCCATGTGAACCTAGAGAAATCATCTACACAAACAAAAATGTATCTCTTTCCACCCAAGCTCTCGGTTTGCATAGGACCCATAAGATCCATATGGAGAAGCTCTAGAGGCTCCTTGGTGGAGAGATACTTGCCCTTTTTGTGCATGCTTTTAGTTTGTTTTCCTTGTTGACAAGGTCCACAAATACCATTGGCTTTCTTCCCAAGCTTAGGGAGGCCACGCACACATTCAAACTTTCCAAGGGTCCGTAGATCCCGAAAGTTCATGTGGCCAAGTCTTTCATGCCACAACTCAATTTGCTCATCCTTGGACACATTGTTTGAGACTATTCTAGCTTCAAGACAATAGCAATTGTCGCTAGATCTCATACCTTTCAATAAGGTTTGTCCATTGGGCTTTAGGATAGAGCAATTCTCTTTGTTAAACAAGACGGAATATCCTTCATCACTAAGATGAGAAATGCTAATCAAATTTGCTTTCAAGCCATCAACAAGTAAAGCATTGGATAAGGAGGGCAATCCGGGAACGGAGATGGTTCCTTTCCCTATGACATTCCTTTTGGATCCATCACCAAAGGTGACATTTCCTCCTTCCTCCATAACAAGAGTCTCGAAGAAACTCTTGTTTCCCGTCATGTGCCTAGAGCACCCACTATCAAGATACCAAAGATTAGAAGAATTTGCCTTCAAGGCAATTTGTGCAACATGGCAAACATTTTCATTCTTTCTAATCCATTTAAGAACAACATTTTCTTTCTTAAAGGTCTTTGGTACATGGGCTCTAGTAATCCTAGGATCATGCAAATTAGTCTCATTATTCCTGGGAACATGCATCTTGGCTCTAGTCTTTCTCTTCTCAATCATGCTTCTAGTTCTACACATTTTAATATATTGAAAGCAATTTGGTCTTATGTGACCATTAAAACCACAAAAGTGACAAATGGGAATGAATTGAGGAATCATACCATTGCCTTGAGCATTTATGGGAGCCTTCCCATTTCTTTGTGGTTGAGTGGGTTCAATCCATCTCCTTTGTTGAACCGGTCTATCTTGCTTCCAATGTTGGACTTGCATGATTGGATTTTTCCCTTTTTGAGCCAATAGATGAGGAATGTTGGCTTGAGGTTGTCTCCTTGGTGCCATCTTCACTTGTGCACTTTTTGAGTTTTGTCCTAGATCTATTTTCTTCCTAGGAGTATGCACCGGAGAAGCTTCTATGTTGCCCAAGCTCTTAACAAACACGGTCTTCTTAGAAGAGGTGGTCTCTTGACAATCTTCAAACCCAAGACCTCTCTTGTCACATGGACTCTTTCCAACACCAAGCATGTGATCTAATTTTTTGGTGCTAGAGTCCATCCTAGTAAGTGACTTCTTAGCTTCAACAAGCTCCCTCTTCAAACCTTCTTCATTCCTCCTAGATAAAGCTAACTCCTCTTTTAGCTTATCTTCTCTCTTCTTAAGTCTTTCCACTTCTTCACTTAAGAGATCATTGTGAGATGAAAGCTCAAGATTTTCTTCTCTCAACATCTTGATCTTCTTAGTGGTTTTCATCTCTAAGCTCCTAAACTCCTTAAGATATTCAACTAACACTTCTTTCTCCACATATCCATTAGTGGAGTTAGCATCGGAGTCATCTTCACTAGAGTCACTTTCCCTTTGACTCTCTTCCTCTTTTTCACTACCACTTTTGCTCTTGTGAGAAGAGGCAAAAGCTAGGAAGTTAGCCATGATGTCTTCATCATCCGAAGAATCATCTTCTTCATTTGAGTCATCACTACTTCCACTCCAAGTGGCGGCCATCACTTTTCCTTTCTTCTTTTCCTTGTGATTAGCACATTCGGGAGCAAAGTGACCAATCCCGCCACACTCAAAGCAACGGACCCCTTTCCTTTCGGTCCTCTCTTGCCTTGGTTCAAACTTCTTGAAGGGAACCTTTTTCTTGTCTTGGCCTCTAAAACCAAATCCCTTCTTTCCAAACTTCATAACCTTGTTGAATCTTTTCACAAACAAGGCCATGTCTTCATCCGAGTCATTCTTCACCTCCTTTTCATCCTTAGAAGCTTTCAAAGCAATACCCTTTTGCTTTTTAGGAGGAGTAGTGCTAGGACCCTTCCTAGACTCATAGGCTAGAAGTCTTCCAATGACTTCACTCGGCTTCATATCCTTATATCCACTATTTTCTTCTAAAGCCGTCACCTTTGACTCAAACCTATCCGGTAAGGATCTCATAATCTTTTGTTTAATCCTCCTATCCGAATAAGGATCACCAAGTTGATGACTTTGGTTGACTATGTCCATCAACTTGATCTCGAAGTCGTTGAAGCACTCATTCTCCTCCATCTTGAGCATCTCAAATTGAGTTTGGAGAACTTGAAGCTTGGAGTCCTTCACAACTTCGGTTCCCTCATGAGCAACTTCTAGGATTGTCCATGCCTCCTTAGCAACCCTAGTGTTTTGAATCAACTTGTATTGATTCTCATCCATGGCACATAGGATGGCATGCATAGCCTTCCTATTCCATTTTGACGCCTCAAATTCTTGTGCACTCCATTGTGCCTTAGGCTTCAAAACTTCTTCTCCTCCACCCGTAGGAGTCATCATGGGAAGATCATATCCATCTTCAACCGACATCCATGCTCGGTCATGAAGTTGACATATGTAGGATTCCATCTTCCCTTTCCATGAGGAGTAATTCAATCCGGTGAGAAGAGGAGGACGTGTGCTAGAAGCCCCCTCGTTGCTACCACCGTTTCCACTCATTGTGTTTATGAATGAAATGAAATGAATGCACAATGTATGAATGAACAAAAATCACACAAATGCAAAACACACCAAAATGAGCAAGGATCACCTAAGTATATCTAGGAACCCGCTCTGATACCAATTGAAACAAATTATGGTGTGTTCAATATTAATCTAGAGGGGGGGTGAATAGATTTTACCCAATTTTACCAAATTTTCGTTAATGGTCAAGATTACGAAAATACCCTCCACTAGTCAAAATACAATAGCAAGTGTAATATGGTGCGGAAATTAAAAGACACTTGATATTTACGTGGAAACCCTCACGGGAAAAACCACGGGCTATGTAAGTGAGCCACACTTGAACCTCGAATCCACTAAATGTGTAAAACGATTACAACCTAATCCCGGAAGTAATCACACACCTACCTAATCCCGGTATAAGTGAACCTAGTCCCAATGCTTGTGATTTATGCAACCTAATCCCGGAAGCAACACAAGACTTAGTTCTCAATGAAGAGAAAACAACCTAAGTGAATATATGAAATACTCAAAATGCAACAAGAGCAAGGCAACTCTATATGCTTACCTAGAATGATGATATATCAATGAAATCAATCCTAGATATCAAAAGCTAAATGACATATCATAAAGCTTAGCTAGATGTTATCAATCACAAAACAATCCTAGCTATCAAACAATGTCAACATGTCCAAACATGTGAACTCAATTAGTTGTAGAGAATTTCTAACAACATAATTGTCAATTAAATCCACAAGAACATTCAATTAAGCTTGACTAGATAAATAGACATTAATCTATCAACCTAATCATCAACCAATTGTACAAGAATGTTCTAGGGTTAGCTATTTAGGGAAAATCATCCTAATCATGTAAGCTATCACAAACAAAACCCAATCATGTCATAACTTCACTAAATATGCAATAAGAGTGAAGATTTGCTAAACTAAGCAATAAAAGACATGTCTTGACTAAGATAGAACAATAAATGAAGATGTTGAGTTTGTTCTACTTACCAAGTCATAAATGAAGAAGACCCATGGAAGATTGATGCATGAAACATGTTAGATGCACATGGGTTTTGGGTTTGGAGAGTCAAAGAAGCAAGATTGAAGCTTTCTCTCTCTAGGGTTTGAGTTTCTCACTCTAAGGTCTGATTTTGAGCTCTCAAAAACGAGCAAGGAAGAAGATGATACTTAAATAGGACCCCTAGATGAAATGACGTCGTTTTGAAAAGTTTGCAGAAGATATGCCTTGACCGCTGTTCACCCGCTCTACGTAGGGCGGTTGAACAGCGGTCCACCTGGGAAATGAAGAACAAAGTTCTTCATGATCGCCCTACGTAGGGCGAGTTCCAGGCGACCTAGGAGCGGTTGCTCTCGGGTTATGAACCGCTGTTCACCCGCTCTACGTAGAGCGGTTGAACAGCGGGTGAAGAGCGGTCAATTAAATCGACCAGTGGCACCGCTCTACGTAGGGCGGCTGTAGAGCGGCCAAGAGCAAATTGCTCAAAACCCCTTTTGACCGCTGTTCGTAGAGCGCCTGTAGGGCGGGTGAACAGCGGCCATAACAACCACAATGCATCAACTTCTACACATGATGCAATCAACAGAGAATGCAAGAAGAGAAATTAAATGAACATTAATACACACATAATAAGGACACACAATCATACAATAATAAGAATTATGCAAGTGTTGTGTGTGTGTGCATCTATTTCTCTTCATTACAAGAAACACTAAGAAATATACCTTTGGAGTGCTTCTTCCCTTGAGGTCTTGAAAATGTCCTTTGAGCATGATCTTCAATCACCTAACTACCCTTACAATTCAAATCCCCAATATGTGGTTTGTCTACGAAATAAGCCAATCAACAATGGGAATCCTTACACCCATGGCTGGGAAAAACTCACGGGCTAATATGCTAACCACACATGGTCTTCAAATCCACTACTTGAATGAAAGTTTACAACCTAGGTTGACCTCAACCATTCTTGGTCACTAACCCTTCCACTCTACCCAGCGGGCCTTTAATAGTGATCCTAGACCAATGCTTGTCAACTACCACCTTTAGCCACAAGACTTAATTCAATGAAGAGAAACACAAGCCTATGTGAACATGTATGAATGCTCAAATGCAATATATGCTAGATGAAACAAATACGGCGTGTTCTAATATTTATCTGGGGGGGGGGAGGGGGAGGTGAATTATTACCTAATTTTTGTGATTAGTCAATTTTACGAAAATTCCCCAAACTAGTCACAAAATAAAATGAAGTGTAAAAATGCGGAATATAAATGACACTTGATTTTTACGTGGAAACCTTCAACAAGGAAAAACCACGAGTTGTTATGTGTGCCACACACGAACCTCGAATCCACTAATTGTAATGATATTTATAACCTAGGTTGACCACGTCAAACCTTACTGCCTATAACCTACCACTAATACTCGCAGGCCTATAAAAGTGAACCTAGTCCAATTTGCTTGTGGCCTAAGCAACCTTAGCCACAAGATTTACTTCTCGATGAAGAGATAAATCAACCTAAGTGAATGTGCATGATATTCAAAATGCAATTTAATGCTAGGTTACACTAAATGCTTATCTAGGATTAAAAGATGAAAATTAAATCAATCCTATATATCAATGGCTATATGTCATGGCATAAAGCATAGCTATATATGATATGGCAATCCTAGGTATAGCTATCACAATACAACACTCAAACATTCAACACATAATCTCAATCTTGCAATTAGAAATTAATCAAAGAGATTACAAGTTATCAATGAGATAAATAGCTAAGTGAAAACACTAAGATTAGATGAAATTAGTGTTCAACTTACCATAGCATGTGTGTTATGAAGACCCATGTAAAAATTCATCGTAGATGATGCTAGATGATGCTAGAGAATGATTGATGCACATGAAAATGATTTGAATGATCAAAGATGAGTTCTTGAATAAAAAACTCTCTTTGAAACACCGTTGGTTATATATGATTATTAAGTCATTAGGGACGACCTAAAGTGAAAGCATTGGTTATATAGGTGTCCCAATTGATGTAACACCGTTTTGAAAAAATAAGGGTCGACCGCCGCGGGTACCGCTGTCAAACCCATAGCGGTGGTCAATTAAAAAGCATTAGGTAAAGATGTTGTGCTTACTGCTATGGCTGCCACAGCGGTTATAATAGCAGTAAGCACTATGAGCTAAACGGTTGTGCCTACCGTTGTAGAAAACCATAGTGGTCAAGAGAGCGGCAAAGACAGGTATTTCACCGCTGTGGCTACTGATGGATAAAATCGTGTTATAAAAACCTAACTCGCAAGTGCACGAATCGTGAGATAAGTATAGCGACAAATAGGGATCGTTTGTAAGATCCTTTATTTGTGTTGGCTTGATTCTATTGCAGAACTCTCTTTATTTGTATTAGTTGTTGCTTAGGTGATTCTTAGAAGAAAGAAGCCTCAAAGTTGAAGAAGCAACATCTCGTGCAAATTTCGTCTTCAAGGGGAACATCGCTTACTTGGATGAATAATTGAGTCTAGACGGAAATCGACATAGGGTGGGGTGTAGTCAAATCCTAGCATATTTCTTTCCATTATTACATTTGTGTTTATTTTCGTGTTATTTTTTTTTCGCAATAGCACTTAGTTTTATTTTAGTTTAGTTTAATTTGCTTAATTGGAAAACCAACCTTTTCGATTGTTTGAATAGCAAATAGGCTAATCAATTTCGGTAATCGGTCACTCGATCCCTGTGGGAACGAACTTTACTTACTATTGTGCTACTCTCCGACCTCGTTCTATTTCGAGTGTCACTTGAGTGATAGCCAAGACCACTACTTATACAATTTTGTGTTTGGTGATATTTCATATTAAATTGTAGAGTAATGCTAGGCTTCCCAACTTGTAAAACATGTAAATCATGAGTTTATGTAGTGATGGATGTGATGTTGACAACTCACATGCCAACATGATTTGAGAAGATTTTTAGGAAAATTTTTGAGAAAATGTTTAGGAAACCTAGCATATTAAGTTATACAATATTTGTAAGTGATTTTTTTTTTCTTCTAAATATTTTGTTAACAAATAAATTGATATATTTTTAGACTATAAAAACATATTATAATATATATATATATATATGTTGTATTATATTTTTAAAAATATTAATAAATATATAATTAATATTTTTATTACATAAATTATTATTAATGTAAATAGTTTAACATTTATACTATTAGAATAAAATTTATTTTATTTTATTTTATTTATATAATATTTATATAATATGTTTTTAAATTCATATATATTAAAATAAATTATATTATATTAGTTTGTATTGTATTTAAAATTATTAATGTTAAAATTTATTAATAATAATCATAATAATCATAATCATAATCATAATCATAATCATAATCATAATAATAATAATAATAATAATAATAATAATAATAATGATTTAGGCAAGTTACACTTAGTTGGAAAAGTTTTGGTATTATACACTAACACCCCCAAGACTTAAGTTTGACTTTGAAAATGCCTAAAATGCCCATAGTTATATTATTTTATACTTTATTTTTTTGCCTTTTAACCAAAAACTTTATAAACTTTAATAAAATAAAATAAATAAAATAAAATATATGATTCATTAAATAAATAAATAGTCTTAAAAATTAAATAAATAAAAAGTTATACAAATTAAATAAATAGATAGTTTAAATAAATAAATGAAAAAATTAAAAACATTAATTTTTTTTAAGGATATCCATTAATAGGGACAAGAAAATCTCTAAATATCCAAACTTTTACGGTAATGATGATGGTGAGAGAAGCTTCAAGGTTCCCCTAGTGTTTGGATATTTAGAGCTTGAAGGGAATCTTGAAGCTTCTCTCACTATCATCCTTATCGTAAAAATTTGGATATTTAGAGCTTTTCTTGTCCATATTAATGGATATTCTTAAAAAAAATATTGTTTTTAATTTTTTTCATTTATTTATTTAATTTTTTTAAACAATTTATTTAATTAATTTTTTAAAACTATTTATTTATTTTTTTTAAAAAACAATTTATTTATTTTTTTAAAAAACAATTTATTTATTTTTTAAAAAAACAATTTATTTATTTATTTTAAACAATTTTTTTTTTTTTTAAAAAACAATTATTTATGTAATTTTTTAAACTATTTATTTATTTATTTATTTTAAACTATCTATTTATTTAAGTTTTTTAATTTTTTAAAACTATTTATTTATGTAATTTTTTAAACTATTTTTTTTTTGTTTAAACTATCTATTTTTTTAGTTTTTAAAAACTATTTATTTATTTAAGTTTTTTTTAACTATTTATTTATTTAAGTTTTTTAATTATTTTAAACTATTTATTTATGTAATGAATCATATCTTTTATTTAATTTTATTTTATTTTATTAAAGTTTAAAAAGTTTTTGGTTAAAAGGCAAAAAAAATAAAGTATAAAATAATTTAACTAAGGGCATTTTAGGTATTTTCAAAGTCAAACTTAAGTCTTGGAGGTGTTAGTGTATAATGCCAAAACTTTTCCAATTAAGTGTAACTTGCCCAAACCTTAAAGGGTGCAGTGCAATTTGCCCTTATTGTTATTATTATTATTATTATTATTATTAATATTAATATTATTTCTTAATTCTTACCCCATTAATACAACCCCAAGCTAATACAACATCCATTGTTTATTTTTTTTTTTTTATTATTTATTTTTTTTTTTTAAACGGCAAGATTTTATTAAAAGCCATCAAGAGACCAAAAAGGAACACACAAACCCAGCCACAAGCCACAAGAAGCCAACAAACAAAGAACAAGACAGAGCAAGCGAAAACACAAGGCAAACAACAACCAGCTACGAAGCCCTAGCTGCGACCAAAACTGGCCAACCAACATGCCTCACAATTGGAAACACAACTGGGCAAACCCACCAGAAATAAACAAAACAAACAATAACACAAAGCCCTGTTAACATAAACGAAAACAGAACATCCAGGACAAAAAGAAGTAGAACCAAAAGCAAACCACCAAAACACGAACAACTTCACATGGAACCTCTTCTCAACAAGCAAACTGTTAGGTTTTTGGTTGTTGTTGGCATATATTCCATATCAAAACGTGCTTATCTTGTAATGTTTATGTGGTCATATTGATGATGATACAAAGCTTCAAAGAAAGATTTGACTACGGTACATGCAAGATGATGGCTTGATAAGGGGAAGTAGCTTCATTGCTCATCAAAGGTATAATTGACCTCATTCCTCTTACAAGGCATAGGCACACACACACAAATCATTCATATGTGTCCTTGCATTGTTGTGCACCATTTATATAACACATTCACATGATTTTGTATGCTCATGCATTGAACTCAAATGCTCATACATTTTAGAGTTGCATGTTCTAGGACTATGTCTAGGAAATGGCATTCATATGTGAACTTGTGTTTGTATGTTTGTGTTTCTTGTGTTTTGGACTTTAACATAGTCTTATTCGATTCATTATTGAGTCCCGGTCATTTCGGTTACTCATACGTTAAGTTTCGAGTCCAAACGATGTAGCTACGCTACTTTTCGTTCTCATTCGTTGAGTTGTGTTCGTCATCGTTTTCCGAGATGAATTCTCAACCATTTGTCAAAGTTTCATAGTCTTTGTCGTGCATGAGGGAGTCACGGTTCGTAATCCGAAAACGGATTCGAATTCGGAGTTCGGATGCCCGAATACGGCTGAAGAACGCGAGAGGTGCGCGAGGAGGTTGCTCGGCCAAAAGGCCAAGCTAGATGGCCACGTGTGGCACACGCTGACCACACGTGGAGGTGGCTGATGGTCACTTTTGTTTTGGACAATTTTGCCCTTCTTCCATTCTTTTTAAATCTCTCCATTTCCCTTCATTCTTTTCTAAGAAGAAAAAGTGTGAAATCCCGTCTATGATTTTCTCCCAAATTTTCTCAACTTCCAAACACCATAACTTTCTCATACGGAGTCGGAATTGAGTGATTCAAGTTGGAGATTGTTCGTATTCAAGTCCTCTATCTTTTCCAAGTGGTTGTGCAGCTGTTTGATTGATTTTCTGACAGATCTCCTCAGAAAATCGAACCAGCTCTTGTAATTGAGGTAGAGTTCATAACTTTGTGATTTCATCTTTTTTAAACCTCCAATTTGCTTGGGGTTTCTTCTTCTATATGTATATGTTTTTTTAATGAATGCTATAGAGAAAGGTAGCTTCATAATCAATCTAATTGAATAGTCTAATTAGAGACACATGTTGACTAGAATCTTTGATTCTTTGTTTTTAACATGATTGGGAGTTGTATTGTGATTAGATTGATATCTAGGATTGTTTGAGACTTGATTGATCAAGTTTATGATTAATAATCCTTTATATGTGACTTTGATCTATGATTGATGAAATCTAGGATTAGAACCTTTATATGTGTTTTTAGAGATATTTAGGATTGATTTGTTTTTAACATATCTCCTATCTCTAAATCTTTGGCTAGAATACTTGTTGAATAAATTTTGTGATTCTAGCATTTTTATGTATGTTTATAACATCTTGAACTTGTGCCTCATGTATATGTTTTGTTCAAGTGTTATTTGTATGAATGAATCTAGTAGTTTTTATGTGTTAATTGTATTCACATGCTCTAGGTTTTCATTCATGTTTTTGCATCTAGATTTCTATTGCTTGTGTTTTCACATCTCTAGATCTAGTTGTTCCATGGAATATATTGATCACATGTTCTATGTTGTTTTGATTGATTGCATCACTTGCATTCACATGATCACACTAGGAAGTCCTTGTAAAAGGCATGAAGTCTTGGCTAGAGTTGGGATGACTCGGATAGCCAAGCAAGAAGTCTTGCCTAGAGTCTTGAGGACTTGGATAGGTAAACAAGAAGTCTTGTCTAGAGTCGGGAGGACTTGGATAGACAAGCAAGAAGTCATGGCTAGAGTCGGGAGGACTTGGATAGTCATGCATGGGAGGCTTTCTAGAGGCAAGTGTGCCTTATATAGAGAGTTGGCTTATATATTGGTACGCCCGGGTGTTTGGTTAGACATAGAGTCCGATAGAGCGGGGTACATGGGATGTGTATGCACTCTTGAGGAATTTCTAATCTTCCAACGATGTTGGTTTTGGTATGAGTTCCAATATGTGGTGGTTTACATCATTGAGGGATTTTGTATCTTCCAATAGGGATTGGGTAAACATAGACTCCACATGGGTTGGTGACTAGGATTGGTCATTTTGTGGAATTTCTAATTTACTTTCCAAATATATATAAGTACCCAATGGTTGTAATTCAACCCGGGGATGTTTCCTCCTTGGAGGTTTTACCACGTTAAAAAATCCCTTGTGTCAATTCTTTCTATCTCTATCTTTTATATTTGTTTTTGTGTATGTTGTTATCTTGTAGTACAATCTTCACTTGTAATGTATTTGGAAACAAGATTTTGTAAAGTGTGATTTCTGAGCATATTCATTTTGATCATAATTGTAAATATAATTCGTTTATTCATTGATTTTTGTGTATAGGTATTCTTTGATTGATTCTTGTACATATTTGGGCACTATTGTAAATACAAGTATTATTTATATTGATTTTAATATAGTTTCTTCTCTAGCAAGTTGTAGTGTTCTTATCATTGTAATACTTTAAGCACAACTTGTGGAATGTGCACTTCATTGAATATACTTGTATATGAGATACATGGTTTATTAGTATATGTTGTGTAGACTAAGGGTGGTGAATTGAGCATACATGTGTTAATTGTTTTCTCATAACAATCTTGTTAAAGGTCAATTTGTATGCTCACCAAGGTTTTGTCACAAGTCACGAAAGAGTTTTTAAAACTAGTGTGTCAACCTATTCACCCCCCCTCTAGGTTGTTTAGTATAACCTTGTAGGTATTTTCACAAACCACTCATTAAAATGAATTAGCTAATACACTACAATGCATAGTCCAAAACAAGTTAAACATTATATTGTATTATTATAATACATTTTAAACTCCTAATACAATAGACCAAACATACCCTATTTTATGTACTCTTCTTACTTCTTTATTGTGTCTTTTTCTTATGGATTTACTTGTGGCCTTGTGGGTCTTTAACATTGTTGGTCTTGATGTTAATTCCAGACTTCGTACCTATTCTCTTTGAGCTACTCCCGTTATTTTTATTTCCTCCCTTAAGCGTTTCTTTCTTATAATCGTTATTCGTCGTTAGATAAATCTAACAGTTGATATATGACGCCCGCATCTAATGACTGTCTTTCTTATTTTGTGGAGCGAAAGGGGAATGCCGTAATAAAGTTATTGAGAAATGGTGTATAGGATTCAATATTTCAATTGCTGGGTAGGTAAAATCGCAATGTCATTGTACATATTCAATTCATCAATGTTATGAGGAAGCGTTTCTTCATATGGTTTGAAAAAAACTCCTCTACCAAATTGATTTTGAATTTGCACACTTAAGTGTAAATTACTAGCAGCTCATTTAATGCTACTATTGGAGTAATTGGTTGTGGTACTAACTTCTTGTGGTGTGCAAAAGTCTTGAAGAAGGCGATTAGATTAGGAGACCGGATCGAGTATATAAGACACCACAAGAAGTTAGTACCAGTATAATTGAAGGAAAGCTTTGTAGATTAGAGCAACGAGAGATTCGACACAAGGCACGCAAGAGGTGGAAAGTGAGACCGATCCCTAGAGTCGAAACATTATATGCTTAGTCAAGGCTATCGCGTAAGACCATTAGATCAGCTTAGAGTTGTAAGTCCTTGGACTAGAGCGGAGTAAGGTTAGATATATAGGGCGGCCATCCAATACAAGTATTAGGAGTAAGTCCATCTTCCTAGAGCTTTCAAGTTACATACTTTATAGAAGGCCCTAATGTAGGTCCATGTGCGTGTGTCGTTGGGTTGTTCAGAGTCATAAGTCCTTCATGCAAAAGCTTTCAGGTTATAACTTAGTTAGGCTCTCGCATACGTCCATTCGAGTAGCTAGAGAGTAGGTTAATCCTTTACTAGAGTCTGAGAGTGTGAACTTAGCTGGGCACTCGCATAAGACCATTTGTGCTGCTTGGAGTCATAAGTCCATGTATGTGCTAGAGCTTGGAGTTGTGTTTAGATATGGCAACTAGTACTTGGCGATAAGGCCAGTGCAATTTTTTATTGTAAGAGACTTGATTTACATAATGAAGAGTTTTGGCTAAATGAGGTCCCGTGGTTTTTCTTTTTGTGGTTTCCACGTAAAAATCTCGTGTCATGTTTATTAGTGCTCATTATTACTTTGTTGCATGCATGCTTGAGTGTAATGGTAATTGAATGAAATGTTAATTGAATAAATTGTTATGCTATGTTCAAATCCTATATAAACATTGAGTAATGTTCAAATGATCATCTAAATATTGTTGTGGACAATTTATTTATTAGTTGATTGTTAGTCAATTATTACTTTGTTAAGCAACATTTTATTAAGTTTAACTGAGTATTAATCTATTAATACAAGTGTGGCTTAATCACATTGAAGTTGTGTTGCACTTTGATACATTTATGAAAGGTTCGATTTAATTCCGTGAATATTTGGCAAAGACCTATTCATCTGCCTCTTAGTTTGTCTTAGCATAAATGCTAGAACCTTACAAGGCTCCTATAAATGCTAAGTATTTTAAACAAAAGGTCGAAACACAACCAATATTAGAATGTCATGAATAAAAACTAGAAGAAGAACACAAATGAAAAAATGACAAGTCACCACTAGAACCTGCAATAACTAGTACTCTCGGCTCATCCAAAATGTAGAGTTCCCCCCTGTCTATGGTTTATCCCAACTAGCTTCTGGGATTGCAGATCATTTACATGACAAGAAGTAGAAGAATATTCCCCTTTTTAACGAAAATCAATGTTAGTATATTGTCGAGAAATTGTTAACACTCTGTTTCATTGTCGATAAATTTTAGTAATATAAACTGCGAAGTACATTACTTGAATAGGTTTCTTAAAGAGATAAACATCTAAACGAATATCTGAAAGAGATAATTATTAACAACTAATATTCACTATTACCCATCACAAAGTCAACCTAATCCATCTCTAATAATGAAACTGACCAAAGCTTCATTCTCATAGAATGGGAAGGGAGCTTCATGTAGATGTAAGGTTAATTATTACGGTTCCAGCATAAGTCCCTGCAAAGAATGCACGTGGAAATCCTATTAGTGAAATGAAAAGTTTTATCTCATTATAGTTATTATGGTTTAATCAAATAATTATGCAATCACTAAAGGATAAAAGAATACATAATCATTTCAATTTTACGTGGAACTAGAATCAACCATTATTAGTGAAGAGGAAAGTTCCGTTTTAGGTCTACTTCCTGCTGCCTTGCTAGGCATATAAGATTCAACAACAAAAGGACAAATAATAATAATAATAAGGAAAAGAAGAAGAAGAAGAAGAAAAGAACTATCAAAACATACTTGATTTACTCGACCAATTAAGTCACCACCGCATGAGGGAGCCGATGACCTAATGGCCTTGCCATTGTTCTACGCTCACAATCCTGCATAGAATTAACAACATAAAATGGAAAGAAGAATGATTATATATATATATATATATTTTTTGCAGCAACAGCAGCAGGTAACATATGTTGTTTAAGTTATGACATAGCACAACCACTAAAATATAAATATATCCATTACCTTAAACATATGGAAGTAAAATGAGCTATTTGGATTCATTCTCCTCAGTTTCAAGTAAGCATATGCAAAGCTTAGTTGATCACGGTTGGTGAATCGAACAACTTCATTAAACCAAACACAGGAATATAAATTTGACATTGGTGTATGGGCTCGAATAATAAGACAAGATTCAGGGTTATCTGCAAAGTCCATGATTCAAGAATCAGCATACAACTTTCATGATGTTGTGAGATAGAAGAAAAAACCAAAATCCAACAGTAAAAAAGGCAATAAGACACGCACAACTAGGAAGAAGATTATTTGGGTTTGAAGGATCAAACTTGGTAAGGCCATCAGATTTGTAAACTATTAACTGTTCGTCAACAGCAGCCGCATTAACCTTTTTAAGAAATAGATTTCGAGCTGCTTCTTCCCACACATCATAACGAACATAATGTTTTGAAATGGCATACTCTGATCTAGTTCTCCATAAAAAACGTTCAATCATCAACATTGGATCAGCCTCAAGTCGTACTTTACTGTCGATCCAAATTGAATACCTAAATTAAAGTAAACAAGGAAACAACTTAGCCAAAAGATCTATTGGATTAGAAGTAGAGTAATGAGGATTATACAATAGATAACAAATCTTACCTAGCAGAAGGGAAGAGACGATGTCCTAAAAATTTTGCCACTTTTGGATTTTTAGGCATGTTATCAAATGGCAAGTTCCTAACAATGACAACTCTCCACAAATCAATATATCCTCTATCATCAGGATTATTTCCTTCTGAAGACAATGTTGATAGGGATTTCTCATCCACAAACAAAACGAAGCAAAGATTTTTCAGGGAGAAATCACTAATCTGAGAAACAAATAAAAACATTCAATTACAACAAGAACACAATTATTTGACTATGGTTGTTTATCATCTGGTCTCATTGACAATGTACAAAAAAAAAAAAAAAAAAAACTTTGAAAGAAACTTTTCTCTACCGGTTTTTTTTTTTTTTCACTTTTTCTTTACCTTATTTTTTGCAGGCTTCCTCAAAAAATCAAAGCTCCCAAAAATGCAAGAATATACTACGATCTTACAGGTACTCATGAATGTCTTGTCCTTTTCATCCAAATCGAATCCAGTGCTTGAAAATCCAGGCGTATTAACAAAACCACAATGAAGAGTGTGATTTTTTGCATAAAAAGATTTTTCTCTTTCGTGGAGGGTTTGATGTCCTCCAAATCTAGGTTTATACATGTTGGTCCTAAAAGGAACATCTTCTTTGTCAATATATTCCACTGAAAATTGAGTGAAATTCCTGAAATCCGTGAAATCCTTGGGCTCAACAAGATCATTAACCGACTCTAAAAAATCAATTTTGCAAGTAGGATCTGAAAGATGGAAAAAGAGCAGAATGATGGAATCAAACAAATTCAAAAATTTAGCACCGTAAAATATCATTAACATGAACTAGCAGATTTTGCTTAGAAAGTTTATTCAAAATATTTAACAATAAAGGGAAAAAAAATTGTATTATATAATATTAAACAATATTTATCATTTTAATAGAAAATCTCGACTATACAATAAAATGTTTATTAATTAAAATATGAACTACACCTAGTTAGGGAACATAAAAAACGTTACTCATCAATTACATGTTTTTTTAAAAAAAAACATTCACACAAAAATAAAAAGAAAAATATGCATGCAAATATGGAGGGATTTGGGATATGGGAAAATGCGGGAAACGGGGAGATGGGGATATCTCCACCAAACTCTCGCCCATCCCATTTCTCCAATTGTCATCCCTAATTGTGACATGCTACAAAACAAATGTAGCACAACTTGATTTGGTTTGGTTTTTAAACACAATAGCACTCTCTGCTCATCTGTGGGGTTAAAACTTTTAAATTTAAATGGTAATGTGAACATTTCCATCCAAGCTCTGAAACAATACGGTGGTGCACCACATGGCCACCTTCATATTTGTTTCTAAAAGATCAAGAAAATATTTCAAAATTAGGAGTAAGATACAAGACATAAAAATTGCCTTAATACTTCCTAACAACACAAAATTAATAAAAGAAACAAAATATCAATTAAAATCACATTAATACAAGCAAATTACACTTACATACTGGCAGCTTTACAACATTAGAACTTTCTTGTTGCACTTCTTGTGTACCTGCAAATTGCATATACTAATTATCTATATCTGTTTGTTCTTCAAATATAAATTATCAAGATAATAAGGAAAAGTCTGCAGTCTCACCATGAAAGAAATCTTTGAATCCAAAGGTAGCAAAATATATTAAAACAAGTGCAACAATAACAAACACGGATTGCAAAATTCTTATCTTTATAAATCGCCCGAATCTCCTTCCACGAGATGCAATACGAAAATAACTTGGTGAATTAAGAATACTGCCAGGGCCACCTCTTCTCACTAGTAACAACTCACAATTCTGTTTAACGAAAGTCATTTTGTTGTTTGTTTCTTGATCCAAAATTTTGGCAATAAAGCAGCTCGTCTGTAAAATAAATAAAAAATTATTTTCTCCCAAATGAAATTACACATTATTCATTTTCAAATACAGATCATAAACTTCAAAAAGCAATATCAATATTTGATCCATCTGTTGCTGAAAATGATAATAATAATTTTTTAAAAAAAATATACGCACATAAAACCGCAAGAAAATACACAAAATTCATAGTACACAAACACAAGCTTGCATCAAATTGTTAGAGACACAAGAGCAGCTGAAATTAAGTATATAATACAATTAATCAAGAGCTGGAGATCAAAATCGAGAAATTAAGAAAAGAATGGCGCACCTAATGCAAATATTTGTTGCAAAACAAGGAATGAAAGAGAAGAAAATGTGGCCAGAGTTTCTTATTGCATAATGCTGAATGCAAAGTTATAATAAAAATACGAAAGAGAGTTTATATAGGCAAGAAAATAAAAGACTAATAATATGTCATATCATATACAATAATACTACTTTGTTCAAATTTGATAACCAAATCTTGTGTCCAAATAATATGGATCCGATTTATTTGTTGAGTAATGCTACTTTGTTCAGATTTTATATTCAAATTCGGTGCCCAAATGATGTGGCATTATTATAATCCATTCATTTAAATCATGAAAATCTAATACAATTTAAATGAATGGGTTATAGTGATGACACATCATTTGTGCACCGGATTTAGGCATCAAGTTTTGGTGAACTAGCATTATTGTTATTTATATTAGAATTATATTATTGAAATGATTGGATTTTACATATACCATATTATTGAACTCTAAATTTGGACAAAATGGCACTACATTATCATATATAATAATATAAAAATAACTTCTTTCAACCAAAAGCTGCCATGTGTCTTATCATTTCATTAGTGCTCTTGTATTTTTAGTTCTTTCATTAATAATATATCATATATAAAAAATATAAAAATATCTTCTTTTAATCATAAGTTGCCACATCACCTGTCATTCCATTAATACTCTCATATTTATTACATATATTTCTTTCATTAATTGCATAAAATCATCATATATCATATATAATAATATAAAAATAAATTCTGTCAACCAAAAGTTGATAAATGTCATTTCATTAATGTTATTTTTAATAGGATTTCATTAATGTTCTTATAATCATATCATATCATATCATATATAAAATGGGGAGTTGCACAAACATCCCCCGAGATTTGATAAAATTACACAAATAAGACAGTTTTGATCATATACGTACATACTTCCCTCAACATTTGAAAATTGTTGTACAAACATCCCCTGCCGTTAGATGGATCCATTAGTCAATGGTCAAACGTGCTAAAAGTCTAAAATACCCCATATTTTTATTTTAAACAAAATAAAAAATATTAAAAATCTTTTAGAAAATATGAATGTATCTTAAATCTAAAAGTTATAAAAAAAAAAAAAAAAAAAAACTCATCTTCAAAAAAAAATAAAAAAATAAAAAAATTTAGTTTGTGCAATTCCCTCTTGATTTTAAATAAATTTAAATTTTAAAATTTATTTATTATTAAATTGTTTTAAAAAAATTTATTTATTATTAAATTGTTTAAAAAAATTATTTATAAAGATAGGTTTTTTTTTTTTTTTTTTTTTTTTAAACTTTCAGATTTAAGATACATTTATGTTATCTAAAATATATTTTTTAAATATTTTTTAATCTTATTTTTTAGTTTAATTAAAATAAAAAAGGGTATTTTAGACTTTTACACTTTTGACCATTGACTAACGGATCCATCTAACGGCAGAGGATGTTTGTGCAACAATTTTCAAATGTTAAGGGAAGTTTGTGTGTATATGACCAAAACTGCCATATATGTGTAATTTTATCAAACCTCGAGGGATGTCTATGCAATTCCCCCTATATAAAATTAGCTTCATTCAACCATAAGTTGTCACGTGTCATTTTATTAATGTTTTTTTCTAATAGGATTTCATTAATGTTCTTAAAATAATTATCATATATATATATATATATATATTGATAAGACTCGCCTCGACTCCTATCTTGATTATGAGAGAATCATGTGAAAACTCAATCTTTCTAGTTGAAAACCGAATCTTCTAGAAAATGTTACGAAAAATCAGATAAATCTCAAGGTGGCTCGTAACAAAAATCTTAAACAATCACTTTGGCTTTTCAAAACTTTACCGCCTTGTAATTTTATGAGTGTAATTTAATTTGTGGGTTATGGCCCATTATAAAACATAACTTAGTTAAAAAAGAAATTTGCTTTTTCTTGTGTTGGACCCATTTACTGAACCTTTACATATTCAAAACTAGTTGTGAAAATATGACTTCTAAAATCCATACGAATCCGACCATGCAAAACCAACCAGTCAAAAAACGACCAGATAAAACCAATTACACAAAACTGACTATGCAAAATAATGCTTAAAACATACACATTTGCATGCTTTAATTAAAGGGAAAGTATCATTTCCCCCATATATTTTGACCTATTAGTAAATCTCCCCCCCTGTATTTCGATTAATGGCTGTTTTTCCCCCTAAATATAAAGTATTTGTCATATTCCCCCTTACCGTTAGATTTTCAGTTAAAAAGGTTAAATTTCAAGTTAAAAGACATTTTTGCCCTTGTGTGATGTTAGTGAGAAAATACATTTATGACCTCAAACTTAAATTAAAAATAAAAATAAAAAACTTAAATTAAATAACTCAAGTTCCAGTTCATCGAGTTCATCGACCATCATCATCAGAAAATTCACCAAATTCTATAATTTACAAACCAAACAATAATTCACCAGTTTATCAAGTTCAAAACTCAAAACTACACCACCCAACCCAATCACCAACAGCTTTATAGCCAAACCCAACCACCACATATTCGAAACCAAACCCAACATCATCCACCATAGCCATCATTAGATTCAACAACCAAAACCACCAAAATCCAGAACCATCACCACCATCCCACTATCTCGTTGGCAGCCCATCCAAACCACCACCATCCTATAATCCAGTAACAGCCAAATCTCTATCAAAATAAAAAAGATGGAGACGAGAAGGAGAAAAGGAAAGAAGACGATCAGCGACGAGAGGAGATCGATAGAACACTGATCTACTCATTTGGAAGGAGATTGAGTGCCAATCTTCGCGTCCAGGAGGAGATCGAGCATCGATCTTCACTTCTAGAAGGAGATCGAGTGCGGATCTTCTCATTTGGATGACGATCGGCGCTTGTAGAGGTGGTGGTTGGAGTGATTTAGTGGGTTAGGGTGGCGGCTAGGGTTTGGTGTATGAGTGGTGGTGGCTAGGGTTTGGCTAGGAGATGATGGTGGAGAAGAAGAAAATGGTAATTGGTGGAGAAGGAAAGATCTGTTTTAATGAAAGAAAAAAAAAAGAAAAAAAAAAGGGAAAGTTAATTTCCCAAATCCTAACCACAAATTAATTTCATTTTTTTAAATAAAAAATGTATCTATTTTAAATGAAAAAAAAAAAAAGAAAGGGAAAGTTATTTTGTTAACCAAACATTAATTTCTATTCTTTTTAAATCATAAATATTTATTATTGATTTTACGTTTTTGCCCTCTCATATTTATTGTCAATTTGTCATCCATTTTCATTTGTTAAAGTTCCCTTATTACCCTTTCAGTCAAAGTGAAGATAACAGTCAATTGGGGATTGTAACTGAAAATCTGACGGTAAGGGGGAATATGATGAATACTTTCAATTTTTTTTTTTTTGGGGGGGGGGGGGGGGGGGGGGGGGGGGGAATGGTACTTTCCCTTAATTAAATCATGAACTACCATTTTTGTCATCACATGTGGCCTATCTCACGATACCAAAGAATCTGCACAAACCTAGTAGTAATCACCTGGGAAAAATAGTTTAAAATAAAAGAATGAGCGCTAACGCACAATGAGTGGAAATAAACTTTAAAAAACATCTTTTCTTTCGTAGAAACTGAAAGTTCACAAATTAACACGGTGTGTATACAATATCAATCTAGAGGGGGGGTGAATAGATTTTAACTAATTTTCACCCAATTTTCGTTTAAGGTCAATATACCGAAAATGCCCCTAATAGTCAATATAAAAACAACAAGTGTAATATGGTGCAGAATTGTAAATGACACTTGATGTATACGTGGAAAACCCAACCACTGGGAAAAAACCACGGGCTGTTTAGTGCGCCACACTTGAACCTCGAAATCCACTAATTGAAATGGAGTTTACAACCTATGTAGACCTCGTCTAACACTCCGGTCTGTAACCCCCCACTTCTACCACGCGGGCCTTTAAAAGTGGCTCTAGTTCATCTTGCTTGTGGCCTAAGCAACCTTAGCCAACAAGACTTAAATTCTCAATGAAGAGATAATACAACCTATGTGAATATTCAACAATACTCAATAAATGCAATAAGAGCTAGGCAACCCTATATGCTTATCTAGGATGATAATATGTCAATAAAAACAATCCTAGATATCAATAGCTAAATGACATGTCAAATAGCTTAGCTAACAATAGATTATAAAAACCTAGATAGCTATCACAAAACAACACTCAATCATGTCATCACAAACAATCTCTATTTTGAATATAAGATATTAATCTAAGATCATTCAAATAATAAAAGAGATGTCTTGATAAATAAATCACTAAATATCAATGATAAAAGTGAAGAACATACCAAGGGATGTGTGATGACCAATACTCACTCAACTAAGCAAACTAACTATGCTAGAAAATGCTTAGATGCATATGTGTATAATTTGAGTGTATAAAAATGAGTTCTTGATTTGATTTTCTCTCAAAAATCTCTCTTTCAAGTTTAGGGTTCTTTTGAGTCAGAGAACTAAGTTAGAGAAATGAGAAAGTATGATATTTATAGGCATCAAGAACAGGGCAAGTGAAAAGACAATTTTGCCCTTGAAATCACCGATCGGCGGTTTCATTCTGCGGTCGTGGCCGCAGAATGTAACCGCCGAATTGAACCCGAGAAGCAGGGGTTCATTCGGCGACCAGATTCGGCGGTCAAGCGAAACCGCCGATCAAAACCCAAAAAGAAACCGACCTAAAATATCTAATTCGGCGGTTTCAATTCGGCGGCCTGGCCGCCGATTAAACCGCAGAATCAAACCCGAGAATAATAAATGCATCAGGTCAATTCGGCGGTTTCGATTCGGCGGCCTGACCGCCGATCGTAACCGCAGATTCAATCCAGAGCTTTCTGGAATCAAACGGCGGTTTCATTCGGCGGTCAATGGCCGCCGATCAAACCGCCGTTTCACCAATGATGGTGAAACCAAAGGAGAAGCCAAGGGCATTCTCCGAAGGCGATCTTCGCGCAAAACCAAGCACATTATCGTGCGAGCGCGGACGTTTCCGAACATATTCGGGAAACGAATTACACGACACAAAACACACACCAAGATATGACAAACAATGTGCTAGTGTGAAAAGTGACATTTGAAGAGAATGCACACAAAAGTAAAGCATACATATGCAAACATTACAAGTGAGTGTGTGCAACTAAATCTCTTCAATAAGAAAGTAAGCACAAGATATACCTTTGAGTGCTTGTCCACCTTGAGGTCTTGAGAAGGGTCATTGAGCATGAACACCTATCACTTAAGCTACCCTTTACAAACAACCCCAATATGTGGTTTGCTCACGAAATAAGCCAATCAAAAACCGGGAATCCTTACAGAAACTTTACTAAAACTACTATCCCTGAATAAATCTAAAAACATATCTTTTCTCTACACTTCTGAAATTAATAAATATATTTCTAAAAACATTAATGCTTAATAAACTTATACCGGCTAAACTTAATCTAGTTTGTATAAAACTATTCTGTATCTATTTCTATATCTCTTTCTGAAACTGTATCTCTTCTTGAAACTGATCAGTATTTATTCTGAACTGTTCTGTAATCTGAATCTATACAAGCTAATAACTAACTAATTATCTTCTATGTAAATAAAACCCATTTTCTATAAATCTATAGTAAATCTTTATTTCCTTTTATAAAATAACTTTAAATCTTAAAATCAAATAATACTTTTCTTTAAGAAACTTTAAATATTCTTTCTTTACAAATCTAATATATATATAGGGTCATTCTTCGGTGCAACATTACACGATAAAACAGTATTTGATCACATATACATATGATTGCATGTGATCACAAATATATATAATGTTATCGCATATGAATTGCATATGATCACATAATTAAATTATTGTGATTGGATGTTATGACATACAATCACATATTAGTTGATGTGGTTGAATCAAAGAAGACATAATCACAATCAAATTTTCTATGTTGTATCATGTAATGTTGTACCTAAGGGCAGCCCATATATGTATATATATATATCATTTACAAAACTATTTAATAAAATATTATCCAATCAAATCTTTTGTTGCTATAAATCTTTACAAATTATGCAATAAAGCCATTAAAAGTATCTTTGGCATGCTTCATGAAGAATTCTCTTTTCTCTAAAATATTTAGTGTTGTAAATGAAATACTGCTAAATTTCTCATTCTCAAATATATGAAGTAAATATGATAATCTCTTTTCTTTCTCTATTGATCATAATCAGTATAGTGTTTGTGTGTATATATATATATATAGTAACCATGGAAATCTGTCATACGTGTCCCTAGTCTCTCTGGGTTCACACAGAGCTGAGGATAAACATCTGTCATACACGTGCAAAGTGACTCTGACTCTGACTTTGACTGAACATCTGTCATACACGTGTATAGCGACTCTAACATACACGTGCATAAATATTGAATCTGAATTTGATACTGCTGGGGATGGGTACACATCTGGTTTTTGAAATCTCTTTCTAAACATACATATAATTCTTTATAAATATTTTTTCTCAAAAACATGCATAAATATTCTTTTTCTTTCTTTTCTGAAAATTCTTGTAAATAACTTAAATCTGAAAATATGGAAATCTGTCTAAAAATAGTTGTATGAATTCTTCTTTGTAAAATCTTGTTCAATATATCTAACTCAATAATAAATCTATTTCTGAATTCTAGAAAACTAAAAATTCTTAAATCATATCTATGTTAGGGATTCTGACCAATGAACACGGAAACATCGTGCTTAATACTCGCTCATAACTTATAGCAATTAATAACGTCAATATAGCATAAAAATAGATGAAAGAAAATAAAATAATCACAATACAAGATTTAAGTGAAAAACCTAAATCGGATAAAAAATCAAGGTTCTATTTATACTAGTTACAGGGAGTTTAAGATAAAAAGAAATTCTATTCCTAAACGTACAAGACTTACTTGTTCCACATAAATATTATTTTATTTTATGATAAGTCTTCTTATAAAGAGTAAATCATTTTCCTTCAAGCACAAGAACTTCTAGAAAGAGAACTTTTCCTATTTCATGCAACATTTCCGATCTCAACAAAATACATCGTCTCCGCGATATGGGTTGTGGTGTGCACCCCGCTTCCTACACCGCGGAACACTTCTGGAACCGACCGTTCTAGATACCGTGATATGTGTCTCTTGCCTCCTCTGCGATCTACACCGCGCCTAATCCTTTGTAATCGAACGCTTCGTGTGCCACGATCCATGCGCCTTGTTTCCTTTCGGAATCCGTTTCTTCAATTCTTCTTCAATCTTTAACCTCCCTTAAACACGACCTTCAACTTCCAAACGTTATCCCACGTTTCCAGGAAGTAACACATCAATTGAGTTTCGTTTGGTTAACATTGGTTCATTTGAGAATACGAGCCAAAACCTAACAATCTAATCATCTGAAATCTGTTTTCTAAATAAATGAATAACTTAATCTAACATATAATTCTAAAATAAATAACTTTTAATATAAAGTATCAACTCACATAACTCCTCTACTCAATCTGCTTCTAGGATTGGGTTATGTCTGGATTCATCTATTTCTGGATCCACCCTAAAATACATAAAACTCAATTTTGGATTTATTGGGAAATCTAATATATATATATATGGGTAAGATCCATGGCCCCATTTTTTACCCAATTTTTAAAACGACTTCTTAGCTATTAAATCTTGCTTCTTTTAATGGATCAGATTTAATCTTTTTTATCTTTCCTTATTTAATGCAAACATTGTCTCTCACCTATTTAATACTTTTATCTCTCCAAAATATTATTATTTTATTTAATTCTCTCACCTTATTTAATTGTCTTTTATTTATTTTTCTTTTCTTTTCATTTTTCCTTTACTCGATTTATTTTTCTTTACTTTACTTGAAACCAGAAAATTATGGTGTGACTTTCACTCTTACTTTTTAGTCTTTAAAATCCTTTTATTCTTTTTTTTTTTTCCTTGTTTTTTACTATCCTTATTTCTCAATTTACTTAATACAAAACTATAAATTTTATACATGCAATCGCTTGCTTATTTTCACTCTCCTCTTTTGTTTTATTGATGTTTTATTACTTGTATAGATCAAGTCATGTATTCATTGGTAATTTTCCATTGAATTACTTATTACACCTAGTTTTTATTTTTGAAATATAAGTATAAATGAAGTCATGTGTGATGTTGTTATTGTTCAACTTTACAAATATATTAACATGCAAGACCAATACAAGTGAAATTAATTTTGTTGTACAACTTTACAAAAATTACACCGTATAAGCTAATGAAATAAGAAATGATAAAAGAGGAAAAGAATAAAAAAAATAAAAAAAATAAAAAATAAAGAAAATAAATAAGGAGAGTGGAAAAGAGCAGTGATTACATGTATAAAATTTCTAGTTTTAGATGAAGTAAATTGAAAAATAAATATAGTAAAAAGAGAAAAAAATAGAATAAAATGATTTTAAAGACCGAAAAGTGAGAGTGAAAGTCTCATCAATGATGTTCTAGATTCAGGTAAAGTTAAAAAAAAAAGTGTAAAAGAAAAAAAAAGAAAAATAAATAAAAGATAAAATTAAATAAGGTGAGAGAATTTAATAAAATAATAGTATTTTGGAGAGATAAAATATTAAATAGGTGAGACACAATATATGCATTTAATAAAGAAAGATAAAAGAGATTAAATCTTATCTATTAAATGAAGCAAGATCTAATGGCCAAGAAGTTATGTCAAAAATTGTGTAAATATATATATATATATATATGTGAGTAATGCTAGATGTCTCAATTTTTTTTTCTCAAATTCTGTCCCAAATGATGTGGCACGTGAGATGTCAGATGTCAGCATCTTATAACTCATGAGATTATATGGTGAGTGATGTGATGTAAACACCTCACGTGCCACATCATTTTGGACAGAATTGGGGGGGGCGCCTAGTGGTAGGCCTAAGAGGCAACTGTTTAGGGCCCCCAATTTTTGTTTAATGTGTATTTCTATCTGAAGGCCCAAATATAATTTTTTTAAAAAAAACATCTCAATTAGTATATTGTGCTGTAGATAATTCAATGAGCCTAAATATTTGTTTTAAAATAAGCCTAACAATACTAACAAAAAAAAATGGCCAACAGTTTCTCTAATGTCTATTGCCCAATTCAGTTCTTTAATGCCCATTGCCTACATACCCTTTTTTTAGTTACAGGGTTTCAATTCATCTATTCATCTTTATTATTTAATTCTTTTTTTCTCCACCAAACATAGCTGCCGCCTGCTGCATCTCTCTCTCTCTCTCTCTCTCTCTCTCTCTCTTTAAAGTCTCAATCTCATATCCCCATCCATTCAAGCTGTAAGGATTCCCATTTTTTATTGGCTTATTTCGTGGACAAACCACAAGTTGGGGTTTGAATTGTAAGAGTAGATTAGGTGATTGAAGACAACATCGAAAGCCCTCTTCAAGACCTCAAGGTGACAAGCACTCCAAAGGTATATTTCTAGTGCTTAGTTTTCATTGAAGAGATCTAGAAGCACACACGCACTTAGCATACTCTTCACATGTCACATTTCACACTAGTACTTTGATTGATTATATCTTGTTGTGTGTTTTTGTGTCTTGTAATTCGTTTCCCGAATATGTTCGGAAACGTCCGCGCTTGCACGATTATGTGCTTGGGTTTGCGCGAAGATCACCTTTGGAGAATGCCCTTGGCTTCTCCTTTGGTTTCACCTTCAGTGGTGAAACGGCGGTTTGATCGGCGGCCACGACCGCCGAATGGAAACCGCTGTTTGATTCCAGAGATCTCTGGATTGGATCTGCGGTTACGATCGGTGGCCTGGCCGCCGAATCGAAACCGTCGAATTAGACCTGATGCATTTATTATTCTCCGGTTCTGTTCGGCGGTTTAATCGGCGGCATGGCCGCTGAATGAAACCGCCGAATTAGATATTTTTAGGTTGGTTTCTTTTTGGGTTTTTGATCGGTGGTTTCGATTGACCGCCGAATCTGGTCGCCGAATGATCCCCTGCTTCTCGGGTTCAATTCGGCGGTTAAATTCTACGGCCATGACCGCAGAATGAAACCGCCGATCGGTGATTTCAAGGGCAAAATTGTCTTTTCACTTGCCCTGTTCTTGATGTCTATAAATATCACACTTTCTCATTTCTCTAACTGAGTTCTCTGACTCTAAAGAACCCTAAGCTTCAAAGAGAGATATTTGAGAGAAAATCAAATCAAGAACTCATTTTTATACACTCAAAACCATTCTCATATGCATCTAAATATCATCTAGCATAGTTAGGATGCTTGCTTGCATGGGTTTTGGTCAACACACATCCTTTGGTATGTTCTTCACTAATCTCATCTAAGTTTAGTGTTTTATTTATCAAAGAAATCTCTTATATTATTTGTATGCTCTTAGAATATATTCTAGATACAAAATAGAGATTGTTGTGTTGACATGTTTGAGTGTTGTATTTTGATAGCAACATCTAGGTTATTTTATCTATGATTTGCTAAGCTTCATGTCATGTCATTTAACTATTGATATCTAGGATTGCATTTATTGCCATCTATTCATCCTAGATAACCATCTAAGGTTACCTAGCTTTATTTGCTCATTGAATATCATTATTTATTCACATAGGTTGTAATCTCTTCATTGAGAAGTAAGTCTTGTGTGTAGCTTCCGGGATTAGGTTGCTTAGATCGCAAGCAATTGAAGTCTTGTGTGATAGACCGGGATTAGATCGGACACCGGGATTAGGTGGTCACACAAGCAATTGGACTAGGTTCACTCATACCAGGATTTAGGTAGGTGTGTGATTATATACCGGGAGTAGGTTGTAATCGTTTAACACATTTAGTGGATTCGAGGTTCGAGTGTGGCGTACTATACAGCCCGTGGTTTTTCCCGTGAGGGTTTCCACGTAAATATCAAGTGTCGTTTTATAATTCCGCACCATATTACACTTGTTATTTGTATTGACTAGATTGGGGTATTTTCGTAAATTGACTATACGCGAAAATTTGGTAATAAGGGTTCAAATCTATTCACCCCCCCCCCCCCCTCTAGATTATTATTAGATCACACCGAGTAATATATATTTTCAATTGGTATCAGAGCGGGTTCCTAGACATACATAGGTGATCCTTGCTCATTTTGGTGTGTTTTGCATTGTGTGTGATTTTTGATTTATTCATACATCTTGCATTCATCTCATTTGCTTTCATCCAAACAATATGAGTGATATTGGGATGAGCAAAGAGGGAGCGTCGAGCGTGAGGCCACCGTTGCTCACCGGTGATAATTACTCCTCATGGAAGGGGAAAATGGAAGCGTACTTATGCCAAATCCATGATAGGGCATGGATGGCGGTTGAAGACGGATACGCTCCTCCTATGATGACTCCCACGGGTGGAGGAGAAGAAGTACTCAAGCCCAAGGCACAATGGACTAATGGAGAGTTTGAGACTTCAAAGTGGAATAGGAAGGCAATGCATGCCATCCTATGTGCCATGGATGAGAAACAGTACAAGTTGGTTCAAATTACTAGGATCGCCAAAGAGGCATGGGAAATCCTAGAGACGGCTCATGAAGGAACCGAAGTGGTCAAGGATTCAAAACTACAAGTCCTCCAAACTAGTTTTGAGACCATTAGGATGGAAGAGCATGATCACTTCAATGACTTCCAAGTGAAGTTGATGGACATTGTGAATCAAAGTCATCAACTAGGAGACCCATATTCGGATAGGAGAATCAAGCAGAAGATTATGAGATCTCTCCCCGAAAGGTTCGAATCGAAAGTGATGGCTTTAGAAGAGAATGATGGGTACAAGGACATGAAGCCGAGTGAAGTCATTGGAAGACTTCTAGCCTATGAGTCGAGAAAGGCTATTACCTCACCTCTTAAGAAAAAGAAGAATATTGCTTTGAAGATGTCGAAGCATAACAAGGAGGAGGATGACTTGGACGATGAACTTAACGCATTTGTGAAAAAGTTCAAGAAGTTTGCCATGTTCGAGAAGAATGGTGTTGGATCCAATGGTCAAGACTTGAAGAAAAATGGTCATTTCAACAAGTTTAAGCCTAGGCTAGAGAAGGCCGAAAGGAAAGTGGTCCAATGCTATGAGTGTGGTGGTATAGGACACTTCGCCCCCGAATGTGCGAATCGCATGGACAAGAAGAAGGGAAAAGTGATGGCCGCCTCGTGGAGTGATAGTTGTGATGACTCCCATGAGGGAGATGAGTTGTCAAGTGATGAGGAGCTTGCCATTAACTACACGGCGTTTGGAGTCACATATGTAGAAAATGAAGTTGATGGCAAGGATGACTTGACTAGTGATCCCATAGAAGGATTAGATGAAGAAGTAGCTATAGAAGAGATTGATGTAGCCACTCATTGGGATATGACTCATATGTCATCAAGAGACAAATTTGATGATCTTGATGAAGGAAATGACTTCATTGGTGAGATGGAGGATTTGGGAAATGACTCCATTGGTAAGATGGAGAATATAGGGGATGACTCAATTGTTGAGAACTTGTTATCCCACTCCTCACATGGAATTGTGGAGAAAATGGATCTTGAAGACTACTTGAGAAGGGTTGAAAGCCTTAGGATAATGAATGAAAAGGAGATTTAACATTTGAAGGAAGAAAATCTTAAGCTTTCAACACAAGTGAACCACTTAAGTAGAGAAGTGGTGAGATCCATGATTAATGAAGACAAGCTAAGAGATGAACTAGCTTGGTCTAAGAAGAATGAAGAAGGGTTGAGAAGGGAGCTTGATGATGCTAGAAAGTTAATGGATAAGATGACCTCTAGCACGGAAAAACTCAACCATATGTTGAGTATTGGAAAAAGCCCCTATAACAAGAGAGGTCTTGGCTTTGAAGATGACAAGGAGATTCCCACTCCTAACAAGACTATGAGTGTCAAGAGCTTAGGCAACAAAGAAACTTCATTCATGCACACTCCTAAGAAGAAGATTGATCTAGGACAATGCTCTCAAAGTGCATAAGTGAAGGTAGCTTCAAGAAGTCAACCTACAAGATTTCCTCACACTAACTTCCCTCAAGCTCAAATTCATCAAGGGAAGAATCCAATCATGCAAGCTCATTTGGGGAAGCAAGCTAGTCTTGGTCAACAACAAAGAATGAGAGATCCTATCGAACAACCAAGACAACCACAAAGACATGGGAAGGCTCCTATGCATGCTCAAGGACATGGTATGATTTCTAACTTCAACCCTACATGTCATTATTGTGGTATTGATGGTCACATTAGACCAAATTGCTTTCATTACATTAAATTGTGTAGAGCCAAAAGCATGATTGAGAAAAAGAAGGCTAGAGCTAGATTGCATGTTCATGGGAAGGATGAGAACCACTTACATGATCTTATGACTCCTAGAACTCTAGATCCTTTGACCAATAGGATAGAAAATTTGTCACCTAAGTGGACTAAAAATAATGAACCCGCTTGCTACGAGACTTACAAGTCTCATAAAGGTTCAACCAAGTCCAATAGGCTTGGAAGGTCCATAGGACCTAATGACCTTCATTGATGAAAGGTGGTTTTTGACCCCATATGGGGAACTCAAGCAAAGAGAGTGTTTGCATACTTGATGCATGCAAAATATTTTAAAGATCTTATGCTTCTTTGTTGATTGCTTGAGTAAGCTTGGTTGCACATATGTATATATGCTTTTATCTCAATAAGTGTGATCCTTGCTTTGTTTTCAATCCATGTCATATTTATGTTCAAACATGCATTTTTGGACTAGGAAATTAACATAGGAAGTATGATTTGAATGACCTATAGTTATTTCCATGACATGATGATTCTTTGATGACATGCTAAAATGAAAAAGCATGAATTGATGATTGCATAATTCTTAAATGCAAAACTTGTGTGAAAAAAGCTTATGAGACTCAAATTGATTAAAGGATCTTGTATCCGGTCAAAGGATTTTACAATCCAAATGTCTCTCTTTCTTTATTTGTTGAAATGGCTACTATCATACGGGTTTCATATCCGGAAAAATCAAATAGGGTGCAAAGTCGCTCAAGCCATGTTTCACTTATAAAGTTGGATATAGTGTTTATTAAATTGAAAATCAATAAATTCTCTATATCTTTGCTTCTCTCATGACATTGGTGAAATTGGTTTGAATTCTTATTAGAAACCTTTGTCATTTGCTTTGCCAAATACCATTGTATTTTGGACTTGAATGCTACATGTCTTGTATGCAAAGCATTTTTGATTCACACATTTTAATCAAAATAAATCTCCTTGTTTCTCTTCAATTAATTGATTAGCATAAAGTGGCTTATATGACTATGCAAATATCTTGTATGCGACTACCTCTCTTTGCCTTAAGTGACCTTGTTGGGGACTACTCCTTTGCCTATATCATGACAAAAAGGGGGAGTAAAATGTGGTGAGGGGAGATGCTAAATTGTTGTAGCAATTATGCATATTGGAGAGAGTACATATTGAAGGGGAGTAACCCATTGAGGGGGAGCATTGCATACACATACATTGCATGATGTTGTGTTTAAAAGTTTAATATGCAAATGCTTGTTTTACTTTCACTTGATCATCTCACATACACTTGCTTTGGAAGTGTAATCTAATTGTTTTGAAGGTTTGGTAATTCTACAAGAGATTGAAGACTTGAAGTTTTATTTTCTTATCTCTTTGTACTGTAGAATATCCCGTAGCTTCTTTTATCTTGTGAGGATCAATGAGAGTGGTGGTTTTGTCACGAAATAGTCAAAGGGGGAGATTGTAAGGATTCCCATTTTTGATTGGCTTATTTCGTGGACAAACCACAAGTTGGGGTTTGAATTGTAAGGGTAGATGTAAGGATTCCCATTGTTGATTGGCTTATTTCGTAGACAAACCACATATTGGGGATGATTGTGTTGTGGGTAGCTTAGGTCATCTTGATGATTATCAAGGCAAGCTTCCAAGCATCCCGGTGACTTCAAGATCAAGAGCTTCTAAAGGTATATCACTTGACTTGATTCTTGAAGAGATTTAGTTGCACACACACACACACATTTCATGATCTTATGCTCTATATACTTTGTTGTGTGATTTGTGTTGTTGCATATTCGTTTTCATGCATGATCACCTTATCATTGTGTATTCATTCTTTGCCATGATTTTTGGCCTTGGATTTTGCATGAAGCCTTTTCTAGAGGTTAATTTTTACCTCAAACCGCTCCTGGACCGCTGTGATTTTCTTCCCAGCGCTAGGAAAGCGTTTTTCGGACAGAGAAAACCGCTCCCGAACCGCTTCCGGACCGCTGCCATTTTTCCGCAGCGTTTTGGCTTGACAGGGAAAACAGCTGCCGGACAGCTGCCGGACCGCTGCCGGACAGCTGCGGCTTTGGCAGCGGTCGTGCGTGACTTTTCGTTTTCCAAAGGCCAAAACGACATCATTTCATCTAGGGGTCCTATTTAAGTATCATCTTCTTCCTTGCTCGTTTGAGAGAGCTCAAAATCAGACCTTAGAGTGAGAAACTCAAACCCTAGAGAGAGAAAGCTTCAATCTTGCTTCTTTAACTCTCCAAACCCAAAACCCATGTGCATCTAACATGTTTCATGCATCAATCTTCCATGGGTCTTCTTCATTTATGACTTGGTAAGTAGAACAAACACCACATCTTCATTTATTGTTCTATCTTAGTCAAGACATGTCTTTTATTGCTTAGTTTAGCAAATCTTCACTTTTATTGCATATTTAGTGAAGTTATGACATGATTGGGTTTTGTTTGTGGTAGCTTACATGATTAGGATGATTTTCCCTAAATAGCTAACCCTAGAACATTCTTGTACAATTGGTTGATGATTAGGTTGATAGATTAATGTTTATTTATCTAGTCAAGCTTAATTGAATGTTCTTGTGGATTTAATTGACAATTATGTTGTTAGAAATTCTCTACAACTAATTGAGTTCACATGTTTGGACATGTTGACATTGTTTGATAGCTAGGATTGTTTTGTGATTGATAACATCTAGCTAAGCTTTATGATATGTCATTTAGCTTTTGATATCTAGGATTGATTTCATTGATATATCATCATTCTAGGTAAGCATATAGAGTTGCCTTGCTCTTGTTGCATTTTGAGTATTTCATATATTCACTTAGGTTGTTTTCTCTTCATTGAGAACTAAGTCTTGTGTTGCTTCCGGGATTAGGTTGCATAAATCACAAGCATTGGGACTAGGTTCACTTATACCGGGATTAGGTAGGTGTGTGATTACTTCCGGGATTAGGTTGTAATCGTTTTACACATTTAGTGGATTCGAGGTTCAAGTGTGGCTCACTTACATAGCCCGTGGTTTTTCCCGTGAGGGTTTCCACGTAAATATCAAGTGTCTTTTAATTTCCGCACCATATTACACTTGCTATTGTATTTTGACTAGTGGAGGGTATTTTCGTAATCTTGACCATTAACGAAAATTTGGTAAAATTGGGTAAAATCTATTCACCCCCCCTCTAGATTAATATTGAACACACCATAATTTGTTTCAATTGGTATCAGAGCGGGTTCCTAGATATACATAGGTGATCCTTGCTCATTTTGGTGTGTTTTGCATTTGTGTGATTTTTGTTCATTCATACATTGTGCGTTCATTTCATTTCATTCATAAACACTATGAGTGGAAACGGTGGTAGCAACGAGGGGGCTTCTAGCACACGTCCTCCTCTTCTCACCGGATTGAATTACTCCTCATGGAAAGGGAAGATGGAATCCTATATATGTCAACTTCATGACCGAGCATGGATGTCGGTTGAAGATGGATATGATCTTCCCATGATGACTCCTACGGGTGGAGGAGAAGAAGTTTTGAAGCCTAAGGCACAATGGAGTGCACAAGAATTTGAGGCGTCAAAATGGAATAGGAAGGCTATGCATGCCATCCTATGTGCCATGGATGAGAATCAATACAAGTTGATTCAAAACACTAGGGTTGCTAAGGAGGCATGGACAATCCTAGAAGTTGCTCATGAGGGAACCGAAGTTGTGAAGGACTCCAAGCTTCAAGTTCTCCAAACTCAATTTGAGATGCTCAAGATGGAGGAGAATGAGTGCTTCAACGACTTCGAGATCAAGTTGATGGACATAGTCAACCAAAGTCATCAACTTGGTGATCCTTATTCGGATAGGAGGATTAAACAAAAGATTATGAGATCCTTACCGGATAGGTTTGAGTCAAATGTGACGGCTTTAGAAGAAAATAGTGGATATAAGGATATGAAGCCGAGTGAAGTCATTGGAAGACTTCTAGCCTATGAGTCTAGGAAGGGTCCTAGCACTACTCCTCCTAAAAAGCAAAAGGGTATTGCTTTGAAAGCTTCTAAGGATGAAAAGGAGGTGAAGAATGACTCGGATGAAGACATGGCCTTGTTTGTAAAAAGATTCAACAAGGTTATGAAGTTTGGAAAGAAGGGATTTGGTTTTAGAGGCCAAGACAAGAAAAAGGTTCCCTTCAAGAAGTTTGAACCAAGGCAAGAGAGGACCGAAAGGAAAGGGGTCCATTGCTTTGAGTGTGGCGGGATTGGTCACTTTGCTCCCGAATGTGCTAATCACAAGGAAAAGAAGAAGGGAAAAGTGATGGCCGCCACTTGGAGTGGAAGTAGTGATGACTCCAATGAAGAAGATGATTCTTCGGATGATGAAGACATCATGGCTAACTTCCTAGCTTTTGCCTCTTCTCACAAGAGCAAAAGTGGTAGTGAAAAAGAGGAAGAGAGTCAAAGGGAAAGTGACTCTAGTGAAGATGACTCCGATGCTAACTCCACTAATGGATATGTGGAGAAAGAAGTGTTAGTTGAATATCTTAAGGAGTTTAGGAGCTTAGAGATGAAAACCACTAAGAAGATCAAGATGTTGAGAGAAGAAAATCTTGAGCTTTCATCTCACAATGATCTCTTAAGTGAAGAAGTGGAAAGACTTAAGAAGAGAGAAGATAAGCTAAAAGAGGAGTTAGCTTTATCTAGGAGGAATGAAGAAGGTTTGAAGAGGGAGCTTGTTGAAGCTAAGAAGTCACTTACTAGGATGGACTCTAGCACCAAAAAATTAGATCACATGCTTGGTGTTGGAAAGAGTCCATGTGACAAGAGAGGTCTTGGGTTTGAAGATTGTCAAGAGACCACCTCCTCTAAGAAGACCGTGTTTGTTAAGAGCTTGGGCAACATAGAAGCTTCTCCGGTGCACACTCCTAGGAAGAAAATAGATCTAGGACAAAGCTCAAAAAGTGCACAAGTGAAGGTTGCACCAAGGAGACAACCTCAAGCCAACATTCCTCATCTATTGGCTCAAAAAGGGAAGCAAGATAGACCAGTTCAACAAAGAAGATGGATTGAACCCTCTCAACCACAAAGACATAGGAAGACTTCCATGCAAGCTCAAAGACAAGGTATGATTCCTCAATTCATTCCAATTTGTCACTTTTGTGGTTTTAATGGTCACATAAGACCAAATTGCTTTCGATATATTAAAATGTGTAGAACTAGAAGCATGATTGAGAAGAGAAAGACTAGAGCCAAGATGCATGTTCCTAGGAATGATATGACTAATTTGCATGATCCTAGGACATCTAGAGCCCATGTACCAAAGACCATTAAGAAAGAAAATGTTGTTCTTAAATGGATTAGGAAGAATGAAAATGTTTGCCATGTTGCACAAATTGCCTTGAAGGCAAATTCTTCTAATCTTTGGTATCTTGATAGTGGGTGCTCTAGGCACATGACGGGAAACAAGAGTTTCTTTGAGACTCTTGTTATGGAGGAAGGAGGAAATGTCACTTTTGGTGATGGATCCAAAAAGAAAGTCATAGGGAAAGGAACCATTTCCGTTCCCAGATTGTCCTCTTTATCCAATGCTTTACTTGTTGATGGCTTGAAAGCCAATTTGATTAGCATTTCTCATCTTAGTGATGAAGGATATTCCGTCTTGTTTAGCAAAGAGAATTGCTCTATCTTAAAGCCCGATGGACAAACCTTATTGAAAGGTATGAGATCTAGCGACAATTGCTATTGTCTTGAAGCTAGAATAGTCTCAAACAATGTGTCCAAGGATGAGCAAATTGAGTTGTGGCATGAAAGACTTGGCCACATGAACTTTCGGGATCTACGGACCCTTGGAAAGTTTGAATGTGTGCGTGGCCTCCCTAAGCTTGGGAAGAAAGCCAATGGTATTTGTGGACCCTGTCAACAAGGAAAACAAACTAAAAGCATGCATAAAAAGGGCAAGTATCTCTCCACCAAGGAGCCTCTAGAGCTTCTCCATATGGATCTTATGGGTCCTATGCAAACCGAGAGCTTGGGTGGAAAGAGATACATTTTTGTTTGTGTAGATGATTTCTCTAGGTTCACATGGACATATTTTCTTAGAGAAAAATCCGAAACTTTTGATAAGTTTAAAATGCTTTGTACTAAACTTCAAAATGAAATGAATTCTAACATTAAAAGCATAAAACGGATTAGAAGTGACCATGAGAGGGAATTTGAGAATGCTTCTTTTGAAACCTATTGTGATAGTATAGGTATCTCCCATGAGTTTTCGGCTCCTAGAACACCTCAACAAAATGGAGTTGTTGAGAGGAAAAATAGGGTCCTTCAAGAGATGGCCCGTGTGATGTTGCTTAGCAACAATGTGTCTAGGAATTTATGGGCCGAAGCCATCAACACGGCTTGCTACATAGGAAATAGAGTTTTCCTAAGGCCCGGTACTAGGAATACCTCCTATGAGTTATGGAAAGGCAAGAGGCCAAATGTTAGCTACTTCCACACATTTGGAAGCAAATGCTACATTTTAAATGACCGAGATCAACTTGGCAAATTTGATGCTAAGAGTGATGAAGGTATCTTTATTGGCTATGCCTTGAATAGTAGAGCCTATAGAGTTTTCAATAAGAAAACTCTAAGTGTTATGGAATCATCTAATGTTGTATTTGATGATGAAAGGCTCAAGTGTAGTAATCATGAGGAGGAGGTTATTCTTAGTGATGATTCTCCTTTGGAGAAGGTTGTTGTGACTCCTAATGTGGGGACATCCAATGTTGTTGAAAATGACACACAACCTATTGATAGAGTTCCTAACTTGGACTCTAATGAACCCGCTCCATGGGTTAGAAGACTCCATAACAAAGAGGATGTTATTGGAGATGTGAATGAGGGTGTTAGGACTAGAAGGCAAATAGCTAATCGTATTAGCTTCACATGCTACACCTCTCAAATAGAACCCAAAAAGATTGATGAAGCTCTAAATGATGAGTTTTGGGTTCTTGCCATGCAAGAAGAGCTTAACCAATTCGAAAGGAATGAGGTTTGGACTCTAGTTCCTAGGCCTAAGACCACTAATGTCATAGGCACAAAATGGATATATAGGAACAAATCCGATGAGGATGGCAACGTAGTGCGTAACAAGGCAAGACTTGTTGCACAAGGGTACTCTCAAATTGAGGGTATCGACTTTGAGGAGACTTTTGCTCCCGTTGCTCGCCTAGAGTCCATTAGGCTTCTCTTGTCCATCTCTTGTGTGCACAAGTTCAAATTGCACCAAATGGATGTTAAGAGTGCCTTCCTCAATGGCTTATTGCAAGAGGAAGTGTTTGTTGAGCAACCCAAGGGGTTTGTGGATGCACACCACCCCAACCATGTCTATCGCCTCAAGAAGGCTCTTTATGGGTTGAAACAAGCACCGAGGGCTTGGTATGAGCGCCTCACTCAATTTCTTGTCAACAATGACTACACAAGAGGTAGTGTTGACAAGACACTATTCATCAAGAAAGACAATGATGAGCTTTTTATAGCTCAAATATATGTTGATGATATAGTGTTTGGATCCACCAACAACACCAAAGTCCAACAATTTGTTGATGTTATGTCTCATGAATTTGAGATGAGCCTTGTTGGTGAGCTTAGTTACTTCCTAGGTTTGCAAATTAGGCAATTAAGTGATGGGATCTTCATATCCCAAGCCAAATATGCCAAAAACCTAGTGAAGAAGTTTGGTCTTGAGAAAGCCAAACATTGTAACACACCCATGAGCACCACTTTGAAACTAAGCAAAGATGCTAGTGGTAAAAGTGTAGAACAAACACTTTATAGGGGTATGATAGGAAGCTTGCTTTATTTGACCGCAAGTAGGCCCGACATATCCTTTAGTGTGGGTGTGTGTGCAAGGTACCAATCCGATCCCAAGGAGTCCCATCTCTCTTGCGTCAAGAGAATCATTCGATTTGTGAATGGGACTTCTAACTATGGGATTTGGTACTCATTTGACACTAATGCTAGTCTTGTAGGCTTTAGTGACGCGGATTGGGCCGGAAATTGTGATGATAGGAAAAGCACATCGGGCGGTTGCTTTTTCCTTGGAAACAATCTTGTTTCTTGGTTTTGCAAGAAGCAAAACTCAATTTCCTTGTCCACGGCGGAGGCCGAGTACATAGCCGCGGGGAGTGGATGCACACAACTCCTATGGATGAAGCAAATGCTAGTTGACTACGGATTCAACCAAGGTACACTCACTCTCTTTTGTGATAACATGAGTGCTATTAATATTTCCAAGAATCCGGTTCAACATTCTAGAACTAAGCATATTGACATCCGTCATCATTTCATTAGAGAACTAGTTGAAAATAAATGCATTGTACTTGAGCATGTAGGTACAAATGATCAACTAGCCGACTTGTTTACAAAACCTCTAGATGCTACTCGATTTAAAACTCTTAGTAGATCTATTGGAATATGTCTTGTGGAGTGATGAGTTCTAGTATTTGACCCCAATTAGGGGAGCTCAAGCAAAGAGAGCAAACTTGCATGAATTGTCATATGCAAAAAGTTAACTTCTTTTATGCTCTTTTATGATTGTTTGAGAATGCTTGGTGAATAACATTGATTAATGCTTTAATAATGTTTTTAATAACACCTTGCACGGTTGCCTAGCATGTACTGCATGATTTCTATTTTTGCTTGAGTGTGCTTATCCATTTGAGGAATGTTCTACTTGTTAGTACATGTGATTGACCTCAAATTATTCTCCATGTTCATGATTCTTTGATATGCATTCTTAAGCTCTCTCTTGAAAAAGGGCTACTGGCAATATGACGTGCAGCCGCCCAATGTAGGAAATGGCTACTCATTTGAAACCGAGTGAAAGCCTTCAAGAGAGTTACATTAGCATGATAAACAGAAATACATGCTTTCTAGGATAAAGGAGAAAAACAGAAAAGTTGAAATGTGTTTGATGATGTGTGTGATGCATTGCTTAATAAAGACCTCAAAATTGTTGATTGATGATGTGTCTTGCAATGTAGAAAAGATGATATATTTTTTGATGTGGTTAGTACACTCTGCACACAAATGCTTGGATATATATCTTCTTGTCATAACAACAGGGCTCTAATTGGTTTGACTTCATTTGGAAAACCTGTTGATTGTTGCTTTGATTGATTCTTATGCATGAGCTCAATAGTGCTTGTATTACATGCTAAGCAATTTTTACACACACACACTTTTCTGTGAATAAAATCTCCTTGAATCTCTCTCAATTCTTGAATTGCATAAAGTTCGTTTATATGATTATGCAAATGCCTTTTGTGCAAATAGCTCTCTTTGCTAAAGCAATCCTATAGGGGGAGCTCCTTTGCCTATCTCATGACAAAAAGGGGGAGAAGTCTTGAGAGATATAGGGGGAGCATTGTGTATGCTTTGGGGAGAAGTTTGAGAGAGAGTAACCTTTGAGGGGGAGCATTGCATACTCATACATTGCATGATATTGTGGTTAAAAGATTCATATGCAAATGCTTGTTTTTCTTTCACTTGATCATCTCACATACACTTGCTTTGGAAGTGTAATCTAATTGTTTTGAAGGTTTGGTTATTCTACAAGAGATTGAAGACTTGAAGTTTTATTTTCTTATCTCTTTGTATCTCTTTGTACTTTGTAATGTAGAATTTCCCGAAGTTTCATTTATCTTGTGAGGATCAATGTGAGTGGTGGTTTTGTCACGAAATAGCCAAAGGGGGAGATTGTAAGGATTCCCATTGTTGATTGGCTTATTTCGTAGACAAACCACATATTGGGGATGATTGTGTTGTGGGTAGCTTAGGTCATCTTGATGATTATCAAGGCAAGCTTCCAAGCATCCCGGTGACTTCAAGATCAAGAGCTTCTAAAGGTATATCACTTGACTTGATTCTTGAAGAGATTTAGTTGCACACACACACACACATTTCATGATCTTATGCTCTATATACTTTGTTGTGTGATTTGTGTTGTTGCATATTCGTTTTCATGCATGATCACCTTATCATTGTGTATTCATTCTTTGCCATGATTTTTGGCCTTGGATTTTGCATGAAGCCTTTTCTAGAGGTTAATTTTTACCTCAAACCGCTCCTGGACCGCTGTGATTTTCTTCCCAGCGCTAGGAAAGCGTTTTTCGGACAGAGAAAACCGCTCCCGAACCGCTTCCGGACCGCTGCCATTTTTCCGCAGCGTTTTGGCTTGACAGGGAAAACAGCTGCCGGACAGCTGCCGGACCGCTGCCGGACAGCTGCCGGACCGCTGCCGGACAACTGCGGCTTTGGCAGCGGTCGTGCGTGACTTTTCATTTTCCAAAGGCCAAAACGACATCATTTCATCTAGGGGTCCTATTTAAGTATCATCTTCTTCCTTGCTCGTTTGAGAGAGCTCAAAATCAGACCTTAGAGTGAGAAACTCAAACCCTAGAGAGAGAAAGCTTCAATCTTGCTTCTTTAACTCTCCAAACCCAAAACCCATGTGCATCTAACATGTTTCATGCATCAATCTTCCATGGGTCTTCTTCATTTATGACTTGGTAAGTAGAACAAACACCACATCTTCATTTATTGTTCTATCTTAGTCAAGACATGTCTTTTATTGCTTAGTTTAGCAAATCTTCACTTTTATTGCATATTTAGTGAAGTTATGACATGATTGGGTTTTGTTTGTGGTAGCTTACATGATTAGGATGATTTTCCCTAAATAGCTAACCCTAGAACATTCTTGTACAATTGGTTGATGATTAGGTTGATAGATTAATGTTTATTTATCTAGTCAAGCTTAATTGAATGTTCTTGTGGATTTAATTGACAATTATGTTGTTAGAAATTCTCTACAACTAATTGAGTTCACATGTTTGGACATGTTGACATTGTTTGATAGCTAGGATTGTTTTGTGATTGATAACATCTAGCTAAGCTTTATGATATGTCATTTAGCTTTTGATATCTAGGATTGATTTCATTGATATATCATCATTCTAGGTAAGCATATAGAGTTGCCTTGCTCTTGTTGCATTTTGAGTATTTCATATATTCACTTAGGTTGTTTTCTCTTCATTGAGAACTAAGTCTTGTGTTGCTTCCGGGATTAGGTTGCATAAATCACAAGCATTGGGACTAGGTTCACTTATACCGGGATTAGGTAGGTGTGTGATTACTTCCGGGATTAGGTTGTAATCGTTTTACACATTTAGTGGATTCGAGGTTCAAGTGTGGCTCACTTACATAGCCCGTGGTTTTTCCCGTGAGGGTTTCCACGTAAATATCAAGTGTCTTTTAATTTCCGCACCATATTACACTTGCTATTGTATTTTGACTAGTGGAGGGTATTTTCGTAATCTTGACCATTAACGAAAATTTGGTAAAATTGGGTAAAATCTATTCACCCCCCTTCTAGATTAATATTGAACACACCATAATTTGTTTCAGTAGATGATCAAGCCAAAATTGGTATGATTTTGGCCCTCATTTCCGTTTCTTTTTGCTTGATTCTCGGGCATTTCCCCGTGTTTAATGTTGTTAAATTGAGTGTTTCAGGTTTTATTAGGTTTCAGAAGCAATTGAGATGAAGGTGGAGAACTTGTGCAAAAATGTCTCACAAATGAGAAGAAACAGGGCATTTTCGCCACTTGGGCAATGGAGGTCGCCACTTGAGCGCCATGGCGACAGAAGAGCCATGGCGACAGAAGAGTTCCCAAAGGCATCAAAAGGTCGCCACTTGGGCGCCACTTGAGCGCCATGGCGACAGAAGGTCACAAAAACAATCAGGTGGGGTCGCCACTTGGGGTCGCTCTGGCGACCTCCCTTGCAAGTGGCGACCTAGTGCACTCAAGGCATGGTCGCCACTTATGGTCGCCAGAGCGACCTTGATGCACAAAGGGCGACCTCTTCATATTTCCAAGGTCGCCACTTATGGTCGCCAGAGCGACCTAGAAGGACAAGTGGCGACCACATAGGAATTCCAACGTAGGAATTCTAACGTAGGCATGGTCGCCACTTATGGTCGCCAGAGCGACCTTGATGTACAAAGGGCGACCTCTTCACATTTCGGTCATGTTCGCCACTTGACAAAGAGCGAGAAAGATGGTTTTCAGAGCGACCTTTTCATCTAACCGTTTTACGCTCCATGGTCGCCATAGCGACCAAATAGCGACCAAGGCTCCACATCAGCGAATCAAGTCGTTACCAGTACATGTCCATGAGTGAGTATATATATGGAGCGTCTCTTCACTTTCAAAGGATCGAAAATCAGAGAGAAAATTCAGAGAATTCATTTTCAGATCTAGATCAACTTCCATGGCACATTTTTCATCATCCTCCATTTCTCTCCTTGAACTCATCTAATCCATCCAACCCTCAACACAAAACCTTGATTACTTCACTACATCATTCCTCATCCCACCATTTCTCCACCAAAATCCTTAGTAACTTTCCACCAAAACACCCACATTCCAAGACATTTCCTCAACCTCCATTCCTTGCATCTAGGAGCATAGAGGAGAAGAAGGATTGAGCTTAAAGAAGGTGACCCAAGGGTTATTTCCTTATCATTTACTTCTTTTCATTTATTGCAATTATGTGTAACTAAACCCCTAATCTAGGGGATAGATTTGAGGAACAATTGGTTGTGGGTTTAGTCTAGCTTGTAATGAATCTCTTATGTGTTCTATTCATTCAATTTAATTAGATTTCATTCATTATAATTGACTTGTATATCACTTGTTGATTGCTATCTTGAGTGGAATAATTTGTTATATATTCACATGTGGATTGACAACCTTTGTGTGATTAAGAACCCATTGGATAGGATAGATTAGTGGTGGGTATATCAACCCCACTAATCTAAGCCTCTAAGTGGTTAACATAATGAGATTGGTACATTAATGATGCTAGTAGCTTACCCACATCCAAGTGTTAATCGATCTATTCCCTAGTTCTCTCATTAATTGATTTTATCACTATTCTTATCAAGGTGTTGAGTATTCTATTTTTCATAACATTTTTGTGTATTTTCATTTGAGTAGTTTAGCATTGGTGGCTTTAGAAACCACACATTTATCAAACTCTATGATTTGTTTTATTATTCTAAGATTAGTCAATTTATCTAATTAACACTCCATTCCCTGTGGAACGAACTTGCTCACTATTTTGCTATCAAATCACATTTTAAAAGGATTAAGTGGCTTTAAAAGAGTTTTCAAGAATCAACCAAAAACTATTATTTTTACTATTTTGTTGAGTACACAAACGACCTCATCAGTAGATTAGGTGATTGAAGACCAACATCGAAGGCCCTATTCAAGACCTCAAGGTGACAAGCACTCCAAAGGTATAATTCTAGTGCTTAGTTTTCATTGAAGAGATCTAGAAGCACACACACACTTAGCATACTTGCATATGTCACATTTCACACTAGCACTTTGATTGATTATATCTTGTTGTGTGTTTTTGTGTCTTGTAATTCGTTTCCCGAATATGTTCGGAAACGTCCGTGCTTGCACGATTATGTGCTTGGGTTTGCGCGAAGATCGCCTTCGGAGAATGCCCTTGGCTTCTCCTTTGGTTTCATCTTCAGTGGTGAAACGGCGGTTTGATCGGCGGCTATGACAGCTGAATGGAAACCGCCGTTTGATTCCAGAGATCTCTGGATTGGATCTGCGGTTACGATCGACAGCCTGGCCGTCGAATCGAAATCGCCGAATTAGACCTGATGCATTTATTATTCTCGGGTTCTGTTCGGTGGTTTAAACGGCGGCCTAGCCGCCGAATTAGATATTTTTAGGTCGGTTTCTTTTTGGGTTTTTGATCGGCGGTTTCGATTGACCGCCGAATCTGGTCGCCGAATGATCCCCTGCTTCTTGGGTTCAATTGGACGGTTAAATTCTGAGGCCATGACCGCAGAATGAAACCGCCGATCGGTGATTTCAAGGGCAAAATTGTCTTTTCACTTGCCCTGTTCTTGATGTCTATAAATATCACACTTTCTCATTTCTCTAACTGAGTTCTCTGACTCTAAAGAACCCTAAGCTTCAAAGAGAGATATTTGAGAGAAAATCAAATCAAGAACTCATTTTTATACACTCAAAACCATTCTCATATGCATCTAAATATCATCTAGCATAGTTAGGATGCTTGCTTGCATGGGTTTTGGTCAACACACATCCTTTGGTATGTTCTTCACTAATCTCATCTAAGTTTAGTGTTTTATTTATCAAAGAAATCTCTTATATTATTTGTATGCTCTTAGAATATATTCTAGATACAAAATAGAGATTGTTGTGTTGACATGTTTGAGTGTTGTATTTTGATAGCAACATCTAGGTTATTTTATCTATGATTTGCTAAGCTTCATGTCATGTCATTTAGCTATTGATATCTAGGATTGCATTTATTGCCATCTATTCATCCTAGATAAGCATCTAAGGTTACCTAGCTTTATTTGCTCATTGAATATCATTATTTATTCACATAGGTTGTAATCTCTTCATTGAGAAGTAAGTCTTGTGTGTAGCTTCCGGGATTAGGTTGCTTAGATCGCAAGCAATTGAAGTCTTGTGTGATAGACCGGGATTAGATCGGACACCGGGATTAGGTGGTCACACAAGCAATTGGACTAGGTTCACTCATACCGGGATTTAGGTAGGTGTGTGATTATATACCGGAAGTAGGTTGTAATCGTTTAACACATTTAGTGGATTCGAGGTTCGAGTGTGGCGCACTATACAGCCCGTGGTTTTTCCCGTGAGGGTTTCCACGTAAATATCAAGTGTCGTTTTATAATTCTGCACCATATTACACTTGTTATTTGTATTGACTAGATTGGGGTATTTTCGTAAATTGACTATACGCGAAAATTTTGTAATAAGGGTTCAAATCTATTCACCCCCCCCCCCCCCCCCCCCCCCCCCCCCCGTCTAGATTATTATTAGATCACACCGAGTAATATATATTTTCACAAGTATCTCTCTCTAACCTCTCTAAAGTCTCTCTCTGTTTTTATTTATTTTTTGTTATTTTTTACAAATTGTAATTTTTCTTACAAATTATTATTGACTTACTAACCGATAAAATCCACACCAGATAATGAATAATCTCTTGGTCTCTTGCCTCATAATTTACTTTTTTACACTTTAAATTGAAACTATTATTTGATTTTAAATAATCCTAATTATAATTTTACGAATCCAAGAGTATGCCTGCGGTTTGCGGGACTGGTTTGATTGGTTTTTTTTTTTTTTTTTTAATAAGTTTGAATTTTATGTTTTATAAAGCTCAACTTGAATATGTTCTTCAATAATGTGGGTCAGTTTGTTAGTTTTGTGGTTGGATATGTAGTGCTTCATGGTATTATAATTTATACCGAAAAAACTATGAGAACGAATAAGGGGCCCCTATTTTGGATTTTCGCCTTAGGCCTCACAAAAGTTAGGGTCGGCCATATATATATATATATTGAAAATATAAATATATATTGCTCGCATGTGTCTAAAACAACCTAAGGGGGTGAATGGGTTGTTAATCTGATTAGTTACCAAATTTTCAGATTAATCAATATTAAAAAATAAACTCAATTTAACAAACAATAAAATCAAGTATGAATTGCGGAAATTTAAGAACACTTGATTTTTACGTGGAAACCTTCAACAAGAAAAAATCACGGGCTGATACATGCGCCACACACGATCCTCGAATCTACTATATGTAATGATGATTACAACCCTAGGTTGACCTCTAGTTACACCATTCTCGGTTACTAATCCACCACTACGACCCGCAGACCTTTTATAGGGAACCTAGACCAAAGGTGCTTGAGCACTACACACCGGTAATCACAAGACTTAACTCTCAATGAAGAGATCAACAACCTATATGAATATGATAATATTCTAAATGCAAATAATGCTAGGCTATACTAAATGCTTAACTAGATGTTATAATGCAATTCAACACTCTAGTTATCAACCATGCCTACATGCTCATGCATGAGGACTTAATTAGGTGCAAAGAGATTCTAGCAACCTAATTGTCAACAAACAAGGCCAATTCAACACAAGTTGTCAATAAACATGACAATGATAATAAATGCAATTAACAAGTGCAATCAAGGAATTGTCAATCAAAAGCCAATCAACACAAGTTGTCAATGAACATGGCAAGGACAATAAATGCAATTAACTAATGCAATCAATGAGTCCTACATATCAATGTCTAAATAAAAATCATATAGACTTAGCTAGATGTTATCAAGCACACAACAATCCTAGCTATCAACAAACAACTCATTTCAACCAACAATCAAAGTCTCAAACATGCTAGGAATAACAATAAGCAAATGAGACATGCATTTAACTAACAAGTAAATGCTAAACCTAGGCAAACATGTCATAAGAATGAAATAAGAAGTTTTAGGACATGTAGAAGTTACCTAGTCAAGGAAAACAAGAAAGCCCATGCTTGAACGATGCTAGGAAGATGCTAGATGCTCATAGGAAGGTGTTTAGTTGAGTAAATGTGAGTTCTTAGGAGTTTCTCTCTCTAGGGTTTGAGTTTCTCTCTCTAAGTTTTGATTTTGAGCTCACAAAAACGAGCTATGAAGAAGATGGTAGTTATATAAGACCCCTATATGAAGTGGTGTCATTTTGAAAAAATGTTCCAGCTTCTCGCACAGTGCACTGGTGTGTGCGCTGGTTGAGTAGTGCACAACTAGCGTACAGCTTTTATACGCAAGGTGTGCTGGACGAGCTGCGCTGATGAAGGGTGCATGACCGCGGTGATCCTCTGCTCAAGTTGTGCTGGTGTGGCGCATGACTACCAGCGCAAGGCAACCAGCGCAATGCACGGGTGTTGCGCGAGTAAGAAGACCAACGCATAGCATAACAATGCACAAAGAACAATAAAAAAAAATGTGCAAGTGTGAAGAGTGGAATAAATACAGACAAAAAGTAATGAACATGCATGCATGCAAGAGAAGTGTGTGTGCAACTAATCTCTTCAAAAAGGGTTAAGCACAAGTGATTATACCTTCAAAGAGCTCTTGAGCTTGAGGGCTTGAAATCCAAATAAGCTTGATCACGAACCACGAAGCCCTAAACTACCCTTACATATTAAGCCCCACAATGTGTTTTATCATGAAATAAGCCAATCAAAATTAAGGAACTTACAATCTCCCCCTTTAGCTATTTCATGACAAAACAACCACTCACAAAATAATCATCACAAAACATAAAATAAAGCTATTGGTCAACAAAAGTAGATTCAACGTTACAATAAGAGAAACCTAAGATACTAAGTCTTCAAGGTCTTCAATCTCTTCGTAGATCATCATACCTACAAACAATAGCAAGAAAGCACTTTCCAAGACCAAGTGCATGTGAGGTGATCAAAAATAAAAAGCATTTGCACTCAAAAAAGCAATACAAATTAATGTATGTACAATGCTCCCCCTAAAATTCTCCCCAAAGCATACACAATGCTCCCCATATATCTCTCAAGACTTCTCCCTCTTTTTGTCATAAGATATGCAAAAGAGCTCCCCTTTTCAGGTTGCTTTAGCAAAGAGAGCTATTAGCACAAAATGAATTTGCATAATCATATAAATGAACTTTATGCAACTCAAGTAATTGAGAGAGATTCAATGATTTTTATTTATAAAAAAAAAAATGTGTGACAAGATGCTTTGCATGCAAGACATATTGCATTTAAATTCAAAACCAATGGCATTTGGCAAAGCAAACATCAAAAGGGTTTCCAAGTGAATTCAAACCAATTTGTGCCCTTTTGATATAATCAAGCAAGATATAGTTTTTCAAAAAATATTTTTTAGCTAAGAGCAACTATATCAATCGTTAAGGGCAAACCAATACATGGATTCAAAGATCCTATTTGATTTTTCTAGATGAAACATCCGTATGATAGTAGTCTTGTTTACACTTTTAAGAAGAGGGAGAATACTAATTTGGATATAAAATCCTTATTGATTGAACGGATACTATATCCTTATTGATTTTAGTCTTCTCATTTGCTTTCACACAACTTTTGCATATCAAACAATCAAAAACATTTCATGCGTATCATTTTAAGCATGTCATAAAATTCTCATGTCATGAAGATAAATTATGGGTCATTCATATGTACTTTCCCAAATAATTCTCCTAGTCCAAATATGCATGTTTGAGCATAAATATGACATGGATTGCAAGTAAAGAAATTGTGCACACTTAATAAAAAAAAATATAAGTATATATGTGCAACCAACAATCTCAAGCAATTATCAAAAGAGCATAAATTTGATCAACTTTTTGCATATGACAATTCATGCAAGTTTGCTCTCTTTGCTTAAGCTCCCACATAGGGTCAATTCCAACCAAGTCAATGGGAGGCATGAACCCCTATAGACTTACCAAGTCCATTGGACCTAGTAGCATCTATGGGTATCACATTGGCACAATGGCAAGCGGGTTCATTCTTTTTAACCCACCTAGGTTCCACTTTGTCATTTCTAGTGGTCATAGACATGTTTCTAAGTTCCCTAGGTTCATGTAAACTAACCCTCTTTTTCAACCGTTTTTCTTTCATGCTCTCTAACTTACACCTCTTGATGTAATTAAAGCAATTTGGTCTTAAGTGACCAATCATACCACAAAAATGACAAGAAGGTACAAAGTAAGAATTTATACCATTGCATTGTGATCTCATCGAGGCATTGCCATGTTGATGAGGTTATCTTTGATAGTGCATCGGTTTGCTTCTCTTTGGAGCTTGAGCCGATTGGTGGCACCTTTGTGGTCTAGCTTATTGAGGTGGTTGAGCCGGTTGAATGTGCCTCATTGGTTGTGCAAAGCTTGGGTAAGAAGCTCTTGAATGTTGAGGTTGAGCTTTACCCTTTGTTGGCATCTTCATTTGGCCATTCTAGGATGACTCTCCAAGATCAATCTTCCTTCTAGGGTGTTGAAGAAGTGAAGCTAAGCTTTTTCCTTAAGCTTGAGGTTGTTTGATCTTAGCCTTCTTCAAAACTTCTAGATTCCTCATCTCTTTGTCCTTGAAAATCGTCATAAGAGCACTCTTAAAAGATTCACCCACTTCAAGAGTCTTCTTGTGGTAAGAAGATTGAGGAGGCAACTTAGGAACAATTTCCTTCACAAAAGTTGTCTTGTTGGATGATGGTGTGAGTTCCTCATCAATAAAACCTAGGCTCTCTTGTCACTAGGTATCTTTCCACACCCTAGCATAATGTTGAGCTTCTCCGTACCTAAAGTGAATTTAGCAAGAGACATCCTTGCTTCTTCAAGCTCTTTCTTCAACTTGTCCTCATTTTCTTTGACAAGTTTTACTTCCTCATCTAAGAGAATCACCTTTTCTCTTAGTTGAAGATTATCTTCCTTTAATACAAAAATCTTTTTCTTTTTCATTTTCAATGAGTCATGAAAGAATGTCATAAAATCCTCATAACTCATTCTTTCTTTATTGTCTAAACTCTCCAAGTCAGAGTTATCTTCATCACACAAGTATGAGCAACACTCATCACATTGCCTCTCACTCATTGAGTCAACTTCCTCATCAAGACCTTTGTCTTGGTCATTTGATGTCATACAAGCAACTTCTCCTTGCATAGCTACATCAATCACACTTCTAGCTACCTTTTCATCTATTCCTTATTCAAGGTCACAAATAGAGGCATTTTTGCCTTCTTCTCCAACATCCTCATGAGAGGCTCTAAAGGCCGTTAGTAATTTGCAAGTTCTTCATCACTTGAAGAGTCTTCTACACTCTCATTATCACTTAATGAGGTAGCCATATCCTTTCCATTTCTCTTGTTTTTCAAGTTACCACATACCTTGGAGATATGCTTATATCCTCCACATTCAAAGCATTGAATGCCTTTTCTTAAAGACTTCTCTTGGCTTGGCTTAACTTTCTTGGAGTCATCCTTTTGTAGCCTTAAGAACTTCTTGAATTTCTTCACCATTTAAGCCACTTTTTCATCCAAGTCATCATCCTCTTTTTCAACTTTAGAGGTCTTCAAGGCTATCCCCTTTTGCTTCTTAGGAGACGAGGAGGTGGGAGCCTTTCTTGACTCATAGGCAAGTAGCCTTCCAATCACTTCACTTGGCTTTATCTTCTTGAAGTCATTATTTTCTTCAAGCGCCATAACCTTGGATTCAAATCTAAGAGGTAGTGACCTCATGATCTTTTGCTTGATCCTTCTATCCGAGTATGGGTCACCTAATTGATGGCTTTGATTAACGATGTCCATCAACTTCACTTGGAAGTCATTGAAGCACTCATGCTCTTCCATCCAAATATTCTTGAATAGAGTTTGAAGCACTTGAAGCTTGGACTCTTTCACCACTTCGGTTCCCTCATGTGCCGTCTCCAAGATTTTCCAAGCTTCATGTGCATTTTTGGTGATTTGGATAAGTTTAAATTGATTCTCATCCATTGCACTAAGCAAGGCATGCATGGCCTTGTTGTTCCACTTCAAAGCTCCAAACTCTTCGGCACTCTATTGAGCCTTGGGCTGGGCATAATGCTTCCATCTCCGACGGTTACAGTGGGAGGTGTGTATCCATCATCAATCTGTTGGAACCTAGGGTTACAGATTGCGCAGCGGAAAGGTTTTAAAATTTTTAAATGCAATCATCAAATAAACCTATTTGTACAGTAATAATCGAAAACAATAAGAAGGAAGAAACTATTTCATACCAACGTTTGTAGGCTCCTTCACTTTAATATGATCTACTCCTGATTTGAACCACTTGATCTTCCTTGCTATCTCCCGGAACTGGTAACGGCGTGTGGGCGTGTCACGGTATTCAGGAACCTGTATGGAGGTAGAAAAGAAGAACACACAAAAAAGGACAACACTTGTTCTTTTAATGATGTAGTACCGCCACCCTTATTTGGCCACACACTACTTCACTATGTCTTCTTTTTGTCTCACGCAACCCTTATTTCCAAAAACAAAAACTCCTCCTTTAAACAAAAGACCTGATGCCTTTTTGGTATTTTTGTGTGAGTTGATCCCTTTTTGATTCGGTTATTATTTTAAATTAAATACATATATCTCATATATCTATTTAAAACAAACCGAATCAATTTGAATAAAAATTTTATAAAGATATCTCATATCTTTTAAAAAATAATTAAACATTAATTTTTGAATTTAAACATTTTAAATTCAATTGCAAATATTTAATTTAATTTAATAAAATAATCATATTATCTTATTTTATTCAAAATCAAATATCAACTAACACCCTCCATTTAGTGATTAACAACATAATTAAATAATCTTATTATTTAATTTATTTAATCACCATTAAATAATCTCATTATTCAATTAATTCCCGAATAGATACGTGTCACTTTCGTAACACAATTAATTGGACAATCCAATTAATTAACTGTGACCCTTGTTACCTAAATCGATCGGGCTAGCAAGGGAACCTAATGGATCCACAATATTTTGAGCTCCAATAATCCTTAGAAATAAACAATTAAACTCTTTAATAAATATTTCATGATTATTAACTTCGGTGCTATTTCACTAAAAACCCGAAGCTGCACTCTCTCAACTGTAGATATTTTTTACACAAACCAATAACTCTTGGTGTCCATTGATATAGCTATTACATATGGTATAATCCTCCACAGCGAGTTCATAATTAGAGCTAGGTTATAATGTCCGTTATACCCCTCTAATTATATCTTTCCATTAAGTACCATTGATTCTCTAATGAACAATAAATCATACATTCCTTATGGAATTAGGAGAGCACTCATATTGTTCAAGCCCCGAATCAACCCTTAAGGGAACTACTATCTACTTCTCACAAGAAGGAGTGAATTCCACTATTGTGTGCAAACCTTCCCAGCCACAAGCCAAACTGCGATTCCAACATACGGAGTTATTGATCAGGAATGCAACTCCGATCTAACCCATGGTATATCAAAAACCACGATCTAACTTGAAGGAGTCGATAAGACACTCAGGATTAAGATCACCCATATATAGCCATCATTTGTTGATATATATGAATCTCATCTTGTAACGGATCTTGGTGAGAGATTTATATAGATCATGGCCCAGTCCTATATGATCACATCATATAAGGTGCCTCCATTCTTATATCACCATATGAATAGTCTAGGTTAAGACCATCGTACATTACGGAATGGACTGCAGCTGTAGATTAGCCATAAATAAAGTACCCAACTCTATTTGCTATCTACAGACTCTTTAGATTGCTCATCTCAAACTGAATACCTCTGTATATGACACTCATAAACTTAGTTAGAGATTACATCTGACAATCTTGAATGTTAAGTACACATGTTATTATAAATGTATGAGATAATTTGAATGAATAAACTACTTCTTTTATTTCTTGTTCAATATCATATTTACAAACTACAAGCTTTAGGGCAAAAACCCCAACACAATCACCATCCACACCTTATCATCTATCGCTGATAGATAGGACTCCATCTTTCCCTTCCATGAGGAGTAATTGTCACCCTTGAGCAACGGTGGCCTCACGCTCGACGATCCCTCTTTGCTAGTCCCAAATTCACTCATAGTGTTTGGGAGAATGTATGCAAATGAATGCAAATGAATGTAGCAATCAAAACACACACAAGCAAGAGCAAGGATCACCTAAGTATGTTTAGGAACCCGCTCTGATACCAATTGAAAATATAAATATATACTGCTCGCGTGTGTCTAAAACAACCTAGAGGGGGGTGAATGGGTTGTTAATCCGATTAATTACCAAATTTTCGGATTAATCAATATTAAAAAATAAACCCAATTTAACAAACAATAAAATCAAGTATGAATTGCGGAAATTAAAGAATACTTGATTTTTACGTGGAAACCTTCAACAAGTAAAAACCACAAGCTGATATGTGCGCTACATACAGTCCTTGAATCCACTATATGTAATGATGATTACAACCTTAGGTTGACCTCTAATCACACCATTCTGAGTTACTAATTCACCACTACTACCTGCATGTCTTTTATAACAAACCTAGACCAAAGGTGCTTGAGCACTACATATCGGTAGTCACAAGACTTAACTCTCAATGAAGAGATCAATAACTTATGTGAATATGATAATATTCTAAATGCAAATAATGCTAGGCTACACTAAATACTTAACTAGATGTTATAATGCAATTCAACACTCTAGTTATCAACCATGCCTACATGCTCATGCATGAGGACTTAATTAGGTGCAAAGAGATTCTAGCAACCTAATTGTCAACAAATAAGGTCAATTCAGCACAAGTTGTCAATAAACATGGCAATGATAATAAATGCAATTAACAAGTGCAATCAAGGAATTGTCAATCAAAAGCCAATCAACACAAGTTGTCAATGAACATGGCAAGGACAATAAATGCAATTAACTAATGCAATCAATGAGTCCTACATATCAATGTCTAAATAAAAATCATATAGACTTAGCTAGATGTTATCAATCACACAACAATCCTAGCTATCAACAAACAACTCATTTCAACCAACAATCAAAGTCTCAAACATGCTAGGAATAACAATAAGCAAATGAGACATGCATTTAACTAACAAGTAAATGCTAAACCTAGGCAAACATGTCATAAGAATGAAATAAGAAGTTTTAGGACATGTAGAAGTTACCTAGTCAAGGAAAACAAGAAAGCCCATGCTTGAACGATGCTAGGAAGATGCTAGATGCTCATAGGATGATGTTTAGTTGAGTAAAGGTGAGTTCTTAGGAGCTTCTCTCTCTAGGGTTTGAGTTTCTCTCTCTAAGTTTTGATTTTGAGCTCACAAAAATGAGCTATGAAGAAGATGGTAGTTATATAAGACCCCTAGATGAAGTGGTGTCATTTTGAAAAAATGTTCCAGCTTCTCGCACAGTGCACTGGTGTGTGCGCTGGTTGAGTAGTGCACAACTAGCGTACAGCTTTTATACGCAAGGTGCGCTGGACGAGCTGCGCTGATGAGGGGCGCATGACCGCGGTGATCCTCTGCTCAAGTTGTGCTGGTGTGGCGCATGACTACCAGCGCAATGCACGGGTGCTGTGTGAGTAAGAAGACCAATGCATACTATAACAATGCACAAAGAACAATAAAAAAAATGTGCAAGTGTGAAGAGTGGAATAAATACAGACAAAAAGTAATGAACATGCATGCATGCAAGAGAAGTGTGTGTGCAACTAATCTCTTCAAAAAGGGTTAAGCACAAGTGATTATACCTTCAAAGAGCTCTTGAGCTTGGGGGCTTGAAATCCAAATAAGCTTGATCACGAACCACGAAGCCCTAAACTACCCTTACATATTAAGCCCCACAATGTGTTTTATCATGAAATAAGCCAATCAAAATTAAGGAACTTACATATATATATACATATATATATATAGAGAGAGAGAGAGAGTAAATACACTCACCTCTCTTGAAGTTTGGCATAAATGCAGCTAGAGATCAAATATGCATTTATCTACTCAAACCTACCTTGCCCTTAAAATTTTACTAATAAAAAGACTAAATTGCCCTTAGTTATTAAAGTTTGAAAATGAATATAATCATTTTATAATAAACAATTAAATTAATTGACTATAATTTTTAAATTAAATAATAATTTAAAATTTAAAACAAGACTATTTTTACCGTTTTAAGTTAATAACATACCAACAGAGATGAAAAGAGCATTCTTTACTTAGCAAAGGTATTGGGCAATCAAATAGTATTTCTGTGACAGGAATTGCTTTGCTTTATTGAGAAAAAGAGCATTGAAATTAATAAAGATGATGTAGTTTAAATTAAACATTGATTATTTAAATTAAATTATTAAATAACTATTATACAATAGTTTTGAAGATAGAAAACCATACAGTTAAATTTAAAATAAGTTAAAATTAAAATTAAATGGAAAGCAGGAGGTGTGTACTGTTGGGAGCCTCCTCCCATGCTTTTTATTTTTATTTTATTTTTATTATTTTATAATTTATTAGTTTATAATAGTTAGGGTATGTTTGGTATAGCTTTTAAAGCAGAGCTTCTAGAATATATCTTTTACTAATTAAGCTTTTATTGAGTAGAGCTTTCAACAAAAAAAGCTTTTAGTTGTATAAATTACAAAAACGGTGTTAACAATGTATTTCTTTTTAAAAAATAGCTTTTGGTTGTTTAAATTACAAAAAAAATGTTGACAATGTATTTATAATGAAAGAGTTGTTGTAAGTCACGCAACGGAAAAGAGTTTGAAATTAATCAAGATAATTAAGAACGATAAGTTTCAAAAAAAATTATCGTCTTCTTGGGACCTTTTGTACATACCGAATATGAGGAAGAGATTTGTTTTCATGCATTTGAAGAACACTCATCTGTTTTCTTTTCAATCCTTCTTTTCGATCATTTACCACTAAGTCTTCCTAGCTATGTCCCGCGATCTAGCAACTGTGTGTATGGGCACATCACGGATTACGGGAGCATTTGAATGGAGGCTTGAGAGAACCGGAAGACAATACCTTGCTTCCCCTTGTGAATTCGGCCAACCCTAGTGAGAGAAAAAAAATATTTTTTCTTCTTTTTCCTCTCTTGTGGCCGCACCTCTCGATTCTCCTTAGGGTTCCGAATAGCTTCTTTTTCCTGACAAGTATATCTTATATACTAGGAACCTAGTGTTTAGTAATCCAAGTTAAAATAAGATTCCAAATCATTTTTAATTATTACTTCACTAGGGTTTGAACCTTTGACCTATTTAGAGTAAATAAAAATAATCACTTATTATTTTATTGCTCTTGACAAGGTTAGAAAATGAAGCCTCCTTATGACAATTAATAATTCTTAATTATTAATATGTGAATTAAATAATCATATTATTTAACAATATTTAATTTAACAATTAAATAATTTATTAATTAAATAATCACATCTTTTAATTAATTCACAAAATATATTTAAGTTACTTTCGTAACACAATTAATTGGATCATCCAATTCTCTGTAAGTCTTGTTACTATCAATCGTATAGGGCTAGTAAGGGGACCTAATGGACCCACAGTTTTGAGCTTTAATAATACTTAGAAAAAATTAATTAAACTCTTTAATTAATATTTCACAATTATTAACCTTAGAGTTATTCCACTAAAAACCCAAGGTTATACTCTCGTAATTGTAGATGTTTTACACAACCAATTTATCAGTGTACATTGAAATAAGCTTACATATGGTATGATCCTTCACAAGTAGTTCATAATTAAAGCTAGGTCATAAAGTCCGTTATACCTCTCTAATTATATCTTTTCATTTAAGTACCATTGATTTTCCTGAATGATTATATCCTTTATTCATTTTTGGAAGAAGGAGAGCGCTCTTAATCGTTCAAGCCCCGAATCAACCCTTAAAGGAACTACTTATCTACTTATCGCAAGGAGTGGATTCCACTATTGTGTGAATACCTTCCCAACCACAAGCCAAACCATGATTCCAAGATACGGAGATAATGACTGAGAATGTTATTCCGATCTCACCCATGATAAATCAAAAATCACGATCTAACCTGAAGGAGTCAGTAAGACACTCAAGATTTAGATCATCCATATATTGCCATCATTAGTCAATATATATGAATATTTTCAACGAACGGATCTTAGTGATAAATTCATATAGATCATGGTCCAGTCCTATATGATCACATCATATAAGATGTCTCCATTCTCATAACACCATATGAGTAGTCTAGGATAAGACCACCGTACAATACGAAATGAACCGCCACTGTAGATTAATCACAAATAAAGTGCCCATCTTTATTTGCTTTCTACAGATTCTTTAGATTGCATGTCTCGAATTAAATTCCTCTGTATATGACATTCATATACTCAGTTTGATATTACATCTAGCAATTTTAGATGTTAGCATGTATAATATAAGTGTATGAAATAATAGATTTGAATGAAATAACTACTTTTTTATTATTGAATCTATAATATTTACAAATTACAAGCTTTAGGACATAAATCCTAACAATTGTATGGTGAAATATCTAAAATTTATAAATGGTAGTTGAGACAATTCATAAGTTTTAAAAAAAAGCTCAAAAAAATCTTTTGGGGAAAGCCCAAATTTTGGGCTTCTCCTAATAGACATAAAATAGCTTTTATAAAGGGTAATTGAGATAATTCATATATTAAAAAAATTGGTTTGATTTTTGCTAAAAAAAAAAAAAAATTCAAAATAACTTCTAGTATTAAAAAAATGCGTTTGGCCTTTACAAAAGCTATACTAAACACACTTAATCAAAAACTAAAAGAAGGGATGTTAAGAGTGTAAAATTCCAACACAAAGCATGTTCGGGTTCTAAATAAACCCGAATTCGCGAACCTGCTTGATTTAAAAATAATATAATTTGAAATGAAATCCAAATTGAAAAACAAGATCATTTTTAGCAAATTAAAAAAAAGGGTATTATTATTTTCCACCCTCACTTATGAGGTATTAGACGTTTTGTACCCTCTTGTTTTGGTATTGGCCATTTTCCACCCTAACATTTCATTTATTAGTCAATCTCCACCCTTTTTAACAGAATCGTTAGCTCGACATTATGTATGTGAGGGTAATAAAGTAAATTAGTGGTATTTATGATTTAAAACAAATTTAAAGAAGGGCAATATAGTACATAAGCATTAAAATAAAATAAAATAAAAACTATTTTCTTTCTCCTAATCATCTATCTTTACCGTTTCTCTGGCTTTTCACCATTTCTATGTTTTCTCACTTTTCACCACCTCTCATCTCTCTCTCTCACACACAATTCACCATTGATCTTCACCTCTCTCTCTCTCTCTCTCTCTCTCTCTCTCTCTCTCTCTCTCCCTTAAAAAAATTAAAAACCAATCACCTATTCACCTCCCAATCTCCCATCTTCAAATTTTTTTTTTTTTTAAAAAAAAGGGAGTTTCATTCCCATCTCTAGATCAGACCCCATCTTCAAATCAAGATTCCTCATCTCTCTCTCCTTCTCCCACTTATTCTCTCACACATCTGATTTAAGGTTTAAGTTTTGTATTTGTGTTTGAGTGGTGTGTGTATTTGTGTGGTAGTTAGGTCTGGAAAATGTTTGAGATTTTTGGAAAATGTTCTGACTTTTTTTTGAAAAAAAAAAAAAGATTAAGGTTTTTTGAAACCTTTTTTGTTCTTTACATGTTTAATTTTTTTTTTTAAATTTTTTTTAATCTTTGGATTTGGTGAATCTGGGATTGGTTTGGCAATAATTATGTATGTGTTGTTAAAGAAAAATAAAATAGAAAAGAAAATCGGAATTGCTTTTTAGTGTTGGTGATGATGGATGTTTTTTTTCTGGGTTCTGGTGTTGGTGATGAATGATGATGGCGGTCTAGATCTGGGTGTGATGGTGATGATGAAGGTCAGTGATGTAGGACATATTATTATAGACTATTAATCAAGAAAGGAAAGAGTTGATTATAGTGGCGGTCAAAGAATAATCCATATAATAATTCTCATATTTAGATTTTCTTTGACACCAAGTTTTACCATAACTAGTTTATTTTCTTTGGCACCAAGTTTTGTCATTATTAGTTTATTTTCTTTGGCACCAAGCTCTATGGTTTCATTATAAATAGGAGAACAGTTGTATCAGGAATTCATTCAAGTTTATTATTAATAATATATCAGTTCTCTCAATCAACGTGTGTGTTGGTGTTTGTGTATTGAGAACACAGTTTCTCTTTCACATTCTATCGCTTCCGCTACGTTAGTTGGTATCAGAGCCATAGTTCCCTGGACTAACCTGGTTTGATGGCATGAGATGGAAATGCAAGCAACCACTCTGATGACGAAGAGCGGGGACTGCAAGCTTTTCGGGTAGAAGTCCGTGCTCATGACCAGAGGTTTGATGGTATTGAACACTTACTGTAAGAGATGCAACAAACTATTACTGGACTTGGGTTTGATGGCAACATGAATTATAATCGCAATTGGAATCACACCAACGAAGAGGCTCGTGGCCATCCGGGGGAAGATCGCGGCCCTGAACCTCGATGGAGGCACCCAGCTTTCAAAGAGCTATCTAATGAAGACGAAGATGACCACTTCGAGGAGGAAGTTGACGGTAGAAGGAGACAGGAGAATCCCCATAGCTTTCGGGTCAAGATTGACCTTCCATGTTTTAATGGCCATCTCCACGTCGAGAATTTCCTTGATTGGATCCTTGAGGTAGAGAATTTCTTTAATTATATGCAAACTCTAGACACGTAACAGGTGAAGTTAGTAGAGTACAAGTTGCGTGGTAGAGTTTCAGCCTAATGGGAACAGACATAGAGTAACTTGAGGAGGCAAGGTAAGCAGTTGGTTCGTACGTGGCTAAAGATGAAAAGGCTGATGAGATCTCGGTTCCTACCACCTGATTATAAGCAAATCTTATACCAACAATATCAAAACTGTTGGCAAGGAACTCGGTCTGTTAGTGATTATACAAAGGAATTATATCACCTGGACTTAAGAAATAACCTATCGGAGACAGAAGGACAACAAGTCGCACAGTATATTGGAGGGTTGCGAATAGATATCCAAGACCAAGTCACTCTCCATACCGTATGGACATTATTGGAGGTAGTTAATCTAGCTATGAAAATTGACATGTAGATGGTGCAACAACTTGCGCGATCACAACCTTTTAGACAGTTGATAAGAACAGCTGAGCCATCAAACTAGTAGCCAGTCCGACGTATCTAGAGGGAAAGTAGTAGTACCCAAGCACCCAAGGCAACAACTGTCCCACCTCATGGAAATGGACCCATCAACAACAATCCTTATAGTCGTCCAACGTTGGGAAAGTGTTTTTGTTGTGGGCAGCCCGAGCATCATTCGAACGAGTGCCCAAACCGATGGACAATAAACATGGTAGAACAAACGAATGATGAGGGGTTTCCATTAGAAGAAGTTGAGGGGACTAGAGAAGATATATGAGATTATGCTGGCGAAGAATTTACAGAAGGAGATGATGGGGAATTCATCAATTGCGTCATTCAACGACTCTTATTGACACCAAAAGAAGAGGAGACACAACGACATAATATTTTCAAGACCCGCTGCACTATTAACCAGAAAGTATGCAACCTAATAATTGACAGTGGAAGTTGCGAAAACATTGTCTCAAAGGCCTTAGTAACAGCTTTGTAGCTGAAGGCGGAGAAGCACCCAAACCCATACAAGATCAGCCGGATCAAGAAAGGAGTAGAGACACGGGTAACTGATACTTGTCGAATTCCTTTTTCCATTGGTAAAATTTATAAGGATGTGGTTGTGTGTGATATTATCGAGATAGATGCCTGTCATGTGCTATTGGGTGGCCGTGGTAATATGATGTGGACGCCACGTATAAAGGACGTGACAACAAGTACTTATTCTAATGGCAAGGATGGAAAATTGTGCTAGTGTCGTCGGGTGAAAGGGGTCATAAATCCAAGTCAGTAATAATGAAGGGGAGGTCTTTCCTTATAGTGGGAGAAAAAGAGTTTATGGATGATATGAATGTTGCCGGAGAATTCTTAACACTAGTGGTTAAAGGTGAAAAGGTAGTACATACAACAGTGGTTCTAGTAGAAGTACATCATTTGTTAGAAGAATTCAGGGACCTTATGCTAGCCGAATTACCAACTGGGCTACTACCTATGCGAGATATCCAACACCAAATTAATTTGATACCAGGTGCAAGTCTTCCCAACTTACCACACTACCGTATGAGTCCTGATGAACATCAGATTCTACAGAATCAGGTGGACGACTTGATTCGCAAAGGCTTATTGAGAGAAAGCCTGGGTCCTTATGTGTGCCTGCATTGCTTACTCCAAAGAAGTATGTAAGTTGAAGGATGTGTATAGACAGCTGCGCCATTAACAAAATTACAGTGAAGTATCGTTTCCCCATTCCATGGCTAAACGACATGTTGGATATGTTGGCAGGAGCCAAGGTATTTTCTAAACTTGACCTTCGAAGCGGTTACCACCAAATCAAAATTCGGCCAGGAGATGAATGGAAGAGGGCTTTTAAAACGAATGAGGGATTGTACAAGTGGCTAGTGATGTCGTTTGGTCTTTCCAACGCGCCTAGAACCTTCATATGTATGATGAACCAAGTTTTAAAGCCTTTCATCGGTAAGTTTGTCATTGTATACTTTGATGACATTTTAATTTACAATCGGAGCAAGGATAATCACATAGGGCAATTGCGAGAAGTCTTGTTGGTGTTGCAAACTAACAAGTTGTATGTCAACTTGAAGAAATGCACATTTCTTATGGACAAACTCTTATTCCTCGGATTTATGGTGGGCACCGAAGGTATTCCAGTTGACGAAGAGAAGGTTCGGGCAATCTGAGAGTGGCTGGCACCCATTACTGTCGGTTAAGTCTGTAGTTTCCATGGGCTAGCCATTTTCAATCGTCGATTCATCAAAAACTTCAGCAGCCTCGTAGCTCTAATCATAGAGTGTATGAAGGTGAGACAGTTCCGATGGGGAGAAGAACAAGAGACTAGTTTTGCTGTGGTTAATGAGAGGTTGTCCTCAACATCTGTCCTTACTTTACCAGATTTTGAGAAGCTCTTTGAAGTAGACTGTGACGAGTCAGTTATAGGCATTGGGCCGTTTTGTCACAAGAACGGAAGCCAATTGAATTCTTTAGTGAAAAGCTGAATGAAGCTCGATGGAAGTGGACCGCTTATGAGCTTGAGTTCTATGCAGTCATTCGAGCTTTGAAGCACTGAGAGCACTATTTGATCCAACAAGAGTTTGTTTTGTATAGTGATCATCAAGCATTGAAGTTTGTTAACACCCAGAATAACTTGAATCGAATGCACGCACGGTGGATAGCATTCATGTAAAAGTTTACATTTATGCTTAAGCATAAGTCTGCGCAGCAGAATAAAGTGGCAAATGCTTTAAGCCGATGGGCGGCCCTACTCGTGACATTACAGTCCGAGATTGTAATCTTTGAGCACCTAAAAAGCTTATACGTAGAAGACGGTGACTTTCAGGAGATTTGGGAGAATTATCTATCTAAGCAGCCAACAAGTGATTTCCATATTCAAGATGTCTACTTGTTCCGTGGAAATCAGTTGTGTATTCCTCGAACCTCTTTACGAGAACAAATCTTACGGGAATTACATGGGGGAGGATTGAGTGGGCATGTGGGGTGTGATAAAACTATCTCTTTGGTGACCAACCGGTACTATTAGCCCCAATTGAAGCGTGACGTTGGCAAATTTGTGCAGAAGTGTCCCGTGTGACAAATTGAGAAGGGTCAAGCACAGAACACCGGGCTATACACTCCATTACCAGTGCCCGACAATATATGGGAAGACTTAAGTATGGATTTTATGCTCGGACTCCCAAGGACTCAACGAGGTATGGATTCTATTTTTGTAGTGGTTGACATATTTTCCAAAATGACACATTTCATACCTTGCAGAAAGACCTCCAATGCGTCACACATAGCCAATATTTTCTTTAGAGATCGTCCAACTATATGGAGTGCCCAAATCCATCATGTCCAACTGAGACATCAAGTTCCTTAGCCATTTTCGGGTGACCTTATGGAGGAAATTAGACATGTCACTCAAGTACAGTAGCACGTGTCATCCACAAATGGATGGTCAAACGGAGGTGACTAACCGGACCCTTGGTAACATGCTTAAATGTGTCTTAAGAGACAAGCCAAAGTAGTGGGATATCAACCTTCCTCAGGTGGAGTTTGCCTTTAAAAGTATATGCAGCAGGTCAACGGGCAAGGCACTGTTCATAATTGTCTACACCAAAATCCCTAAGCATGCGTTAGACTAGGTCTCTCTTCCAAAACTACCGGGGTTAAGCATTGCAGTCGAGAATATGGTTGCACGGGTTCAACATATTCAAGCAGATGTACATCAGAATCTAGAGCAAGCAAATGACAAGTACAAGGTGGCAGTGGATAAGAAAAGGCGGGTGAAGACGTTCTAGGAAGGCGACTTAATTATGGTACACTTGTGCAAGAATTGTTTTCCTGCCGAAACTTATGACAAGTTGAAGAGTCGCAAGTATGGGCCATTCCGAATCACGAGGAAGATTAATGACAATGGCTATGTGGTGGAATTACTCGAAGACATGTCGATTTCAAATACCTTCAATGTAGCTGATTTGTTTGAGTATCATCCAGGTGATCCATTATATGCAGACGACAACTCGAGGATGAGTTTTTTTGTAGTGGGGGAGACTGATGTAGGTCATATTATTACATAATATTAATCAAGAAAGGAAAGAGCCGATTACAGTGGTGGTCAAAGAATAATCCATATAATAATTCTCATATTTAGATTTTCTTTGACACCAAATTTTACCATAACTAGTTTATTTTCTTTGGCACCAAGTTTTGTCATTATTAGTTTATTTTCTTTGGCACCAAGCTCTATGGTTTCATTATAAATAGGAGAACAGTTGTATCGGGAATTCGTTCAAGTTTATTATTAATAATATATCAATTCTCTCAATCAACATGTGTGTTGGTGTTTGTGTATTGAGAACATAGTTTCTCTTTCACGTTTTATCGTTTCCGCTACATCAGTCAGGTTATAGGTTCTGCAGGTGTGCTGATGATGATTTCCTGGGTCTGGTGGTGTGTTGATGATTTTTTTTGGGTTTGGTGGTGTATTGAATGTTGATATTATTTTTTTGGGTTTGGAAACTTGGACGCTAATGGTGATGAAGTTGTTGAATTTTTTTTTTTGTATTTTTTTTCCCTGATTATCTCCACCGTCTATCTCTTATATTGACGGTGAAGATTGTATCTGGTGATGCTGTTGATGATCTGATGTTGAATTGATTTTAAAAAAAACAAAAAAACAAAATTAAAAACCAAAGAAGAGAGATGGAAGGATATATTAGTATTTTTGTTAATAAGTTAATAGAAGTTAACATAAGTTAACAGAAGGTGGATTGGACACTACTCAAACTAGAGGGGTTCAAAATGACCAATACCTCATGGAAAATAATAATATCCCTTAAAAAAATCTAACCTAAACTAGACCTGGCGCGGTTCTGGTTCTAACCGGAGGAACTGGTGGGAACCGAAACCGGAACCGGAACCTAAACCGAAACCGGAACCGGTCTAACCCGGTTCCGGTTCCGGTTCCGGTTCTAATTGTTTTGGAACCGACCGGTTCGAACCGGATTTCGGTTCTGGTTCCGGTTCTAATTGGCCGGTTCTTTTTTTTAAAAAAAAAAAAAAAAAAAAACCATTGGAGTGCAATAGTCGGCTAACGTCAGCCGACCGTTGCCCCCCAACGGTCCCCCCCACCCCTTCATTTTTCCCCATTCCAATTTCCTCCCAATTCTTTCTAATTCTAATTTCTCTCTCAATTCTCTAACTCTCCAAGTTTCCAATTCATTGTCAATTACTAAGTTTTTAATATTTATTTCATTTGCAATATATTTTATTTCCAATTTATTTTATTTCCGATATATTTTATTTGCAATTAATTTTATTTCCAATTCTAATTTCTCTCTCAATTCTCCAACTTTCCAAGTTTCCAATTCATTGTCAATTACTAAGTTTTTAATATTTATTTCATTTGCAATATATTTTATTTCCAATTAATTTTATTTGCAATTAATTTTATTTCCAATTTATTTTACAATTCAATTTTAAATGGCAAGTGGAAGTGGAAGTGGAAGTGGAATGGGTCACGGCTGTGACGGTCCTAGGCGTTCAATTTCGATGAGAGGTAAGGGTCCTATGATCGATAGTCTCGGTCGTGACGACACTGCCTATCACGAGTATTTGCAATGCCGGGCCTATGCTGAAGACCTAGGCCTAAACTCTCCTACTCCCTCTCTAATAATTTCAGAACCCTATCCTGATGACCCCCCATCCCAATTTGATAAGCCAGTCAGAAAATATGCCTGATATTGATACACCTCCAGATTTTGGATTTGATCCACAAGAACCAGAAGAGTAGGAAGATCTGATACAGAGGCAGAGCAAATCTAATCTCTTTATAAAACATAGGGGGATTATCATTTGGGTCCTTAACTTTTTCTGAATTCTCAATTTTTTAAACGAGTTTGTTTTTTTATCAAAACTTTCCCTGACTTTTGAAAAGTATATCAAATAGGTCCTTTTGACTTTTTTTTTAACGGTCAAACATCACAGAACTGGTGTAATGTCTATTTTGCCCCTGTATGCCTCATTAATGGCTGAAAATACTATTTTACCCTCTAACATTTAAAATTTAAACAATTTATCTTTAATTTTAAATTAAAGATATAAAAAATACAATTTTTTAAAAAAAATTATGTACAAAGCAAACAAAAATACAAAATTTAAATTTATTTAAAAAATTACTTTAAAATTTTTTTAAATATAAATTCTTTCTATCATCAATAACATCACACCAAATCCAGAAAACATGAACACTCCAATTCCTTCCTCACAACCCAACCACTGATCTCAATCGATCAAATGGTCAAAACCTACATCATCCGCATCAACTCTCAATCCAAGCCGTCCATTTTCCCAACTCACTTCCACTGGTACACCTTCCACTGGTACACCTCAGAGTTCGTTTCCAGTCCTCTCCAAATACTCCACACATACGACACCATTTTCCATGGCTTCTCCGCCACTCTCTCTTGACTGTGCCGCCTCCTTAACCGACAACTCCGCTGTGCTTGCCGTCATCGAGGACCAGCGACGCGAGCTCCACACCACAAGGTCTCTGTAGTTCCTCGGGCTTTAAAACCAGCGCGGGTTGTGGTCTGAATCCGATTATGGATCCGACGTCCATGAGTTGATTCGATTTATGGTGGGTGGTGATTGAAGCTTAGGTTTGATTTGGGTGGTTGTGGGTTTTGTTATGAAGTTTGGAGTGGTGATTCTGGTGGTGGCTATGGCTGTGACCGGTTTGGAGTGGTGATTCTGGTGGTGGCTATGGCTGTGACCGATTTCTAATTTAGGTTTAGGTTTAGGTTTGGTATGGTGGTTGATTTCGAATTTAGGTTTGGGTGTCTTCGATTTTGTTCGATTTTGCCTGGGTTTGATTTTGATTTTCTTAGATTTTGTTAGATCTACAAATGTTAAGGGTTGATGATGAAGATGGTTGGGGGATGATGATGATGATGAAGATGATGGTTTGGAGAATTGGTGGTGGTCGGTGTGATGGTGGGGAAGAAGATGATGAGATTTTTTTTTTTTTTTTTTTTAATTTTTATAATTTATAATTTATGTTTTTAAAGTTTATTTTTGAAAGAAAAAAAAGTTTAATTTTCTGGTTTTTAATTTTTAATTTAATTTTCTGGTTTTTAATTTTTAATTATTTAATTTAATTAATTTTTTAATTTTTAAATACAAATTATTGTATTTATTTTATTTCTATTGTTGTGACACATGGCTTTTTTGGTTCAAATGACAAAAATAACCCTCTGGTCGTTAATGTTGACTAACCATTGATAGACGGTAGGACCAATTTGTTATACTTTTCAAAACTCAGGGAAAGTTTTGATAAAAAAACAAACATATTTAAAAAATTGAGAATTCAGAAAAAGTTAGGGACCCAAATGATAATCCCCCTAAAACATATGAAGAAAATTAGGCAAGAAAATGAGAGCTTTGCAGTGGCTTGCAATTACAGCAGCAAAGTATATAAGTGGAATAAATCTGGAGGACATGACACTTATCGGAAGCATCTTTTAGGTAAACATCCAGAAGTAGAGACCAGATCGAGGTCACAAACACAAATTTCCAGGTACGCTACTCCTAATCAACAATTATTTCGTTATACTGATGAACAAAATAGAGAAGAATTAGCAAAATGGTAGCAGTAGAACACCTATCATTTAGTTTTAGTGAAATGGTTGGTTTTATTAATTATTGTCGATGAGCATTAAACCCTGCTGCTAGTGGTGGCACCGGTCCGGTTCGGTTCCGGTTTCGGTTCCGAACCGCCGGTTTCGATTTGGGAGGGACCCAAAACCGAAACTGGAACCGGAAAAACCGGTTTCTAACCGGTTTGGAACCGCCGGTTTGGCGGTTCCGGTTCCGGTTCCGGTTTTGTCCGGTTCCGGTTCCGGTTCCGGTTCCGGTTTTGGCCGGTTCTTGTTCCGGTTTTTTTTTTTTTTTTTTTTTTTTTTTTTTTAACCCAATTAAAATATTAAATAATCAATATTTTTATTTATTTATTTATTATATAATCAATATTTTAATTCTTCCCAATCATAATTCCAATTTCCAATGAACAAATTATTAAATAAAAATATATTTACAACCATTTTTTCTTTTCTTTTTTCAATTTTTTTTTTCAAATCCCAATTAATATTGATTCTTCCCATTTTTCCCAATCATAATTCCAAATTTTCAATGAACAAATTATTAAATAAAAATACATTTACAACCATTTTTTATTTTTTTCAATTTTTTTTTCCTAAATCCCAATCAATATATTTACAAACATTTTCCATTGAAGTATTTAAGTAGTTCACAATGTTTAGAAAAAAATAAATTGACATTTATTAATAAATACAACTTTACAATTTCACAAAAAATAAAATAAAATAAAATTAGAAATTGGCCTTGAAGGCTTGAATTCAAATATACAATATTACAATGTAATAAAGTTAAAATTAAAAAAAAAAATAAAAAAAAATCGGCCTTGCACTTAATTTTTTACCATAATTAAGCTGCCTACGTATCCTCCATCAATGTAGAGGAATCAAAGGCCACGTAGTTCTTTTACCTTTAATTAGTTGCTCGGTGTTGGAGGTTGGATGTTGGAACGGAATCTATTCACTGCCTTCCGTTCCCGTCGCTTGTTCATCTTCGAAGAAGTCGTTCGCTATATCCGGCTGAAGTTCTTGTTGTCTATATTTGGCCTTTGTCCAATCATCAACACATGACTGCATTTCAAGTGATTGTGGACACATAGATGATCGTCTTGGGTCCAAAATATTTCCACCTGCACTAAATTCTTGTTCCACAGCAACTGTAGAAACCGGTGTTCCAAGAATTTGTTTGGCAATAATTGCCAAAATTGGATAATCTTGTTGATGACTCTTCCACCAATCCTGGATACGAAATTCTTCATCATTAAATTTATGACTGTCTTGTAAATACCGGTCAACCTCGGATTCCGTTGAGGATGAAGAAGATGTTCGTAATTTTTTGGTTCTTTCGGAAAACAGTCGATCCCCTAAGCCCCTTAATGTAAATTTTTGAGAACTACTACCACCAGATGTGGGTTGGGGTTGTGAAACCGGCACATTCAAAGACGGACCATATATTCTAAGATATTCATTGTAAAATTCATAAAGCAATTCCTTAACGGAATCACAAGACTGAAGAACATCAACTTCTAAATCTAAACATTTGTAATAATTAGCTAAATAAACCTGCAAATATTCAAATTTAAAGCGTGGATCTAAACACATTGCAATCAGGTAAATATTTGGAATTTGCCCATAATACTGTAACCATTTTCTCCTCATGGCATCAACACATAGACTCAATTGAGGATCAACATCACAATCATTGAATGCACCAACAATATTAACACATTGAATAACAAATGAATGAGTAGTGGGATAGTAAACACCAGATAAAGCGACAGTAGCATCATTGAAAACACGTAACAATTCAAGAATTTTTATACATACATCCCAATGGTTCAATTGAAGAGAAATTGAAGGAACATAATAAGTAATATAAGAAACTAATAATTCCTTATATTCAACACTTTCAGAAAGCAACTTATAAGTTGAATTCCAACGAGTGGTAATATCTCGAGAAAATTTTTTGGGAGGCATATTATTCAAAATGCAATATTTTAACCATTGTTTCTGGACTTTGTTATGCCTCCAGATATAGTTAATACTATCTCTAATTGGTTTAATAAAAGTAGAAAGCTCTGATAATCCAGCTTGAACACACAAATTTAAAACATGACATGCACAACGTTGATGAAATAATTTACCCCCGAAATAAGGATTGCACAATTTTTGTAACATAGGAATAGATGCAGTATTGCTTGCAGCATTATCAAAACCAATAGCAAAAATTTTGTTTAGGATATTATACTCTTGAAAAATGATTTTAAGGAGTTGAAAAATATTTTGAGCTGAATGCGAATCATCAAAAACATGAAATGCAAGAATTCTTTTTTGCATGTCCCAGTTATTATCCATATAATGACATGTGACACCCAAATATGAATGACTACCAAAATTGTCGCTCCATATGTCGGCACATACGGAAACGCGACCTTGAAATTCAGAAAAATATGTTTTCAATTTGTTTTTTTCTCTGCTGTAAATGTTATGTAGTGTACGTGTGAGAGTGGATCTAGGAACATGTTGCATTGCAGGATTTAATGCTTTTTGACAATAATTAATAAAACCTACTTTCTCACCAAAACCAAAAGGTAAGTGTTCAGTTACAACCATTAATGCCATTTGTTCTCTATTGTTTTTAGTCGTGTAATGAAATAATTGATTAGAAGGGGTTGCGTACCTGGAGATTTGGGTTTGGTTGTTCGATACCGCGTATTCAGATGGGTGACATCTTTTGATATGGGACCATAACGTGCCATATCCGAAGTTTCTTCCAACTTTATATTTTCTGCCGCAGTGATTGCACTGGATTTGGAAACCATTATCTATCGGGGTTTTCTTCATATGCACTTTGAAGAGTTCGGACTTCAGTGGCTTTTCTTCCTTTTCTTCTTCACCTTCACCTTCACCTTCACCTACAAAAAAAGCATCCGAAGAGGCTGTGGGGTTAGAATTAGATAGATTTTCAGGGGGGGTATTTTGAGCGGGGTCGAATTCGTTGAACTCGGGAATTGTTAGAGGAGGATTAGGAGCAGAAGGGGGATCGGATCCAAATCGATCTTGAAGGAATTGGTGAAAATTCAAATCGTCATAACTGACGGCTTGACCAATATCTTCCAACAAGTTTCCCATTGGAGCCTTTCCTTTGTCCTTATTTCTTGAACTATCTCCCCCACTTGCCATTGAAAAATATGAGTAAAAAATATAGAGTAAGCAAGTAAAAAATATGTTTAAATATTTATTATAAAAAATAAATATAAATAATAAAATATAGAGTAAAAAAAAGATGATTGAAAAAAATATATTTTTGAAAAAAATATATATATGAGAGAAAAAATTATATTGTTGGAAAAATATATATATAGAAAAAATTGTATTGTTGGAAAAATATATATATAGAAACAATTATATTGTTGGAAAAATATATATATAGAAACAATTATATTGTTGAAATAAATATTGTAAATCAATTTGATAATTGAAAAAATAGTAGATAGTAAAAAATATAAGAAATAATTTATATATGAATGAGAATTAAATAAAATTGTAGAGAGAATTTTGAATTTGAGAATTGAGAATTGAGATTGAGAGTTGAGAGAAGTTGAGAGAATGAGTGGTGTGAAGAATAATGAAATATGGGGGGATATTTATAGTATAGTAGAGAGGGGTGAATATGCAAATAAAAGAAATAGAGGGGTGCAAAAAGAAAAAAAATTTTGGCCGTTGCCCAGCCAGTCTGAAATTCATAACGGTTTAATTTTTTTTCACACGCTGCCACGTGGCAGCGTGTGATTGGTGGAATTTTTTTTTTTTTTTTTTTTTTTAACTGTCAGAACGGTATAAATCAGACGCTGCCACGTGGTAGCGTCTGATTGGTTATTTTTTTTTTAATTTTTTTTTAATATTTAAAAAGGTTAACGGTAAAATTTTTTTATCAGACGCTGCCACGTGGCAGTGTCTGATTGGCTGTTTTTTTTTTTTTTTTTTTTTTTTAATATTTTAAATCCTTAACGGTAATTTTTTTAAAAGACGCTGCCACGTGGCAGCGTCTGATTTGTTGATTTTTTTTTTTTTTTTTTTAATAAAACCGGCGGTTAAAACCGGCCGTTTTTGCCCAAAAACCGCCGGTTTCGGATGGTTTGGGGGACTCCCAAACCGAAACCGGAACCGGAACCACCGGTTTCCAACCGGTTTCCAAACCGGCGGTTTCGGTTCCGGTTTCCGGTTTCCGGTTTCGGTTTGGCCAATCCGGTTCCGGTTAAACCGCGGACAAAACCGACGGTTTAACCAAACCGTGGTCACCACTACCTGCTGCATGCCGTGTTCCTAGAACCACGCTCACAGCAATACTTGAAAAGATTTATGTAAAAGAAAAAAAAAGTTAGAAAGATTTTTTGAAAAATATAACGGTCGTGTTTCTATATGTGCCGACATATGGACTGACCATTAGCAATCACATTCATACTTGTGTGTCACTTGCCATTTCATAGATGATGCATGGAATATCCAGAAAAGAATTCTTGCATTTAGAGTTTTTGATGATGCGCACACTGCTCATAATATTTTTAGACAGTTTAGAATTATTTTTTCAGAGTATAAAATTAAAAACAAAATTTTTGCAATTGGTTTTGATAATGCTTCTGCCAATACCGTTGCTATTCCATCTTTACTTGATTTATGCAAACATTATCTTGGTGGTACATATTTTCATCAAAGATGTGCATGCCATGTTTTAAATTTATGTGTTCAAAAAGGATTAGAAACTCTTGATCATTTTATTCTACCTATTAAAAAAGCCCTAATGTTTTTGTGGAAACATTCTCCTACAATGAATGCATGGGTAAGATATTGTAAACAAAATGGTAGACGTGTCGTTAGATTTTCTCATGATGTTCCAACACGTTGGAATTCTACTTATAAATTGTTTGCTCAAAGTTATGACTATAGGGATTTATTAGTTTCTTTTATTCAATTTCATGTTACTCACCTTCAACTTTATCAATCACATTGGGATGCTTGTTACAACGTTTTCAATTTGTTAAAAGTCTTTCATAATGCTACACAAAATTTATCTGATGTTTGTTATCCTACAACCCATTTATTTATTATTGAAAGTATTAATATTGCTGGTGCATTTTCTCATTGTGAATCCGACATAGCAATAGGGGAAGCCGTTCATGTTATAAAGGTAAAATGGTTAGATTATTATGAGGAGTTTCCAAATATTTATTTGATTGCTATGGTTTTTGATCCACGTTGTAAATTAGATACTTTGTCTTATTATCTAAATGGTTATTATGGGATCTAAGGTTTAAAAATGGAATATGATGTTGAAGCGTGTTGTAATAGAGTTAAGAAATTATTATATGATTTATATGATGAATATCTTACAGTTTATGGATCATCACTGAACTTAGATGTTACACATACACAAACTGCATCTTAGCTCCCAACATCCTCCTCCGGATTTATAGAGTTAGGGTATAGTCTGTTATCCAAAAAATCCAAAAAACCTAGATGTTCTTCTTCATCAAACACCAACAAGTATTCCGAGCTTGAATCTTATCTAAATACTCCTTTTGAGTTTATAGAAGATACGCCAAGGAAAAAATTTGAAATCTTACAATATTGGAAAGAGCACGCAATGTACTATCCAATTATAGCTATGATAGCCAAAAATATTTTTTCAACACCAGTTTCTACGGTGACGGTGGAATAAGAGTTTAGCACCTGGGGGAATATTCTGAATGAACAACGTTTTTGCTTAACTCTAAAATCACTACAGATACAAGTTTGTGTAGGTGATTAGACGAAGGCACAATATAGACAACAAGAATTTCAGCAAGACCTAACATACGACTTCTTCAAAGAAGACGAACCTGAAACAGGAGCAGTGGAGTCGGAATAGCAGATCTACAGAGTACAGAGTACAGACTACAGATGGCACCAAACATGCAATAAAAAGTAAGAGAACTACGTGGCCTTTGATTCCTCTAAATCCCCCAAGAAGATACGTAGACAACTTAATTGTGGTAAAAATTAAGTGCAAGGCTAATAACTTTACATTTATTTTTAGTTTTATTTTAATTTAATTTTGTAATTTATCATTTATTTTATTATCGAATTTTGGGTGACCTAATTCCCAAATACCTAATTAAATGTAATTTATAATTTGTCATTTTGTTTATTTTAATTTTAATATAATTTTGTAATTTGTCATTTTGTTTATTTTTATTTTAATATACAACTATACAAGTCTAAGTTTTTTTAATTAACCAAAAAAAAAAAAAAGTTCAGAACCGCCGGTTCCGGTTCCACCAATTCGTAGAACCGGAACCGAACCGACTGCGCCAGGTCTGACCTAAACGATATCGTTTAGACGGGTCAGATACTCTCACTCCCACCAATTAATCGCACCTCACTAGCTCATCTGCGGCGCTTCTTCTTCATCTTCGATTTCAAAGCTTCGTCGTCCGTCGATCTTCAGTTCCTCGTCGGTCTCCATTCTCTTCCGTAAGTTATGTTATTTTATTTTTATAATTTACAATATATTTTATGGTGTTAAATATGTTGATTGTGTCAATAGAGGATGGTCACAAGGTTGTATATGCTGATTGCACTGTATTTATTAATTTTATAAAAACTGAAACTGAGAAGGCTAAAAATTTGCTGTGAAAAGGATTTGAAATCATGCCTCGGGTTTGAATTTAGCAGAATCCAACCGCACCCGGTCGGGTTTTGGTGGACTGTGAATGGAATTATTCATCAAAACATATCCAGAATATCTTTATTTTTGTAAAGAAGGTTGGAATTAGGGGTATAATACTATAATTGTTAATACAGTAGCTGTGTTCCAGTAGTGGAAAATAGAGAAATCAAGAGAGAGAGAGAGAGAGAGAGAGAGGGGATATGGGTACAAGGGAAGTGTACGAGGAGAAACTAAGAAATGGGAATCTGCATCACGATCCTACCATCAATCCAGGGCTAGGTTCGGCTCGCTGCCCTCGTTGTCTCTCTCTCTTAAACCCTAGTTCTGTAAGTCTCTTTCTCCCTCTCTTTAAAATTTTATTTTTTCTTTTATGTTGAAAGTCTTTCTCAATTCTTCTCTTTATATTAGGACAAGGGTGAGTGGACTATCACTTCCGTTTTACACGACGCTACTGCTGTGGTCAGTTTACAATTACTTCTTCCATTCTTAGTTTTGTAAATTAAATTAATGTAATGTTGATGGGAAACATGAGTGGTTAAAACATTCTTGTGGACACTGATGCTTAGTTCTGCCACCGTTAATAATGCTTGTCTAGTATAGATAAATATATTATTTTCCACAGGCTGGCTCTGGTATTGGTGGTATGCTTGGTGCAATTCATGGTTTCAATACAGGGGTCCCTTTACTTCAAAATCATCTCAAGGGACCAAAGTGGATTCCTTTTGTAACTGGGGTAATACTGATTTTCAATTCTAATTATTTCGGAATACCAATGCCTCCATCATATTGGTTGGTCCCTACTTGCATCTTCTTCTGCTAACTTCCATTGCTTGTCTTCTTTTCTGGTAGATTCCTCTACTTCTAATGTTTTCTGGTGCCAGTGCTGCCTTTGGAGGTATGGATGTTTCCTTTTTTACCAGGTGTAATTTAATTAATTTCATTGCTTCACATGTCATGAATAACTATAGTATGAACCAAAATAAAAGAATTTTCTGAGTTACAAAGTTTCTGGTTCTTCAAGGGACCAGTTATATAGCTTCTCAAACAAATCGAGTCATATTGAAAGTCATGTTATCTGCTTTTATCTGTAGGCCAACTTAAATGCTTTCATACCAAGCCCTACATATATAATAGCCCATCACATACCATATCCTACGTAAATAATGTAGCTAAGGTGCACCAAGCCCAACAATATTGATCACATTAGTAATGGGCTCAATCCGGTCAACTCTCTTTTACTTAAACATTCCAATCAATTCGGTTTTAATAAACTCGAAAATATAATTTAATATGTTGCTCACAATTTTTATAAAAATCTTACAAAGACATGCCTCCATCCAATCCAACAAGATTAAATGAAATGCGCAGTTCATGGACTAAGCATGGAACATTCCTTCCCCCATGAATAATCCTTTTCTGCAAGGAGAAAATGAGTGATAGCATGACCTTCTTCCCTTGTGTTTGAAGGAACTTTAAAACATGACTATTTTTCACCTAAATACAAGTGCTTTTCTTGTGCAAAGTATTGTAGCTAAACCATGCTTTCAATATGATCACTTTTAAATGAGAGAGGTTTCCTAGAAAAGAAAGTGAGTAATTTCATGATCGTGTTGTTGTGCGAAAGAGTTGTATGAGTTTCGCACTTTCGCTAATCTATGTAATCTAAGCTGCATTAAATGACCTTGTACCATTAAAAGCTTTGATACGGTAAATTTGTAACATAATTATCATGTAGTATTATGTAAAATAACTACTTTATAACTTTTACATTGCTATTAAAGAAAGTTTACATGTAAACCTAAATACGAATTACTTTGAAATTCATTGGTCATTTTGTTACAATTCCTACTCCGTGTATGTCTTTAATTAACATGCATTACTTTGAAATGAGATAGATTTTTGAGAAAAGAGAGACGGGAGTAATTTTATGACCTTTTTCCCTTTGAGAGTGTTTTATGAGTTTCTTGCTCACTAAATTACTTTCATTTTAACTTCATTTCATTTTAATTTCAACTGTTTTTAATCATTTTTGTTCTTTTGAAAGTCTTGCTTGGTTAGTGCCGCAATACGTAAATTTTGTAATCTAATTATCTTGTACCTTCTACTTGACTGTAAAAGAAAGTTCACTGGAAAACCTAAATATGGATTACTTTGAAATGCATTGACCATTTTGTTACTTGTTTTCATAGCCACAAATCATAGTCCATTTACATCTTTAATTAACATGAACAGCAACATGTCTTCTTGATAATGCTGGCGAATTAAAATGAATAATTTGTGTGTGTTTGCTTGCCATGTCATACAGTTAAGTTATTGATTCCTAGTCTAAAAGGTCTATTGATAGTTTGTTTTTAGCTAATAAAGTAGACTTAAGTCCTCATCCATCTGCTTTAAAGGTGGTCTACCTTGTTAAGAGTTGTTGCTAGTTTTCCTGGTTTTACCATTTGAGCTCTATACCTCTATGTATAAATCGTGATTTGCCAACGAATTAAATCATCATACACGTTTATTCCAAAAGCATTTGCTTTACTGGAAGGATTGGGCTTTTTTCAAAATAAACTATCTGTTCTTGTTTGTTTTTCTCTTTTTCTCTTATTTTTTTATTTTTTTATTTTTGACTCTTGCAAAGATATGGACTTTGAAGCAAATGTATTCTGATAGTTCATTACCAATTTTTAGACTAATTACACATTCAATCACTGAAGCACTTAACAGACTATACTTGATCTAGGTTCTAATAAACTTCCATGTTGCACCTACTCATCTTTATTCACCTTGAGTTTAGCACCTATCAGTTATCGATGAATAAGAAAAGAACAATATATGTGGTGTTATAAATTCTATCTTAACTCAAATCAGTTTTAGTCTGATTTGTATTTTCTTGCTCTTTCATGGGTTTTTCTCTGGTTGAGTTTTAAATAACTGTTATCTAAAAGTGAGGGGGGATTTTTCTGACTGGGTTTGACTCTGTTGCCCAGGCTTCTTACTTTTTTTTTTCTATTCAAGACTCCTGCAATTTAAGTTTTCGTACCAGTGAACAGAAATTTTGTGCCTAAATTTGTTGTAGATTCTTTGGCATTGAAAAAAAGTCCTTGTTTTGTGTAGGACTGGCCTTCGATTTATAAGTAATGTTCAAGTTTAGGAAGTTTGTCATTAATCTAAGGCCATATTGATTTTATCATTTTGTTTTACCCGTTCCTATCACTTCAAGATTGCTCTGCAATAATTGTGGACCGTAGATATATTTGGTCGCTTGTCTCTAGGATAATGTTAGCAGTATGTTCCTGTACGTTGCTTTTTAATGTTTTGCTTACTTCTAAAGGTTCTCACACATTATTTTGAAAATCTGCAATATTAGTTATTTTCAGTTTTCACATGATGCACTTATTTTATAATGTTTCTTGAAATCAGATACTCTAAGGATTTTAACCTTTTTTAGAATATCTTCATGGTGTATTCATTATTTTCTAGTTTTAGAAGAAGAATTTCTTGTTTGTTAACAAATTGGTGCTGTTATATCTTTGAGGGTGTAATGGTTATTTAAGTTGGATTATTTGGACTGGTTGGTTTCTTGTTATTCATGATGATCTAAGTTTTGCAAATATGGTTTTCTAAAAGCATAATCTGTCTAGTGAAGGGTTTTTCTCTCTCCTATGTCCTATTGAAAATATGTAATTGACCATACTCAAAATTCCAGAATCGAATACTCTTTCAATTAGTTGAGAACCTAGAGGGGGTTTGGTACTGCTCTCTTATGGATTTCAGGTAGATTGTTTGAGACCCTTGGCAGAATAGTCGTAAGTTACTACTATCAGAATGTAAGTTTTAGAGGAGTATGCTTGGACAAAAAATCTAGGATGAAGACTGGATGGCAAAATTCATTAGATGAAGGAGGCACATGGCAGGTGTTCCACTGTCCAGGCATAGAGATTTTCACGTCAGAGTTGTATATAACTGATGATGGCTGATAAAAATATACTTGAGGTTGTGGGAATTCTAGTGTTTAGGATAATCTTACTAATTTAGTCAATGTAGGTTTAATATAGTTCATTTTAGGCCCCAACGATGCAGCTGCATTGTCGTAACTATAAGCAAAAATTTGGAGCAGTGATTTATCAGTACTCTGGGGCGACCTTCACACTGATGTAGTGATGAAGCAAGTGTGTGATACGCCAGATGCGAAGTTGGATAGTGTATATGGAATCTAGTGGTCACATTTTTTGGAAATATGAATACATGGTTCATGAGTCATGACATAATATCTATGGTGCATATTCTGTGCTTCTGCCCAGGTATCTAAGCAATTAATGGGGTCTGTAAACTTGTTTTGGCATTTTGGTGATTATGTCGAGAGCTGTTGGTATCTAACTAGTCTGCTGTTAGTCACTTTTGGAAAAATTGTTATTTTAATCTGTAAAGGATTTTTGCCAGCTCCTTTGAAGTTTGAAGAAAAAGATAGAAACTTCATAAAGTTCAAATAATTTGAAATTCAATTAGTAAGTTAATATTAGTGTACAAAATTTTGGAAGACTGCAACAAGTTTATTATTAATTATTCTGAAAAATTCTAAAGGGACAGATCCTGTTCATTCTCATTCAACCAACCGCCCCTTCCTTGCCATGTCCACAAAATATAGCATGTATTGGTTGTAATTTGAATCCTCCCTGGATTCTGGATACCATTGGCTTCTTCAGTTCTTAATAAGCTATGCAATTGTATTTTTGTTATTTCCAAATATTATTAAATTGATAAGTGTCTCAGTCGGGATTTGACACCCAATCTAAATTGCTGTTAAAATGTGAACTTGTAGGTTATGGGCTTCCAAAGTTTGCCCAACTTTCTGTGACTTCATATTATGCTGCTTCAAGTGCCTCTCATTATGGGATTTCACTACTAACACGACATATTGAAGAGGCCCACACTTCCAGGACTTGACAACAAAGGCTAAGATGAATTCTAGCAGGTGCACATGATAGGATCCATTTTTTTTTTTTATCAATTTTTGTAAGCAATGTTATAATTATGACAACCTGAAGTTGGTGTATAGTTGCAATAATTATTTCATTGGGATAATTTTTAGTGCTACGGTGCTGATGCTTAGTTTATTGTAAGTAAGCGTTAAAATAAAAATTGATTATTTACAGTACATCACCTAATATCTTCTCTCACCTTTTATCTTTTCTAGAGAAATTGATACACTTCTGTTCAATCTACTTTGACCGGAAAAATTCGTAATACATTTCTTAATATGTTATCCGAAAGCTGATACTCAGTTGCAATCAACATTGTTGTTTGCTGGATAAGTTAATGTATTAAGAAACAAGAAAAGGTCGTACTACTGAGGGTGTGCATCTTGATTTTATCAGTTATTTATGTTTTAGGAACTGCGAGGTGGACAAATTAAGTTTGTGAACTTTTATTAAAGTGTCTTCTGTTTTTTCCTCTTTGTTTCAGTGATGGGGTTGTGATTGCAAACAGCTTTGCTTCCCTAAAGTGAATTCAAGTAGTTGGTAATTTCAATTTCTGCTTGTAATTGAGGTAGAGTACGTCAAGATTTTTGTTGTATTTTCGTTCTCCTTTTTCTGGAAGAGGTACCTGTACGAAAGAAGATAAAAACAATTGCTGCCTGTCTTAGTTATTGTCTGAGATTTCTTGCATAAACAGGTTTGCATTGTGATCAAACTAGGTTATTGGTTCAGAGTAAAAATTGATAACCATATGTCTATGTTATCAAAGCTTAAGACTTTGGTTGGTTTAGAAATTGAGAAAAAAAAAAAAGAAAAAGAAAAGAAATAAATAGAAGCAAAGGAGATGGTGGATATAATAAGTTTGATGGGCATTAATTGCAAAATGAGTTGAGAAAGCAGCAGCCAATAGAGACTGTAAATGATGGAAAGGAGAGCGAGACAAGCGCAGTTGCTTAGCATCGTAAGGTGGCTACAGTATAAACTGTCAACCTCGTTTGCGACTTTATAGGGTTGTGGGCCGATGTTTCTTAAATTCCACTGGTCTCTTCTCTTATATCAATATTAAGGAGTGTTGAAGCCAAGTGTGGTCCTAATGATAATGTATATAATGTACTCTTCTTACGTCTTTTTCATCTTCCTCTTCACATGCATCGTGCTTCTTCTTTTCTTCTGCATTTACTCGTGGGGCCTTTCATAGTTGGCCTTGATGTTAACACCAGAACGAGCGTTTCTTTCTTATAATCTTTGCCAGGTATGACGTGTTTGGAGTTTAGAACAATGCTAAATAACAAAATTATCTTCCTCGTTAGATAGATCTAACGATTGAGATATGACCACGCATCTAAATGTCTATCTTTCTTGTTTTGTGGGGGGAAAGGGGAATGTCCTAATAAAGTTAAGACTTATGGTACGGTTGTACCCCTGAATTATTCGCGAATTGCAGATATATCTCCTGAATTCTTAAAATGGTTATTAAACCCTCTGAACTCTCATTTTCTTTGCACTATCATCTTAAAATGGTTACTAAACCTTTTGAACTCTCATTTTCTTTGCACTAGCTTGTTTTGAACCATCAGTCATCTAAGTCCTTTTTTATGAGGGTAAAAAATGTCCTTTTATAATGTAGTAGGGATAGTATTTAATTTTTTTCATCATTTTTTTTTTTTGGCAATGTACATCATACAGTTATTAGATGGAACTAAAAACCAGAATATATATGAACACCTGTGACCCCTCTCATTATTGTTGTCTTGTTGTCTTATGTTTGTGTACATGTATGTGCAGGACATATATATATATATAGGTAAAATGTTATGAGGAAGCGTTTCTTCATATGGTTTGAAAACAACTCCTCTACCAAATTGATTCTGAATTTGCACACTTAAGTGGAAATTACTTACAGCTCATTTAATGAGACCTGAACTTTGGATCTTTAAGGATCTATCGGAATTTGGTGGTGATAGATTGCATTTTTTATTTTATTTTATTTTATTTTAAAGCTAAATTTGGTGGTGGTAGATTGCTTAAACTTACAATTATTAGCATTAAAGGTATAAATTAGGTCGGATATTACGGCATGACGAAAATCTAATTTCCATTAGAGGCCACTTATCATAGGCTGAAACGGATCATATTAAGAAATTATTATTTACCACAAATCATTACAAGCTTGTGGTTGCTTTGGCCACAAAAAGTCGTTTAATTTTCAACCAACATTTATATGCTCACGATGTATATGCACAAAACGACACAACATTATTTTATTTTTAAAAATTATTTTAATTGGGATAAAAAAGTTAGTTTTACCTTACAAATTAAATAATTTATAAATATAACGATAAAATAGTTATATAACATGGAACAAAATTACATACCAAGCAGGATCAACAATCTTTTTCTTACCTTCATAATCTGATTTGATGGATAGATTATTCAGATTATATGTAATTTGGTTTGTAGCCACCATGTCAACATACCAAAAGGGATCAATAGCAGACGTGGTATAATAGCTAGAGTTTTCGAGGAGTTGAGGTAAGGTTACAACTGTATCTGTGTTTGCCTTGATTATTTTGAGCATTGTTTTGAACAATTTGTGGTTGAAATATTAATTTTTCTATAGTAGGCACACAATATAAGCATATTTATAACATATTGATACATATCATCACACTTTTGTCTTGTGTATTATTATGATTGAAGTTAAAATGCTTACATGGTAAAAGTGTGGTGATGTGTATTACTATGTTATAAATATGTCTATATTATTTTTGTTGAAATATGGGGTCAAATCTGTAATAACGCTTAAGGGGCCGTTTGGTATGGGGTAATCAAAATAATGTGATTCCAGGGAAAGTGAAACCCAGGAATGTGATTCATGGGAAAGTTGTATACATGTGTTTGGTTGTGCATGGGAATATAATGTTGGATTCCTGGGAATATCAAGTAAAAGTGTTTGGTTGTACATGGGAATTTGTTTTTTTTTTTTTTTTTAAATTTATTTATTTATTAAAAACTAAATTTTTTTTTTAAAAATCTAACATCAGTCAACATATCATAACCGACATATTCAAAACCTAGATCATCTCTCTCTCTCTCTCTCTCTCTCTCTCTCTCTCTCTCTCTCTCTCTCTCTCTCTCTATCATCGTTGTCGTCGTCATCATCGTCGCCTCCGGTCGTCATCGTCATCATCGATGCTCAGATCGATGCTCGTCGTCGTCATCATGCTCGTCGATGCTCAGATCTGCTCGTTGATGCTCGTTGATCTTGGCTTGATGAAGATGACGTTGGTATTGTTCTGAAAATTTGGTGTTAATTATAATTAATGAATCTGAAAATTGATGAAATTAGGTTTTGAAGATACACCGTTGTTTTGAAATCATGAGGAACAAAGAAGAAGAAAATAATTTTTTTTTATGAGGTGGGTCCCACGGTGGGAATCAGATGGAGGGGCATCTGAAACCCACCTGTTGGGATGAGAATGTGATTCCCATGGGATTCACATTCCCGGAAATCTAAAAACCTAAACCTAGTAACAAACATGGGAATCTGATAGGATTCCCATTCCCATGCCAAGATCACCCCATACCAAACGGCCCCTAAGTGCCATATGACCTCCTTTTCCATAATTACCTCAATGTCACAATGCCTACCACATTTGTTCCTACGTTGGCCATAATTTCTCCTTTTGTGTTAATTTGACCATTGCCACAATGTCCTTTCTCGGGAGATAGCCATGTAGTTCTCAGAATGATTAACCACATCAAGAGAAGTCATTGTATTAAGTTGTTCAATCCTTTGCTCATACAACATGAGAAGGCATTAGGGATGGCCATTTTCCCCCGGGGCCCCAAATCCCCGCTCCCCCATCCCCATTTGAGGATTTTTTTGGGGGAAAAAATGGGGAAATGGGGGGATGAGGATGAATTTTATCCCCAAATTGAAATGGGGATGGGGATGGGGAGGGGTTCCCCCATCCCCATTTCCCCATTTTCCCCAAAAAATTATATAAATGGGGATGGGGATAGGGGAAGCTGCCCCCATCCCCATTTCCCCATTTCCCCCAAATATATAATATAATATAATATAATATAATATAATATATTAATATATATTTATTTTTATATTTTTATTATTTTTATTATTTCTATTATTTCTATTTTACTAACTATAAATACATATTTATAACTTAAAACCTAACTTATATAGGCAAAATGGGGGAATGGGGAAATGAGGGATCCGGGGGAAATGGGGAATCGGGGGAAAACGGGGAAAAAGGGGAAATGGGGATGGGGGTGGGGAGACCTCCCCCCAAATCTACCCCAAATGGGGAAATGGGTGGGGGGGGGGGGGGGGGGGGGTGTTGGGATGGGGGAGGGTTTGGAAATTGGGGATAGGGATGGGGATGGGGGGACCTATATCCATCCCTATTTCCCCATTGGCCATCCCTAGAAGGCATCACTGCAAGAAAAATTGTCTTTTTTGATAGTTATTTAATGACTGTTTTACAAAATTGTCAATAAACTTATAAAAATTGACAGTTGTTTTAATTGTCAAGAATAGTTGACAGTTTTTTAGAGCTGTTATTAAAAAACTATCAAGAAAAAACTGTCAAGAATAGTTGATAGTTTTTTCAAAATTTTTATTTATCTTTAATAATTTTATTTAAACTTTTACTTCTTATTTTCAACACCAAACAAAATCTCGATATGAATTTATTTTACAGTAAGATATCGGTTTTTGGGCAAACCGATATTGGATAAGTAAAATTTTAAATTTAATAAATTTACTTTTAAAAAAAATTCAAAAAAAAAAAAAAACTTTTTTAAAAAATGTTTATTTATTTTGCACCCTCTTGTTTCATATTAAAAGACATGATAATAATTTAATTACCCATATAAATTAGTAATCCGAGTTTTACATTTGTTCATTAAATTGTAAGATGCATATTAAGAAATATCTCCCCTATAGTGAGAGTTGTATTCCAAATCATGATTATTACAATTGATGTCACTAGTCTCCTATAGAGTATATACACGTTAATAATTCAATTACCCATATAAATTAGCAATCCGAGTCTTACATTTATTTATTAAATTGCAAGATATATATAGAGAAATATCTCTTCTGTAATGAGAGTTGTATTTCAAATCATACTTATTACAATTGATGTCACTAGTCTTCTATAGAGTATAGATTCATAACTCGACTATATATGTTTTAAAAAATATAATTTTATCAAAAGTTTTAATAAATATTTTTTAATATATGTTTGTTGTAGAAATTAGAATTTTGATTAGATGAATAAATTTAAATTTATTTAAAAAGTTTTTTATTTATTTTTATTTTTTTATGAATTATTTTATTTTATTTTATTTTATTTCTAACAACTCATATATGTTATATATAAATATTGTTCAATTGTTAACAGATCAAATCTTGTAGTCAAGTGGTAAAGGCTTACAACTTTTGACTTGAGATTCCAAGTTCAAGTCCTAATTGTCATTATTATCCAAAGTGGGCCGGGTCGGCGATGGAGTGGAGGCCGGATGGGTGAGGCGGTTGGACGGGGAAGGCAGCCGAACGGCGGCTGGGGTGGTGACAGCGGTTGCGGCGACAACCGGTGATGTATCTTATTCATGATCTTATTCTTGTAGGTTTTTTTAACCGTCATTAAATGTAGTATTTTCTTGTAGTGCATTGAGCATCACATGATCTTATTCATGATCTATACCATGCAATACACTTTAGATAAGGTCATGTTCCCCTCCCTCCCCAAATCTCATTAAAAATTATATATTTAATATATAATTTTGAAAAATTTTACTTTAGTCCCCTAAAATATTTTACTATATAGACCCCCTCAAACAAAATCTTCAGGCTCTGCTCTTGTGGTCAGTTATGACTTGATTAACAACTTTGAGCTCATCTCCAATGGATCTGGGTGGAGTAGATCGAAACTACTTATATATATATATATATATATCAGTCTTTCTACTGTTAGTTCGTCTTGGTATAAAATATATCAGGACGAAGAATGTGGACTATAAATTATTGAGAAGTTTTAACAAATGAATACACTTTGAGTTAAAGCATGTAAATCTAATGGTTCACATTTTTCGTCCTGATATATTTTATATTAGGATGAACTGACAATAGAAAAATGTATATATATATATTCTTAAGACCTATCCTGGAGTATTAATTTAGATGGGAAGTCACCTATTTAGATAAGGTTCCTTTTCGGGATTCCTTGTTTAATCGGTTTTCTTTTTCTGGGGAAGTTCCTTTTTTCAAGATTCCTAATCACAATTGCACTACCCATGGCAAATCAAAAGGTTTTGCTTCTCCTTGACAATTGCACTATTGCCCACGTATCACTTCCAGAGATACCTAATCACATCCAACTCAGGAACACCATAGTGCACTATCTACCACTAAATTTGACATCCAAGCTATCACCATGTGATGCTGGAATAATTCGAAACTTCAGGGCGTATTATCATCGTCGCTTTAATTGTATGTTGCTCGAACGTTTAAAATCCAACACACATGATCCTAAAAAGACTGATATTTTATAAGCCATCAATATGGCTGTTACAGTATGGACATTTGATGTTACACCCAAGACCATCACTAATTGTTTTCTTCATTGCAAAATTCGTACAGTCCATGGAGAAACCGAGGGAGACGGTGAGGATATTGGTGTTATAAGTGAATTAGAACAACAAATTCAAAGATTCCACTATAGCAATCCTATGGATGTCAATCATATACTTAACCATCTGACAGAAGAAAAAATATGTTTACACTCCAACTGAAGAAGATATCATCAATGATATCATAAGGCAGAATAATGATGGTGTGGTTGAGATAGATGATGACGACAACGATAGTCATGAGGTACCTAAAATCTCTACAAGTAAAGTTGTTGAAACGCTAAATTTAATTGAAACATTTTGATTACAAAAAGATATATATATATATATATAAACATGAGAGTTTCTAACACGGGCAATACCTGTTGTTAATAAAACATTGACTACGAGCAGTGGCCGTAGTAATTACTAAATTAATGTACTACGATTTTTGCCCGTAGTAAATAACATTATCTAAGACAGGCAATGCTCGTTATTGAAACGCGCTATTTTCCATCACACTCTCGGAGACAACGAGAGTTGCAACGGGCAATGCCCGTTGTAGATACGCTTCCACTACGGGCATTGCCCTTAGTAGATGGATGATTTTCAAGTTTAATACATAATATTGAATCTAATAATTTAGGAGAGAGAATTTTTTTTTTTAATAATTTAATTAGTTTGGAGTGTCTTTAGAATTTTTTTTTATCTTATTTAGTAATTTTAATTCAGGTTAAAATTGTCATTAACAAAAAAAATAAAATTAAATTGGAGTGTAAATATATAGTTTTTGGATTGTAAGGAGAAGCTCTCATAAAAATTTATTAATTATATTTTTAATTGAAATGTCCATTTTGACCTCTTTTATGTCTATCTCCAACAAAATCTTTTGACCAACAGGGGGTGAGAATATTTAAAAGAAAAAAAAATGTGCCACGTGTCATTGTCATAAACAACCATTTTGCAAATGTCCGGAATAACTTTGATTCCATTAATTTTGACAAATTTGACTGGCGGAGAAATCAAATTGATGTATTTCAAAACATTTAGGGATGACATAAACCGAAAATGGAGTAAAATAAGTGATAAATCGTGAAAAATTAGGGACCCAAATGAAATTCCCCCATTTAGAAACAAAAAACAAGAAAATGGTAAATCTTTGGTAAGACACGCTGTTTTAAATTTTGTTGGAACATAACGATCGTAGAAAGCGCCAAAAGCAACCTTCACTAGGATGAAATGTACATCAATTGTTATATGTTTTATGCGAGCATGAAACATCAACATGTGATTTTGATGAGAGGGCTAGCCCCAATATTGTCACACCAAAATGACAAGACACAGATAAAATTAAAACAAGCTGGAAGAATAAAGACTTTTGTGATAATTTAACAAAAGTTATGGATGTATTCCAAAATATGCAATTGGATTGTGTTTGGGTATAGTTATTATTTTAAGTGTTACGATTAGAGATGGTAGTAGATTATTAGTGCAGCATTAATTTGTGCTTGTGACTCTGTCAATATATGTAATCCATTTAATCATAATAGATTCGACTATGATACCATTTATAAAGAGATGTTCCTACTTCTACACATACTATGAGTGACATTATCCATTTTATTCTTGTTTGTCTTTAAGTTTTTTTCCCCACAAAGGCTTAATTTTTACTAGTTTGTCTTAATTTTGACCTACAAAGCCCAATGATCCTCTCTTACTGTTGCTAACAACTATTAATACATAGATATGTATTTTCAGGACAAGATTTTTAGAAACTAAAAATTTAGATTAATAGAGGATTTTAGTTCAAAATAAAATAGGGGTTTTAAATGGTATGGCAAAGTCGTCTTTACACCCATTACTGTATACATTCCCTAGCTAGCTTGAAGTTGAAAGTGTGAACATTTTATAGAATGCATGACCGACTACCCTTAATTCTGCTGAAGAAATAAAAATTTTGATATGTGATATGACAATAATTATATAAACGTACAGAGTCGGTTGTATATGGCAATATACAGGGCAGACAAATAAAATTTATATACAATCAGTAACGTGTTGTTTTCTGCAACAACCTACCAGAATCTGATCCTTATTTTTATTTTTAAAAATAGATCGAACTACATTGCACTCAAAACAGCAAGTTATAAAATAAAATAATAATGTTTGTTTTACCTTAAGATATAAAACCCTAGACAGGCAAAATGCAGGACATGGCTAGTTGAATTTTTCCCACTTGAATCAACCAACCAGCCAGTTTGCAATGGGCGGTTCAGACAAAACACAAATCCCAACAAGAAGCTGAGCAGGAACACAATTTTACGAAACCAAATCTTGTAAATGATCAGTGCATTCTAGCTTTCTTTGTAGTTGGTTAATAATTCAATTCATTGAATGATGATGTCCATTATCATAACCTGTTATGCTGCCAAAATAACAGATAGATTAGTAGAGAAGAAGACACATGTATCAGTACAATCACTGAATTATTGTTAAGAGAGGAAAAAAAAATGATTTCTATTCTCACTTTCCTACAGCAGACATTAATAAAAGCTAAGGTACACATAAAAAGGTGAGAAATTAAGATGGCAGTCTATCTAGTAACTACCATGTTCGTATGTCCCTTCAACTATCTTATTCGCCAATATTGCAGGCCATAGTCCTTAATTTCTTGGTTGGTAGTCTATTTTAAAGCCACGAATTGAAACAACTTTGGTACTTTTCTTTCTTCTTTGTCTGGTCACACAAACACTTTCGATCATCCTCATATTATATTTTAGCTTAGTAAAGATAACATATATGTGTGGTAATTATTAATTGATGGTTAGCAAAAAGAAATATGATATACGGAATTTGAGGTGGGTCGTTGGTAATTAACCTCTCAAAGCACCCACATTAATAAAATCGTGGGTTCTAATTTATAATTAAGTTCATCTCTTTTATCTAATCACATATAAACTCACATCACATGACATATTAATATAAGTGAGATTTTCTGATCTAATTACTATATATGTAACTATTTCATGCCATTTGAGTTTGGAGAAAAGAGACATGATTGGAATTCATATTTTCATTTATGTGTGTGAGTAAAAAGCATACTATTGAACTAACCCCATCTCGTCATTGATACGATATTTCAGCTTTGTAAAAACAAGATGCAAAGTATTTAGCAACGAACAGTTAACAACTATAATGATAATATAACAAATAAAAGAAAATATCGTGGCTGCCCTGCTTACAGTATTACTGTGGAGAGGAACACTCTAGTGGTTTTTCTCGAGAAAGAAGCGTATCATAATCATGTGTGTACATGTGTATATATATATAAATATATATATATATATATATATAATGGTGCCTTTTTGGCTTTTTAATGATTTTTGAAAAGAGATATTATTAAGAGTCATAGTAAATCAAATTAAACTTTGACTTAAAGACAATATGAGGTTGACTCAGTTATATACCCTTTACAGCTATACCAAGAGATTGTATGTTTGAGTCTTTTCTTCAACCTAAAGCCTCGAATTATTGAAATATTTCAAAAAAAAAAAAAAAATGACTTAAATAAGACTTCAATATCTACCAACATTTGCCCTTAATTTAATGGTGGAGAAGAAGAGTAGATGGTAATCCTTAATTTTAAACCAAATAAATGGGTGGATGTTGAAGTCACATTTTAAGTTGTTTTAACTTGACCCTGTTATTAAAATCAACCCTCTAATTTGCATTATTTGTCAAAATGCACTCTCTAGTTTTATTTTTGGCCAAAATACACCCCATCATTAGTAATTCATTAGTCAACCCTTAAAAACTTTTAAAAAATAGAAGGGTAAATTGGTAACTTTACCATAAAACATAAATTAAAATAAAAAATTATATTTTAAAATAATAATAAATAAATAAAATTTAAAAACCCTATCGCTTTCTCTCTCTTCTCTCCTTATCCCCATCATCGTCTCTCTCTTTCCTCACCATCATCCTCGTACTCTTCTCTTATTTTCTTTTATTTTCTCTTATCTCTCTCTAATCTCTCTACGGTTTCGACATTGTGGCTAGGTCGAGGTGTTTGGTTTGAAGGTTGTGACCAGTGGGTTGAGGTGTTTGGTTTGGGGGGTTTTGTGCGGTGATTGAGCGTGGTTTGGGGTAGTGGTGGTTGTGTGTGATTCACGGTTGGGTGGAAGTGATTTAGGGTTTGTTGTTATGATTAGATGAAACCTCTCTCTTTCTCTCTCTCTCTCTTCGATGGTAAAGGAGGTAAATGGTTGCTAGGTGTGCTTAGGTTTTTGTAGTGATGTGAGGTGGGCAAGGGCAGATGTAGGGGGCCAGGTAGGTACATGACCCCCAAACCAAAAAAATATAATAAAAGTATTTTAAAAATATTATTTATTTAATGTATAATTTTGTAAAATTTTATATTGCCCCCCTCAAAATATTTTATTTTACTATATTTACCCGTTAAACAAAATTTTATGGCTCTACCCTAGTGGTAAGTGGTTGGGGTTTTGGGTTTGATGAGGTTTGGAAGTGGGTTTACATGGTGATTGATCTCCATGGAAGAGGGTATGGGTTTGAAGATTTGGGTCTATGTTTGTTAGAGATGTAAGGTTTGGTTTGCGGCTGGGTCTAAGTTCATGGCTAGATCTTGTTCACGACCGAGAGTGGATCTGTGGTGGATCAATCTCTAAAATATGGATCTATATTTTTCCTATTTTTTTGATTTTTAATTTTCATTAATTTTTTTTTAATTGCCATCGTTCATTTCATAAATGGACGATGGAGATATATCTTTTAGTTTTTGCTTTTTAAAATTATTAAATTACTTTTAATTAATTTTTAAATATTATATATATAGTGGGGATGACACTGACACCCCTAATGTTTAGCATAGATACAGGTAGATGAAAAGGTTAGTATATTCTACAAGAACCCCCTTTAATTCAAATACCGTTTATCAATATGTTAAGTTGACCAAATCTCAATTATACAAAATCCAAAATGCCTTTGGCTCTTATAAAACATAAATAAAAAATAAAATAAAAAGAAAATTGGAGGCCACATTCATGGTTTATGTAAGTTTCTCATTTTTGATTGGCTTATTTCAGTGACAAACCACAATTGGGGTTTGTTATGTAAGGGTAGCTTAGACATTTAATTGTTGGTGATCAATCTCAACAAATGCTCTCTCAAGACCTCAAGATGATAAACACCTAAAAGGTAAAAATCACTTGTGCTTAATTACACTGAAGAGAATAGTTGCACACACACACACACACACACACACACACACACACACACACACACACATACACACCTCTCATGCATGCATGTGTGTTTATTTGCTTTCTATGAATATTCTCTTCACACTTCATACTTGCACATCTTGCATATAGACTAAGTGTGAATTGTCACTTTGAAAAGAGAAATTTTCTCCTTACCGTTGCTTGGTACACTTGCATGGGCAGCAGTCATTGACAGGTGTAACACCTGATGCTTCTGCATCATGCATACCGCCGTGGGTGCACTTGCCTCTGGAGCGGTCCCCATAATGGTAGTTTCCAGCACCTACATGCTTGGCATACTGCAGCATAGACACCTTGTCCGTACCACGGTATACACAGTGGTTATAACAGAGTTTGGTTTTAAAAAAATGACCAAAACGTTGTAGCTTTGTAAAGACCTCATATGTAAGTGCCACTTTGTCTCTAGGTCTGTTTAGAAGAGTTCAAAATCATATTTTTAACATAGAACATTTTCCAAGAGAGAAAATCATCCAAGAACTCACCTTTGATCACTCAAAATCATCTCCATGTGCATCAAACTTCATCTAGCATCATCTAGCTTCATCTAAAATGCTTTCTTGTATGGGTTTTCTTCAACACATGTGACTTGGCCAGTTGAACACCATTTTAATCCATTTTTGTGTTCTTACTTAGCAAGAAATCTCATTTATTACTTGTATGCATCTAGATTAGATTTTATATATGTTATCCTGAAAAATCAGCTGGGTGTTTTTTGGGTAATGGTTGACCACGGTGTACGGGGGTACCGCGGTTGGTCCAGACCGGGTATGGCGCGACTCCCCCTATCCTCGAGCTAGTAACCCGGGGAGAACCTTGGTCCGGTTGCCAAGGACCGGGACGAGACTACTGGGCTAGTCCTACCAGGAGATATGAGGTTGAATGGGTGATGAAACTTAAGATGGAAGGGGAATCGGGATAAAAAGATATCTCAACTGAACCATAGTGCATTCTCATTAATTAATGATCTTTTTCACAATACAATTACAGGTTTTTATGGGGGGTAGTTATAAACATTAGCGAGGGGAACCGAGAATGGGGGTAGCGAGCCTTGGCTGGTTATATTGGATCCGGCTGGGGTGAAACAGTAACGGGATAAGGCGAACACATATGAGTTTGGGTTAGGCGGGGTAGTAGCCAAGTAGATAAAACACCCTAGGTGCTTTAGCTAGGCGAGATAGTAGCTCAGTAAGATTACTATGATGGAGCTTTTCCTAGGTGAGGTAGTAGCCAAGTAGATTTCTGGTTCTTTTTCAGGCCAACCCCTAACTCATAGAGAGTTTGGGTATTTATAGGGTACCTAAGAGGGGGGTAGGTGGGAGATGCCCATTTAGGCGGGAACTCTTGATCTGATCCTCATCGTTCCCCCAAGATACATGTTGAGGTGTAAGAGGTTGGAGGGCCAAGATGATGCCACGGGGGCATGTCCCTTGCTGTGACCCTGGTCTAGGTAGGTGAGAGCGACTGGTTCCAAGGCCAAAGTTGGTGGTGTTGATCCTAACCATCGCTTCCCAGTTAGGCCGTGGCTAGCACACGCCCTTAAGGGCTACGATTGTTCCACCTATGCCATAAAACTAGATGGAGGCTTTAGTATGGCTGATATGGCGATTTGGTGGTGTTTTGAGGACGTTTGATTGGCTAGAAGGGGCCTCTGCAACCGTGAGAGGTCACTGTCAAAATGAGTCCTGGCAGAGGATAGCGTCAGCATCTGTCACGCTGCACCCTGTCAGGTACCCTTCTCTACCATTTCTTTCTTCATGCTTGCTAGGTTTCTACTAGTATTTTGCTGGGAAATTACAACATCCTTCTTCATGCAAGAGGTAGTTGACTTTCATTAGGGCTTAGGTGGAGGGGAAGTAGACTATTGATGTAGCGTGGCTCTAAAGGATCACTGCCGTTGGTTGCTCATCTTCCCTCTTCTATGTCTACTATCTTGCATTAATGAGCTAATGCTAGGGTGTTAGATCCTTTATTTGTATTGGCTTAATTCCATTGCAAAGCTCTCTATATTTGTATTAGTAGTTGCTTAAGTGTTTCTTGGAAGAAAGGAGCCTCAAAGGTGAAGAAGCAATATCTTGTGCAAATATCGTCTTCAAGGGGAACATCGCTTTCTTGGATGCTAAGGTATCAAGATTCTTCTTCCTCTTGCAAGGCGTTAGCGCACACACACACAATTTATACATGTGTGTCCCTGCATCATTGTTCAAACATTTGGTATAGCACTTTCACACACATTTAGCATGCACATGCATTTTTCTTATTGTTGACAATCTTGTAGAATTGCATGTTTTCTCACTATCGCTTAGATATAGCATGTTTGTGTTGCATAGTGTTTATTTGTTTATGTTTCTTATGTTTTGTCTTGAACATGATCTTATTTGATTCCTTATTGAGTTCCGGTCATTTCGGTTACTCATTCGTTTAGTTTCGAGTCCAAACGACGTAGCTACGTTACTTTTCGTTCTCATTCGTTGAGTTGTGTTCATCATCATTTTCTGAGATGAATTCTTAACCATGTGTCAAAGTTTCATAGTCGTTGTTGTGCATGAGGGAGTCACGATTTGTAATCCAAAAATGGATTCAAAATCGGAGTTCGGATGCCCGAATACGGCTGAAGAACGTGAGAAGTGCGCGGGAGGAGAACCATGGCCAAAGGCCATGGCATAGCCATCCACGTGTGGAGGCCGTGTGCCACATGGCCCAACCAGCCCTCTGGTCCCGTGTGGCACACGTGCCCCACATGTGGGCAAGGCTGGTCTGGTCTAATTTTGTTGGAGAAAAATGCCCTTCTTCCTTCTCCTTCAAATGACTTCTCTTCCCTCAATTTCTAACAACTTGAACATTATCAAATCTGAAATTCTGTAGAAATGTTCTTGATTTTGGTTTACTTACTTTGATCATAACTTCTTCATACGAACTCGAAATCGAGTGATTCAAAAGCCAAAATCGATGAGAGCTATAAACCCCAAGCATTTTTAGAAACATTTGATTTCATCATTTTTCACAGAACTCTGATTTTCAGTACAAGGTCCATTGGTTGTATGTGAAACTTCTTCTCTTACAATTTCATTTGATCATCTCTATGATTCTTTCTATTTGATTGTTGAAAAATGTTGAGAAGTATGTTAGATCATATGCTAGGGTTCTATGATTGATTAGTTAATTGAGTTTAGCTTTGTGATTTCTCTTAAACATATTTTTGCTAGACTTGAGATTGATTGAAATTGATTATAGAAATTGTTTTTATAATGTGCTTCATGTTATCTTCTAGGTTCAATTTCTTGATATAAGAACTAAGATTTTTGTTACATATATTGAATATCCTAATCTTGTTCTTATTGTTTTTGACATGCTTTGATTTCTAGATAGATTTGTGATTCTGTGTTGATAGTTTATTCTATATTATCATTAAGCATGTTCATAGAGTGTGTTTGATCTACTTACTCTATTTGTGTGTGTTTGCATCATTTGCATCACGTAGATCATTGCCTTATAATAGGTTGAAGTCTCTTGTCAAGGTGAGTGAAGCCTTTGATTTGAGCAAGAAAACTTGGCTAGGAAAGGTTTCCGGATGGCCAAGCAAGAAGCCTTAGTTAGAATCAAGGTGATTTGGATAACTAAGCAAGAAGTCTTAGCAAGGAGTTTAATACTCCAGGGTTGAGCTAGGATAGCTTAACTAGGATCTCTTGATCTAGATTGCGAAGCAAAGAAATCTTCCTAGAGGCTTTTTAGTCTTGGATAGGAAGTTGCTCTCTAGAGGTGTGGGATACATCTTGGATAGAGAGTAGGCTAGGTAATTCACTAGGCCTTCGAGAGGTGATTAGGATTTGATAGCTTGAAGTGGATATCATAGTGTTGATAGCTTTGAGTGTGTAAGTCCTTTCGTATAGTGGATTTGCTTTGCCAGTGGTTGTGGATTTAACCCGTGGATGTTTCCTCTTTGAGGTTTTACCACGTAAAAACATTGTGTCTCATTTTCGCTTTATATTTCTTTATCTTCCATATGTTCACTTGTATTGATTCTTTTGTATATTTATGCTTACATGAATTGATTCATATTATACATTTGCTATATCATATCAAGTGTTCATTTTATTCTTGTATTCCGCAATTTTTGAATATTGGAAGAATTTGAGACTATACCTATTCACCCCCCCCCCCCCCCCCCCCCCCTCTAGGTATAAAACACTATTGCTTTAAAGGGAATTTCATAGGGTCTTGCTGGTTTCCTCCAGCTTCTCTCCTCCTCCCATGTGGCCAGGCATGAGGGCTAATGTCACGCACTAAGAGGGATTGCCACTTGCAGGGGGCTTCGTGGGTGGCTCCTAGAATACCCTCTAGGGTTTCCACCAATCCTCTTGTATTCTCATGTGCTTTTAAGGATTGGGTGCACTCAACTACAAGGTCCGCTTTCCTGTTAGGTGCTTCTAGGGAGGCAGGCCCCTAATGGACTGTGCCTCCCTCTGCTTCTCCAGTACTCTAAGGGGGCCGGGTAAGCCAAGCTACCGGATCCGTTATCATATTAGGCGCTTCTGGAGAGGCGGGCCCCTTATGGAGCGGGCCACCCTTCCATGCTCCAGATTCTTGAGGGGGTGTTAGGTTTTTGGTTGTTGTTGACATATATTCTATATCAAAATGTGTTTATCTTGTAATATTTATGTGTTCATATTGATGATGATACAAAGCTTTAAAGAAAGATTTGACTACGGTACATGCAAGATGATGGCTTGATAAGGGGAATTAGCTTCATTGTTCATCAAAGGTATAATTGACCTCATTCCTCTTACAAGGCATAGGCACACACACACAAATCATTCATAAGTGTCCCTGCATCGTTGTGCACCATTTATATAACGCATTCACATGATTTTGTATACTCATGCATTGAACTCAAATGCTCATACATTTTAGAGTTGCATGTTCTAGGACTATGTCTAGGAAATGACATTCATATGTGAACTTGTGTTTGTATGTTTGTGTTTCTTGTGTTTTGGACTTGTACTTGATATTAATTGATTCCTTATTGAGTCCCGGTCATTTCGGTTACTCATATGTTAAGTTTCGAGTCCAAACAATGTAGCTACGCTACTTTTCATTCTCATTCGTTGAGTTGTGTTTGTCGTCATTTTCTGAGATGAATTCTCAACCATTTGTCAAAGTTTCATAGTCTTTGCTGTGCGTGAGGGAGTTACAATTTGTAATCTAAAAACGGATTCAAAATCGGAGTTCGGATGCCCGAATACAGCTGAAGAACGTGAGAGGTGCGCGGGAGAAGCTTGGTGGCCAAAGGCCATGGCAAGGCTTCCACGTGTGGAGGCCGTGTGCCACACGGCCCAACCAGCCCTCTGGTTACGTGTGGCACACGTGTCCCACACGTGGGTAAGGCTGGTCTGGACCAATTTTGGTTGGACAAAAATGCCCTTCTTCCATTCCTTTTTTAAATCTCTCAAATTCCCTCCATTTGTTTCTAAGAAGAAAAATTGTGAAATCCCGTCTAGAGTGTCTCTCCAATTTTCTCAACTTCCAAACACCATAACTTTCTCATACGAAGTCGGAATTGAGTGATTCAAGTTGGAGATTGTTCGTAATCGAGTCCTTTACCTTTTCTGAGTGATCTTCCAGTTGTTTGATTGATTTTCGGAGTGATCCACTCAGAAAACCGAACCAGCTCGTGAAATCAAGGTAGAGTTCATATCTTGGTCATTTCATCTTTTTAAACCTTCAATTTGCTTGGGATTTCTTCTTCTATATGTATATGTATGTTTGGTGAATGCTATTGAGAAATATAGTTTCACAATCAATCTAATTGAAAAGTCTAATTAGAGACACATGTTGACTAGAATCTTGGATTCTTTGTTTTTAACATGATTGGGAGTTGTATTGTGATTAGATTGATATCTAGGATTATTTGAGACTTGATTGATGCATTTTATGATTAATAATCCTTTATATGTGTCTTTGATCCTTGATTGATGAGATCTAGGATTAGAGCATTTGTATGTGTTTTTAGAGATATCTAGGATTGATTTGTTTTTAACAATATCTCCTATCTCTAAATCTTTGGCTAGAATACTTGTTTAATACATTTTGTGATTCTAGCATTTTTATGTATGTTTATAACAACTTGAACTTGTGCCTTATGTATATGAACTGTTCAAGTGTTATTTGTGTGAATGAATCTAGAAGTTTTATGTGTTAATTGTTTTCACATGCTCTAGGTTTTCATTCATGATTTTGCATCTAGATTTCTATTGCTTGTGTTTTCACATCTCTAGATCTTGTTGTTCCATGGAATGTATTGATCACATGTTCTATGTTGTTTTGATTGTTTGCATCATTTACATTCACATGATCACACTAGGAAGTCCTTGTAAAAGGCATGGAGTCTTGGTTAGAGTCGGGATGACTCGAATAGCCAAGCAAGAAGTCTTGCCTAGAGTTTTGAGGACTTGGATAGGTAAGCAAGAAGTCTTGTCTAGTGTCGGGAGGACTTGGATAGACAAGCAAGAAGTCATGGCTAGAGTCGGGAGGACTTGGATAGTCATGCATGAGAGGTTTTCTAGAGGCATGTGTGCCTTATATAGAGAGTTGGCTTATATATTGGTAGGCCCGAATGTTTGGTTAGACATAGAGTCCGATAGGGCGGGGTACATGAGATATGTATGCACTCTTGAGGAATTTATAATCTTCCAACGATGTTGGTTTGGTATGAGTTCCAATATGTGGTTTACATCATTGAGGGATTTTGTTGTTAGGATTATGCTCAATAGCAAGAGTGTAATATTGTAATTAACAATCTTTTTCATATTAATAAAGTGATTTCTGGTTTAAACAAATCTTATAGCATTTATAGTTTAATATTATAATTATCAAAGTAAATAATCATAAGGTCTAAAAACTGTGAGAAAAGAAGAATTGTTCGTACATCTGGATATGTATGTGGTAGACACAATTCTTTAGTTAGTCTTGAATATCGTTCACAACTTAAGTTAAAGGTTGGGCACCTTTATCTTGTTAAAGTTGTAGAATTATTTTGCTAGCATTTGAGTGGGATCAAATGAGATATGATGAGTCTAAAATCATCGGAGTGTCTTCGAGCAAAAGAATCTAGCACAATGAAATACTTTATCTATAACCGTCAGTAGATAAAAGTCTTTTCATTATCAGGACAATCGGAGAGTCTATCTTAATCTTGAGATAAATGATAGACTTATGGTTGCAGATGATATCATTTGAGCTATCAATGAGTACGATTATATCGCATAGTCTATCCTCGATAGTTTGGTGATATTCATTTGTTAATCGATAGAGGACTTCATTTATAGATATGAACATCATGGCTCCATTTATTAAATGAGAGTATAATATCATCATATGGATGTTTTGAGGTAATTGGATATTAAATCTCAACGTTGAGTTTTCAATAGTGTCTATTGAAAACATGGCTTCTGGACAATTCAAAATATCCAAGTTCAAAACGTGGTCATATGAGTAAATATGGTAACTTGGAGAGTTATAGGCGGTCTATGAACTCTTGGCGATTACTGATATTAATCACGAGGATACACTATCTCCAATATGATTGTCTAGGGTATGAATGAGGAAGCATCTTCCTTTTCTGTCTTTATTTAAGAGTTCAATTTTAGCTCTTTAGTGGAATGAGTTAAAATTAATGGATCGGACCTAAGTGAATCATTTGTTGATTGTGATTAGGTTATGTCTATTGAAACTTAAATTTAGATAGCCCGCCAAGATCCCCAATCCATACGGACTTGTATGAATCACTTGATATATTCTACCGGACCAATTTATGGGTCCATTTAGAATTGCATTTAATATATTAAGAATATAATTTGCACATTATTTATTTAATGGGCTGCTCAATTATATTAATATATTAATGAAATGCATGTGGGCTTGTTTCTTTTAGTAAGAATGGGTCTGGTTCACATGTGGGCTTTTTATTTAAAGACCAATGGATTAAATGAAATAAGAAAATAATATATGGCCCATTTATAAGAGTGGGGCGGCAAGGTGTCCTTTTAACCTAATATATTATTTTGTTTCATTGTTTTAATTAAATAAGAATTAATTAATTGTTTAATTAAGAAACAAATCTTTTCTGATTAGGAAATATGATTCCTAGAGTTATACTATTGGTAGTAGTATACTTAAGTTAAAAGACTTGTTTGATAAGAAAATAAATAAATAATTTTATTTATTTAATCAAATAAGAAGTCTTTTTATTTAGTCAAAATAAAAGAATAAAATATCTAGGAGTTGGATTAGGGTTTGAAGTCTTAAAACTAGAAGTGAATTAGGGTGCAACACAAACTTTGATTTTGTAGTGTGATTTGCGACAACCCTAGTCCTTTTTAGGAAGAGGATTTTCCGCCACCCTAAAAGAAAAAAAGAGGAAGAGAATTCGGCCTGTGTGTGTGTGTGGTGCCTGATTCAATTTTCTTCTTCTTCTTCTCAATTCATATAAAGGAATTTTATTCTACCAAAAACATAAAAGAGTGAATAGATTATTCTTTGATGGTACACTAATTGCTTATTCTTCAATAAGCTTGTGTGTACAACATTGATTTAGGTTCACGCGAGTTTCGATTATTAGATTGAGAACTCAAAAGTGACCGGAATAATCTTAGTCTTCTTTTGATTGTTTTGTGACTAACAAAAAGAAAAGAAAAGTTTGTTTGTCCATTCTCAGGTTTGCAATTCAAAGAAAAAGGGAGACCACGCTCCTAGGTGATTAACGTTCGTGCTAGGATTGACGATCTTACGGATTACCATTGATGTAAGTCAATCGGATCACGCGACAAAAGGTATTCTTCTTTTGTTGATTATATATATGTTTAATTAATTAAAGGGTTAAGGTTCATAAAAAGGAAAATTTTTTAAAGTTACTAAATTTATTTTTAGTCTCGCTTCTGCTGCGTGTACTGCACGTATTTTTTTCCCTACAATTGGTATCAGAGCCTGGTTAAACCCTTTTAATTAATTAATGTATATATACGTGAATCTATTTCTTTTTATTGTGATTATGCATGTTTAGAAAGAGATGACACTCTAGGTATTCGCATATATAATTACATGTGGATGTATGGATTTATATATGTTTATGTGGATTGTTATTGCTCGATTTTGGTCCTAGATTTTCAATGTAATTTTTGTTTCGGAATTGTAACAAGAAGGGTGGTCTATCATCGCCATAATTCCTTCTTGGTAGTTGCTAGGTTTTATTTATTTATTTATTTATTTTTAGTGCAGTTTTTTACTGCAGTTTTTTTTTATTTTTGTGCAGTTTTTTGTCTGTAAAAAGTACTGCAGTGAATATAAAATAAAAATAAAAATTATTGCAGTATTTTATTGTTTAAATAAAGTTGTAATACGTTCTACATCGAAGAATCGAAGACGTGAAGAAAAAGCAAGCAACCGGAACCAAGAACAAGCACCGTGCGCACCCTAGGAGTGGATTGGGCTGCGCATGGCAAGCCCATTACATGGTGGGCTGCGCACGGCAGCCTTGTGTGGCCTTATGGGCTGCGCATGGCAGCCCCTTTGTGGGGTTGTGGGCTGTGCACGCCCATGGGAGGAGGCCGAAGGATGAGCGTATGGTTGATGGGCCACTTGAAGATCTTGTATTCCTAAACAATTGTAATTTACTTGTTTTTCTAGGATGGGCCAAAATTGTTGCTATTTAATTTTTGCTTTAATATTACAATATTTGTTATTGTATGATAACATGACATATAGAATAGGAGTGCCACTCATATATCTCTTTTGGTATGAACATACATTGAATGATTTAGGTATCTAAATTGGCATCTAGATAACTTGGTAAATCATTCTATGGGATTTAACCACACGCCTTAAATAATTGAGTGGGAGAAGGTGTTTTTGTAACACCTATGGCCTCCAAGGTTAGTTGAGCTTAATTATTTATTGGTAATCCCCCCAAGGGGCGTCCATGAAAGGAATTTAGCAATATACTTCCTTACAAGGATAGACTAGACAATGGACTCAAACGAGATCTACTCCCCAAGGAGGGATTTTCGTGAGAGAAAATTGAGGGTCGATATCTTGGTAACGCACTCAATGTAATTTTATTGATATCCTCCCAAGAGTTCTTGTCAGTAAAATTGCAAGGCTAAAATTGAAAACGCTGGTTGTTATGTTAACAATTAGGTGGGACCTAGTCTAACTAGTAAATGGTGCGAACTCCCAAAGGAGGCGTAACATTTATGGGTGTTGGATCACCATTGAATTTTTATGATTGAGTTATTTATTTAATTCAAGATAAATATTTAAAGTGCTGTATAATGATTATTTACTTATATATGTTTTGTTTTTATTCAGAAATCATTACCCCATCACTTATGAACATCCTGAAAGATAACACTTTAACTGGAGATAATTATGTCACATGGAAAAGGAAAATTGGGTTGTTGCTGCAAAGTGAAAAACATAAGTTTGTTCTAACAAAAAGTTAGTCTTCTTTTGATTGTTTTGTGACTAACAAAAAAGAAAAGAAAAGTTTGTTTGTCCATTCTCAGGTTTGCAATTCAAAGAAAAAGGGAGACCACGCTCCTAGGTGATTCACGTTCGTGCTAGGATTGAAGATCTTGCGGATTACCATCGACGTAAGTCAATCGGATCACGCGACAAAAGGTATTCTTCTTTTGTTGATTATATATATGTTTAATTAATTAAAGGGTTAAGGTTCATAAAAAGGAAAATTTTTTAAAGTTACTAAATCTATTTTTAGTCTCGCTTCCGCTGCGTGTACTGCACATATGTTTTTCCCTACATTTGTATCTTCCAATAGAGATTGAGTAAACATAGACTCCACATGGGTTGGTGATCTAGGATTGGTCACTTTATGGAATTTCTAATTTACTTTCCAAATATATATAAGTACCCAATGGTTGTAATTCAACCCGTGGATGTTTCCTCCTTGGAGGTTTTACCACGTTAAAAAATCTCTTGTGTTAATTCTTTTTATCTCTATCTTTTATATTTGTTTTTGTGTATGTTTTAATCTTGTAGTACAATCTTCACTTGTGTTGTATTTGGAAACAAGATTTTGTAAAGTGTGATTTGTAAGTATATTCATTTTGATCATAATTGTAAATATAATTCTTTTATTCATTGATTTTTGTGTATAGGTATTCTTTGATTGATTCTTGTACATATTGGGCATTATTGTAAATACAAGTATTATTTGTATTAAATTTTAATATAGTTTCTTCTCTAGCAAGTTGCAGTGTTCTTACATTGTAATGTTTAAGTACAACTTGTAGAATGTGCTCTTTATTGAATATACTTGTATATGAGATACATTTGTTCTTGGTATATGTTTTGTAGACTAAGTGTGGTGAATTGAGCATACTTGTGCAAATTGTTTTTCTCATAACAATCTTGTTCAAGGTTTATTATATGCTCACCAAGGTTTTGACACTAATCACGAAAGAGTTTTTAAAATAGTGTGTCAACCTATTCACCCCCCCTCCCTCTAGGTTGTTTAGTATAACATTGTAGGCATTTTTAGGGGATCTGGGGTGTCTTGGCTCCGGGTATCGGGAAGTGGAGGTGCTTCTTCGGTGGAAAAGTTCTTCGTTGGTTCAGTTACCCATTTTTCCAGTTAACAATAAACAAGATTGAGATATTTGTGTTGATTGATTGAGTGTTGTATTGTGATAGCTATTGCATCTAGGATTGCTTTATCTTAAATAGCTAAGTTTACACATGACATGTAGACATATGATATCTAGGATTGATTATTGACATCTTTAATCCCTAGATAAGTATTTAGTGTAACCTAGCATTATTTGCATCTTGAATATCATGATATTTACATAGGTTATTGATCTCTTCTTTGTGAAGTGAAGCCTTGTGACTAAGTTGCTTAGTGTGTAAGTAAGTAGGTCTAGAATCGCTATTAAAGGCCCATTGAGTAGTAATGGTAGGTTAGTGACCGAGAATAGTTAAGGTCAACTTAGGTTGTAAACAACATTACAAGTAGTGGATTTGAGGACCATGTGTGGCTACTATAGTAGCCTGTGAGTTTTTCCCAATTGTGAGTTTCGGCTTTTTTTATTGAATATTGACTAATAAAGAAAAATCGGTACTTAACTTGATTAAAATCTATTCACCCTCCTCCCCCTCTAGGTATATTTAGACACACCTAATTAGTTTCAATTGGTATTAGAACGGGTTTTTAGACATATCTAGGAGATCCTTGCTTTTGGGGTGTTTTGCATTTTGTGTGTTTTTTTTTTTTTTTTGATTGATTCATACATTTGCATTCATCTAATTCATATATAAACATTATGAGTGGAAACAGTGGTGGAAATGAGGGTGCTTCTAGCACAAGACCTCCCTTGCTCACCGGGATAAATTATGCCTCTTGGAAAGGCATGATGGAGTCGTATATTTGTCAAATCCATGATTGGGCTTGGATGGCAATTGAGAACGGCTACGCTCCACCAACAATGACTCCTACCGGTGGATGAGAGGATGTTCCCAAACCAAAGGCTCAATGGAGTCTTCAAGTTTTCGAGGCCTCAAAGTGGAGCAATAAGGCGATGCACGCCATCCTATGTGCTATGGATGAGAATTAATGCAAATTGATTCAAACCACTAGGATCGTAAAAGAGGCGTGCGACATCCTAAAGATGGCACATGAGGGAATTGAAGTAGTTAAGGACTCCAAAGTCATCAACTTGGTGACACTTACTTGGATAGAAAGATCAAGCAAAAGATTATGAGATCACTTCCTGAGAGATTTGAGTCTAAGGTAACGGCTTTAGAGGAGGATAGTGAGTACAAGAATATGAAGCCATGTGAGGTGATTGGAGGCTTCTAGCCTATGAGTCTCGAAAGGGTCCTACCTCCACACCTCCTAAGAAGCAAAAAGGAATTGCTTTGATGGCCTCTAAATTTGAGAATGAGGATAATGATGACTTGGAAGAAAACATGGCCTTATTGATGAGAAGGTTTAAGAAGTCTGTCAGATTCGAGAAGAAGGGTTTTCGATCTAAAGGCAAAGACTTGAAGAAAAAAGCTCGTTTCAAGAAGTTTAAGCCAAGGCAAGAGAAGAATGAAAGAAAGGGGATCCAATGCTTTGATTGCGGTGGCATATGACACATCTCTCTCGATTGTGGAAATTTAAAGAATAAGAAGAAGGGAAATGTGATGGCCGCCACTTGGAGTGGAAGTGATAACTCGGATGAGAGAGATAAATCTTCGGATGATGAAAATCAAGTGGCTAACTTCATAGCCTTTGCTTCCTCTCACAAGAGCAAAGATGTTAGTAAAGAAGAGGAAGAGAGTCAAGAGGAAAATGACTCAAGTGATAATGGCTCTTTATCCCACTCCACAAATGGAAATGTGGATGCCATAGATCTTGAAGACTACATCACTAAGTTCAAAAGCTCAAGGATGAAGAGCAAAAAGGAGATTTGAAGGTTGATGGAAGAAAACCTTGAGCTATCAACCAAAGTGACCCACCTAAGTGAGGAAGTAGTAAGATCCAAGAAGATTGAAGATAAGCTAAGAGATGAGTTAGCCTTATCTAAGAGGAATGAAGAAGGTTTGAAGATGGAGCTTGAAGAAGCTAAAGGGTCAATGACTAAGATGGCTTCCAGCACTGAGAAGCTTGAACATATGTTGGGAGTTGGAAAAAGGCCAAGTGACAAGAGAGGTCTCAGTTACATTGATGACAATGAGGCTTCCTCCTCAAGCAAGATGACCTTTGTCAAGAGCATGGACATCAAGAAGCCTCCTCATCTTCAACACCTTGGGAAGAAGATTGACCTAGGAGAATGTTCAAGAAGTGTCCAAGGTGGAACCAAAAGGGCAAGCTCAAGCTCAACCAAAAAGGGCTCCTCAAGCTATCTTTCCTTAACACAAGGCTCACCAAGGAAAGATACCAATCATGCATGATCAACTAAGGAAGCAATCTAGACCAATTCAACAATGAAGAAGGAATGAACTGATTCAACCATAACAACATGGGAAGGCTCATATGCATTCACAAGGACATGGTATGATTCCTCACTTAATCCCTACATGTCATTTTTGTGGTATTGATGGTCATATTAGACCAAATGACTTTCATTACATTAAAATGCGTAGAGTTGAAAGTATGATTGAAAAGAAAAAAGGTAGAGCCAATATGCATGTCCCTAGGAAAAATAGAATCAATTTGCATGATCCTAAGACATATAGAGCCCATGTACCAATGACCATTAGGAAGGAAAATGTTGCACCTAAGTGGATTATAAGAGATGAATACTTTTGCTAGGTTGCTCAAATTGCTTTGAAGGCAAATTCTTCTAATTGTTGGTATTTAGATAGTGGGTGCTCTTGGCACATGACAGGTTGAGACTTTTGTCATGGAGGAATGGAGATTTGTTACCTTTGGTGATGGGTCTAAAAAGAAAGTTGTAGGGAAATGAACCATTTCCATTCTCGGTTTACCCTCCTTGTCCAAAACTTTATATGCAGATGGCTTGAAAGCCAATCTAATAAACATTTCTCATCTTAGTGATGAGGGACTCTCTATCTTGTTTAACAAGAATGATTGCTCAATTCTAAAGCCCGATGGACAAACCTTGTTGAAAAGAAAGAGATCTAGTGACAATTGCTATTGTCTTGAAGCTAGAGTTTTCTCTTTTAATATGTCCAAGAATGATCAAATTGAGTTGTGGCATGAAAGACTTGGCCATATGAACTATCGAGATTTAAGGATCTTAGATAAATTCAATGTTGTACGTGGCCATCCCAAGCTTGAGAAGAAAGTTGATGGTGTTTGTAGACCTTGCCAACAAGAGAAACAAATTGAGAGCATGCACAAGAAGGACAAGTATCTCTCCACCAAGGAGCCCCTAGAGCTTCTCCACATGGATTTTATAGGTCCCATGCAAACTGAGAGTTTAGGTGGAAATAGATACATTTTTGTTTGTGTAGATGATTTCTCTAGGTTCACATGGACATACCTCCTTAGAGAAAAATCCAAAACTTTTGATAAGTTTAAAATGCTTTGCACTAAAATTCAAAATGAAAAAGACTCTAATATTAAAAGCATTAAACGGATTAGAAAAAATCATGGGAGAGAATTTGAGAATGCCTACTTTGAAAGCTGTTACAATAGCTTAAGCATATCCCATGAGTTTTCAGCTCATAGGACACCTCAACAAAATGGAGTTGTTGAGAGAAAAAAATAGGGTCATTCAAGAGATGACCCATGTGATGTTGCTTAGCAACAATATCCCTAGGAACCTTTGGGCCAAAGTTGTCAATATGACTTGCTAGATAAGAAATAAAGTCTTCCTAAGGCCCGACACTAGGCAAACCTCTTATGGCTTGTGGAAAGGTAGAAAGCCAAATGTTAGTTACTTCCACTCTTTTGGAAGCAAATGATATATACTAAATGACCGTGATCAACTTGGCAAGTTTGATGCTAAGAGTGATGAGAGAATTTTTATTGGCTATGCATTGAATAGTAGAGCCTATAGAGTTTTCAACTTGAAGACTCAAAGAGCTATGGAATCATCTAATGTTGTCATAGATGATAGTTGGCTTAAGACTATTGATCATGTGAAGGAGGATGTTGTAGTTGATGATTCTCCTTTGGAGAAAGTTATGGAGACCCTTATTAATGGAAGGTCTAACCTTGATGAAAAGGATACATAACCTCTTAATAGAGTTTCTCCTTTGAACTCTAAAGAACCCGCTCAATGGGTTAGACATCTCCATACTAAAGATGATGTTATTGGATATGTTAATGAGGGTGTTAGGTCTAGGCATCAAACAACTAATCTAATTAACTACACATGTTACACCTCTCAAATTGAACCAAAAAAGGTTGATGAGGCCTTAAATGATGAATTTTGGGTTCTTGCCATGCAAGAAGAGCTAAACCAAGTTAAAAGGAATGAGGTTTGGACTCTAGTTCCTAGCTTAGACCGAAGAACACTAATGTCATAGGCACCAAATGGGTGTATAGGAACAAATCCGATGAAGATAACAACATTGTGCGTAACAAGGCAAGGCTGGTTGCACAAGGGTACTTTCAAATTGAAGGTATTGACTTTAAGGAGACATTTGCTCCTGTTGCCCATCTTGAGTCTATAAGGCTTCTCTTATCCCTATCTTGTGTGCATAAGTTCAAATTGCACCAAATGGATGTTAAGAGTGCATTCCTCAATGGTTTCTTGCAAGAGAAAGTGTTTGTTGAGCAACCCAAGGGGTTTGTGGATGCACACCACCCTAACCATGTTTATCGAGGGCTTGGTATGAGCACCTCACTCAATTTCTTGTTGACAATGACTACACAAGGGGTAGCATTGACAAGACTTTATTCATCAAGAAAAACAATGATGAGCTTTTCATAGCTCAAATATATGTTAATGATATTATGTTTGGCTTCACCAATAAATCCAAAGTCTAACAATTTGTTGATGTCATGTCTCATGAATTTGAGATGAGTCTTGTTGGTAAGCTTAGTTACTTCCTAGGTTTGCAAATTAAGCAATTGAATGATGGGATTTTTATAACTCAAGCTAAATATGCAAAGAACCTAGTGAAGAAGTTTGGTCTTGAAATTGCCAAACATTGTGATACACCTATGAGTACCACTTTGAAGCTACGCAGGGATGCTAGTGGAAAAAGTGTGGAAAAAACTCTATATCGGAGCATGATTGGTAGCTTGTTTGACCGTAAGTAGACCCGATATATCTTTTAGTGTGGGTGAGTGTGCTAAGTACCAAGTGGATTCTAAGGAGTCTCATCTCTCTTCCATTAAGAGAATCATTCGCTATGTGAATGAGACATCCAACTATGAGATTTGGTACTCTTTTGACACTAATGCTAGTTTGGTTGGCTTTAGTGATGCGGATTGAGCAGGAAATTACGATGATAAGAAAAGCACATTAGGTGATTGCTTTTTCTTAGGAAACAACTTGGTGTTATGGTTTTGCAAGAATCAAAATTCCATTTCCTTGTCCACGGCCAAAGTCGAATACATAGCTGCAGGGAGTGGTTGCACATAACTTCTTTGGATGAAGCAAATGCTTGTCGACTACGGATTCAATCAAGGTACTCTAACTCTTTTTTGTGATAACATGAGTGCCATTAACATTTCAAATAATCCTGTGCAAAATTCTAAGACAAAGCATATAGACATCCGACATCATTTCATAAAAGAACTAGTTGAGAACAAATGCATTATACTTGAGTATGTAGGTGACCACTCCTTAGTGACACTTGCAATTGTATGAGGTCAAAGAGTAGTACACTAACAAATAAGATTCATTCCCGACAAAGATTGAGTGATTGATTACCAAAATTGATTAGCCTAATTGCTATTCAAACAAGCAATAAAAGATGGTTTTCATAATTGAATTCTACAAGCAAGTTAAATTAAACAACTCAAAAGGTTTTATGCTATTGCGTTAAAAAAATAACAAGTAATGAAATCAAATGTAATAGTAAGAGAAATGATGCTAAGACTGGACTCCACCCCACCCTTTCCTGATTCCTTTATGGACTCACTTGCATACCTGTTAGTGCCTCATTTTTTATTGGCTTATTTCATGACAAACCACATTGGGATTGGTGTGTAACAGGTAGCTTATGTCACTACTAGAAAAACTAACACAGATGACAGTTTTTTTATGACAGTTATACAAAACTGTCATCAATTTTTTTTTTTCTTGACAGTTTATATTGTTGACAGTTTTTAACTGTCAAGAAATGTTTAATTTTTTTTTTCTTGACAGTTAAAAACTGTCAAGAAATGTTTATAATTTTTTTTTCATTATTTAATATTTAATAATAATATTTAATTATATATATTGTATTATTATATTATTATATATTATTATATATATTATATATTATCACATATATTATATATAATATACATATTATATTATAAATATATTATTATAAATATTAATATTATATAAATATATTTATATATTATATATTATATATTATATATTATATCATTATATATATTATATATTATTATATTAAATAATTTATATTATATAAATATATTATTATATATATTATATAAAATAATATATATATTATTATTATATATAATATATATTATATATATTTATATGTATATATATTATTATATATATGCATTATATGTATTATATAATATATATATATGTATTATATATTAATATTATTATATAATTGATTAAATTTATGCAAAATAATTTATTAATAAATATTACTAGATAAGTTCTTGAATTTGTTATTCTTCTAATTATTGGTAAATTATTGATTTATTATTTCTAAATAATAAAAAAAATACTAAGGATAAAATAAAATGAATCACAATAATAGATAGACTATTTTAATTCAATAAATTAAAATTTGAGATTTTATGGTTTATTGATGTAATGTGTTTGATATGTCAAACTAAAACTATTAGAAATAATAAAAGTTCAAAATAATAATAGATTATTTAATATAAAATAAAATTGAATTAAGTAACCATAAATTATGGGTAGCTAAAATGTTGATAATGACGGAAAATAGAACGTAAATTATTTTTTATTTTAGAAGAAAATGAAAATTTGATAAAGGAATTAGAAAAGATAATAAAATAAAAAAGATATAAAACATTAAGCAAAATATAATTGTTAGGACTTGAAACCTCATCATCAATAAGAATATAAAGTACACTACCCACTATGCTATTAGTTATCTTATAATGTGAGTTAATTATTATTATTATTATTATATTAAAAAATATATTACAACAGACATATATTAAAAAATATTTATTGAAACTTTTAATAAAATTATATTTTTTTAAATATATATAGTTGAGTTAATGATTTATACTCTATGATCACAAATAGTAATGAGAATGAGAATGAGAATGAAAAGGAAAGGAAAGGAAAATTGAGTTTTTTGTTTGGTTGGAACTTTGTTTGGTTTGTTAAAATGCAATGAAATTGTGATTCCATTGAAATTAGGATTCCACCATTTTAGTGGAATGGGCATTCCATCAAAAAACTAATGGAAAGCCATTCCATTCCAAACATTAATTATATTATCATATATTATATATTATTTTATATTATATATATTATATTATTATTATAATATATGTATTATATATATTATATTAAATAATATATTATTATTATCCATAATATATCATGTTATTATACATTCATAATTAGGGGTATTTTAGTCAAAATACAGTTAACTCCATTCCATTCCGTTGTTAACTAAACAAAATAATACTGATTCAGAAACTAATTTTAAAGTTCCAACCAAACAAAAAACTTAGTTTTCCTTTCCTTTACATTCTCATTACCATTCCATTACCATTCCAACATATAACCAAACGTGACCATAGAGTATCGACCAATAACTCAACTATATATGTTTTAAAAAATATAATTTTATTAAAAGTTTCAATAAATAATTTTTAATATATGTCTATTGTAGAAATTAAAATTTTGATTAGTTAAATAAATTTAAATTTATCTAATAAAGGTTTTTTTTTTTTTTTTTTTTTTTTTTTTTTTTTTTTTTGTAACAAGTCATATAGGTTATATATAAATATTGTTCAATTGTTATCACATCAAATATTGTAGTCTGGTGGTATAGACATAACATTTGGCTTGAGGGGTCACAGGTTCAATTCTCACCAATGACAATTAATTGTCATTATTTTCAGGAGTGGCTAGCGCCGGCGGGTGGGCGGCCGGCCGGTCGCTGGACGGTGGTGGGTCGTTGGACTAAGGCAGGTCGGCGGTGGCAGGTTACCGAATTGTTGCCGGAGGTTCGGTGGGATGGTATTCATATAAAAATGCCATTTTATTAAAAATTGTAATTAAATATTAAAAAATAAATAAACATACTTGACAGTTTTTAACTGTCAAGAAAAAAAAAAAAAACTGTCAACTTAAAACTGTAAATACTTTTCTTGATAGAGGCATTGTTGACAGTTTTAAAAACTGTCAAGAATACCATTCTTGATAGTTTTTAACTGTCAACAAATCCCCTATTTTCTTGTAGTGTGTTATTGTGATTAGCAAGCTTCTGGACTTCCCAACGTGACTTCAAGAGCAAGAGCAAGAGCGAAAGGTAATCACTTGACTTGCCTCTTGAAGAGATCTAGTTGCACACACTCACAACTCATGCATATTTCTAATACTTGTATGTTGTGTGTTTTTATATGTGTGCATTCATGTTCTTGAATATCACTTCATGCATGTTTTATTGATTGTATCTTGTTCATTGAAATGCCATGACATGTTAGGCATTAGGATGCATTCAAATATTTCACTTGCATTGTACATAAAGTGGATAACATGGCATTGTCGCCATTTGTGTGGGTTGCCATTTGATGGTGTCGCTATAGCGACAGAATGATTTCTTCTTGAAAAGTCAATCAGGTGTGAGGTCGCCATGAAAGGTCGCCATGAGACAAATGGCGACAAAGAAGTTTTTTTTTTTTTTGTGTTGCGTCAGAAGTCGCCATTTGCAAATGGCAACCGCAAACTGCGACCTAGAAGAAAAGCTGAGGTTGCCACTTGGTCGCCATTTGACAAATGGCGACCTCTGATGTTTGTCCATAAAACAACATCTTTTTGATTGCATCTCTATATATATGTTGCCTTGTCGTCTTAGACATTTGGAGAGCTCAAAATCAAAACTTAGAGAGAGAATCTCAAACCCTAGAGAGAGAAGCTCCCAAGAACTCACCTTTACTCAACCAAACACATTCCTATGAGCATCTAGCATCATCCAAGCATGGGTCTTTTTGTTTTCCTTGACTAGGTAATCTCTACATGTTCTAGAATCTCTTGTTTCATCTTTCTAACATGTTTGCCTAGATTTAGCATTTATTTTGTGATTAAATGCTTGACTCCTTAATTAATGTTGCTTATAACATGCTTGAGTCTTAGTTTATTGGTTGAGATGTGTTGTTTGTGATAGTTAGCATTTAGGACCATTTTGCCCTCTAGCTATGTCTATTTGATTTTCACTTAGACATTGATGTGTAGGACTCATTGATTGCATTTGTTAATTGCATTTAGTGTCCTTGCCATGTTATTTGACAACTCTTGTTGATTGGCCTTTTTGATTGACAATTTCTTGATTGCATTAGTTAATTGCATATTGTTAGGCCTTGTCATGATTATTGACAACATGTGTTGAATTGGCTTTGTTTGTTGACAATTAGGTTGTTAGAAATCTTTACAACTAATTGAGACCTCATGTATACACATGTAGGCTTTGTTGATAACTAGGATGTTGATTTGCATTATAACATCTAGTTAAGCATTTAGTGTAGCCTAGCATTATTTGCATCTTGAATATCATCACATATTCACATAGGTTGTTGATTCTCTTCATGAGTCAAAGTCTTGTGGCTTCTAGGTGAAGTTGCACAAGCAAGGAAAGTCTTGTGGCTACCGGTGTGTAGTGCTCAAGCAATTGGTCGAGTGCCACTGTAAAAGGCCCGCTGGGTAGATTAGGAGTTGTTCATGCCAAGAGTAGTGTATCAGGGGATATCACTAGGGATTGAACCAATAGTGGTGAGTGGTAGTGTCTATAGCTTGAGGTTATTTAGGGTGAGAGTCCGAGAATCACTTGAGGGTGTAAATTCCTTTTCATATAGTGGATTTCATTGACTGTGTGTGGCGCACATAACAGCCCGTGGTTTTTTCCCCGTATGGGTTTCCACGTAAAAATCAAGTGTTCTTTAATTTCTGCAATTTATACTTGATTTTATTGTTTGTTAAATTGGGTTTATATTTGTAATATTGACTAATCTGAAAATTTGGTAATAACGGATTAACAACCCATTCACCCCCCCTCTAGGTTGTTTAGACACATGCAAGTATCTATTTTCAATACCCAATCTATGCACGTGCAATTTGTAGACTTGTGCATCTAATTATTAACCTCTAATCTCGGTTGAGTATTAGAGATTACACTCAAAAACACACCCGAGCCTATCTCTCGATTACCTCAGAATATACGTATGAATTCATTAATAACATTGGCACACTAAAAAGGAGTCCTATACGCTAGCCTCGGCCGGTCTACCTTACTAGACATGCATGTAAGACATTTTATCAAACACGGTGTGTGTGTCTCTGGTTGGTTCAAACCACACCACCGAAAATCATTCAACAGGAGATCAATCTATTGAAAGCATAATACTCAAAAACATCTATACAAATCACAATTGCACATAATGGATAAATCAAAGGTCAATATATATAAAGTTAAGAGTGAGGTTTCATCAAGTCCTAGCACTAAAAATTTAGCTCATATTACAAAAGTAAGCCATACAAGTAATCAAAAGTTGGGGTTTGTATTGTAAGGGTAGTTTAGGTGATTAAGAAGACCCTTTCAAGACCTCAAAGTGACAAGCACTCCAAAGGTATATCACTTTCACACATACACTTTGTTGATTGTATCTTGTTGTGTGTTTGTGTTTTGTAATTCGTTTCCTGAAAATGTTCGAAAACGTCCGCACTTGCACGATAAGGTGCTTGGTTTTGCACGAAGACCGCTCTTGGAGATTGCCTTGGCTTCTCCTTGGTTTCACCATTTTTGGTGAATCGGTGGTTATGATCAGCGGCCCTAGCCGCCGAATGGAATTGCCATTTTGGTCCAGTGGTCTCTAGTCTAATTCTGCGGTTATGATTGACGGCCACAACCGCTGTTCGAAACCGCCAACCATACCTGATTGATTTAATCTCTTGAGTTTGATTTTGCGGTTTAATCGGTGGTTTCGAAACTGTCGAATGAAACCGCCGTTGCAACCCTGTTTCTCTCGGGACCAATTTTACGGTTGTGATAGGCAACCTGACCGCTGAATGAAACCGCTGATCGTGCGTTTCAGGGGCAAACTTGTCTTTTCACATGCCCTGTTCTTGATGCCTATAATTATACCATCTTCTCTGTTTCTAAACTCAGTTCTTTGACTCCTTAGAACCCTAAACTTAAAAGAGAGACATTTAAGAGAAAATCCATCAGGAACTCACCTTTAAACACTCAAATCTTTTGATGTAATAAAATCTGTATTCAATTTACTAAGAAAGTTCGTTTACTGGGATCGACGATTCTATCGGTTGAAAGCCAATTAATCTAGCAAGGTTACTCTAAATGCGAAAAACGAAATTGCATAATGCTTAGCTTTGGAAATTTGATGACTCTAAGATTATCCTAAATTATGAATACTTGAACTAAAGACTAAGAACAAATCAAATCACACAAGGAATGAATAGATGGGGAGAAATACTAGGGAATCGATGCACCTTTCTTAGACACTCAGTGCTCTCAATTAATCTCAATAAACACTTCAATCTAGTTTAGGGCTTGCTTTGATGATAAACAATTAAGAATGAATCTCCTTCCCACCACTCGCACAAAGGCCATGTGTCAAGTGACGGTAAGGAATCCTTTAGAACAAAACTCTAAGCCAAATTAATGCAACAAGGCCATGCAAACATTAATTTTCAAGTCTATTAAGCTTATGATTATGGTTTAAATGGAAAAGGTCATTCACATCTAAACCCTAATCTCATGGATAAACTAAATCACAAACTCATATCAATTGAGGCCACAAAATAATATGAATAAGTAATGTAGAGCAATTAATTCAATAGACAAGACTAAATCCCCATTGATTAACAAAAGATAGACTAATTGATTACATAGAGTTGTCCAAAATTGGTTACATCAATCCCCTAATAAAGGTTTAGTTATACATCAATGGAGAAGATAACATCTTAGAAGAGATGTAGAGAAAACCCATATTTATCTTGATAGCTTCTTGGCTGGAAATCTCCTTCTTCTTACCTCCAAGAATCCTCCAATGATGGATGGAATTGAATGAAAGAATCAATGGAATGAATGAATGTGAAAGAATGGTATTTTTGGGTCTAATCCCTTTGTGTGGCTCTCCCCTAAAAATAAGACATCAGTTCTATATATATTCCTCTCAAAAATAGGTCACTTGTTGTCCCAAATGAACCAAGTTTATGAGTTACTGCTGCCTAGGTTGCTCCCTAGACAATTGCCTCCGTAGCTGCACAAGAAGCGAAATTCTTCTGCACTTTTCCACTACCTAGGTCGCTCCCCAGACAAGTTGCACAGGGGGCGGTTTGGGCAGCGATCTAGGTCGCGGTGGACTTTTCGGCGCTGACCTTCGGTTATTAAATTGGCTATAACTTCTTCTAGGAATATCGGAATTGCGATCCGAAAAGTGCGTCGAAAACTAGTCTTCTAGGGCTTTCAATCTAGGATACACAATTAAATTGGAGATAAGAGATATGGGCCCCGTAATCTGGCTCTTCTTCACTAGCTAAAATTCATCTTTCCATGGTTTCTGCTAATTTGCTCATTTTCTCTATCTTTTTATTCCTTTTCTTCCAAAATAAGATTTAACACCACTTTTACGGAAGGAGACCTACACATTCTTAACAAACACATTAAACCATCTAAATCACTTGAGAACAAAGCATAAATAATAGGAAATATGGGCCTAAAACATGTATAGAAATGAATCGATCAGCTTTCCTTTTGATTCATCTAGTTCATCTAGGATCATTCATGCATAGTTTTGCATCATCACAACTTGTTTGGTAAGATTTTGACTAACTTCATCTAATTTTAGTTTCTTTCTTATCAAGCCATCTCTTTATTTACTTGTATGTTTTAAGTTCACATGCTAGATATAAGATAGAGATTGTTTGTGATGAATATGATTGAGTGTTGTATTGTGATAGCTATCTAGGTTTTGTTTAATCTTGATTAGCTAAGCTTTATGATATGTCATTTAGTTTTTGATATCTAGGATTGTTTTAACTGATATATCATCATCCTAGATAAGCATATAGGGTTACCTAGCTCTTGTTGCATTTTGAGTATTTCACATATTCACATAGGTTGCATTTTCTTCATTAAGAACTAAGTCTTGTGTTGCTTCCGGGATTAGGTTGCGTAAATCACAAGCACTAGGACTAGGTTCACTCATACTGGGATTAGGTAGGTGTGTGATTATATACCGAGATTAGGTTGTAATCTTTAACACATTTAATGGATTCGAGGTTCAAGTGTGGCTCACTTATTAGCCCGTGGTTTTTCCCGTGAGGGTTTCCACGTAAATATTAAGTGTATTTAATTTCTGCACCATATTACACTTGTTATATTTATATTGACTATTAGGGGTATTTTCGTAATCTTGACCATACACGAAAATTGGGTAAAATGAGTTAAAATCTATTCACCCCCTATAGATTAATATTAGATCACATCGTAATTTGTTTCAATTGGTATCAGAGCAGGTTCCAAGATATACTTAGGTGATCTTTGCTCATTTTGGTGTGTATTGCATTTGTGTGATTTTTGTTCATTCATACATTTTGCATACATTTCATTTTATTCATTATACATAATGAGTGGAAATGGTGGCAACAACGAGGGAGCTTCTAGCACGCGACCTCTTCTTCTCACCGGCTTGAATTATTCCTCATGGAAAGGAAAGATGGGATCGTACATATGTCAAATTCATGACTGTGATTGGATGGCGGTTGAAGATGGATATGATCTACCTATGATGACTCCCACGGGTGGAGGAGAAGAAGTATTGAAGCCTAAGGGGCAATGGAACGCGCAAGAGTTTAAGGCTTCAAGATGGAATAGGAAGGCGATGCATGCCATCCTATGTGCAATGGATGAGAATCAATACAAGTTGATTCAAAACACTAGGATTGCTAAGGAGGCATGGGATATCCTAGAAGTTGCACACGAGGGAATCAAAGTAGTGAAGGACTTCAATCTTCAAGTCCTCCAAACTCAATTTGAGTTGCTCAAGATAAAGGAGAATGAGTGTTTCAACAACTTCAAGATCAAGTTGATGGACATTGTCAACCAAAGTCATCAACTTAGTGACCCCTATTCGGATAGAAGGATCAAACAAAAGATAATGAGATCTCTCCCCTATAGGTTTGAGTCTATGGTAACGTCTTTAGAAGAAAATAGTGGATATAAGGATATGAAGCCGAGCGAGGTTATTGGAAGACTTCTCGCCTACGAGTCTAAGAAGGCTTCTAGCTCCACTCCTCCTAAAAAGCAAAAGGGAATTGCTTTGAAAGCATCTAAGGATGACATGAAGAAAAAAGGTCCCTTCAAGAAGTTTGAGCCAAAGCAAGAGAGGACCGAAAGGAAAGGGGTCCGATGTTTTGAGTGTGGTGGGCTAGTTCACTTTGCTTCCGAATGTGCTAATCACAATGAAAAGAAGAAGGGAAGGGTGATGGCCGCCACTTGGAGTGGAAGCAGTGATGACTCCAATGAAAAAGATGAGTCTTTGATGATGAAGATATCATGGCTAACTTCCTAACTTTTGCCTCCTCCCACAAGAGCAAAAGTGGAAGTGAAAAAAAGGAAGAGAGTCATAGGGAAAATGACTCAAGTGAAGATGACTCCAACTCTAACTCCTCAAATTGATATGTGGAGAAAGTGGTTCTAGTTGAATACCTCAAGGAGTTTAAAAGCTTATAGATGAAAACCATGAAAAAGATCAAGATGTTGAGAGAAGAAAATCTTAAGCTTTCATCTCATAATGACCACAAAAGTGAACAAGTGGAAAGACTTAAGAAGAAAGAAGATAAGCTAAGAGAGGAGTTAGCATTATCTAAGAGGAATGAAGAAAGTTTGAAGAGGGAGCTTGATGAACTAAGAAATCAATGACAAGGATGGCATCTAGCACCGAAAAATTAGATCACATACTTGGTGTTGGAAAGAGTCCATATGACAAGAGAGGTCTCGGATTTGAAGATGGTAAGGAGACCTCCCCCTCTAAGAAGACCGTGTTTGTCAAAAGCTTGGGCAACAAAGAAGCTTTACCGGTGCACACTCCTAGGAAGAAGATAGATCTAGGACAATGTTCAAAGAGTGCACAAGTGAAGGTGGCACCAAGAAGGCAACCTCAAGCCAATATTCCTTATCATTTGGCTCACAAAGGAAAGGGACCAATCGTGCAAGTTCAACCTTGGAAGCAAGATAGACCGATTCAACAACGGAGATGGATTGAACCTACTTAACCACAAAGACAAGGGAAGGCTCCCATGCAAGCTCAAGGACATGGTACAAATCCTTATTTCATTCGTATATGTCATTTTTGTGGTTTTAATGGTCACATTAGACCAAATTGCTTTCGATATATTAAAATGTGTAGAACTAGAAGCATGATTGAGAAGAGAAATAATAGAGCCAAGATGCATGTTCCTAGGAATGATAATATTGATGTGCATAATCCTAGGACATCTAGAGCCCATATACCAAAGACCACTAGGAAGAAAAATGTTTTACCTATGTGGATTAGAAAGAATGAAAATGTTTTCCATGTTGCTCAAATAGCCTTAAAGGCAAATTCTTCTAATTTTTGGTATCTAGATAATGGGTGCTTTAGGCACATGACGGGAAACAAGAGTTTCTTCGAGACTCTTGTTATGGAGGAAGGAGGATGTGTCACCTTTGATGATGGATCCAAAAAGAGAGTCATAGGGAAAGGAACAATTTCCGTTCTCGGATTACCCTCCTTATCTAATGCTTTATCTGTTAATGGCTTGAAAGCCAATTTGATAAGCATTTCTCATCTAAGTGATGAAGGATATTCCGTCCTATTTAACAAAGATGATTGCTCTATCCTAAAGCCCGATAGACAAACCTTGTTGAAAGGTATGAGATCTAGCGACAATTGTTATTGTCTTGAAGCTAGAATAGTCTCAAACAATGTGTCCATGGATGAGCAAATCGAGTTATGACATGAAAGACTTGACCATATGAACTTTAAAGATTTACAAATCCTAAATAAGTTCAATTGTATGCGTGGCCTTCCTAAGCCTGGGAAGAAAGCCAATGGTGTTTGTGGACCTTGTCAACAAGGAAAACAAACTAAAAACATGCACAAAAAGGGTAAGTATCTCTCCACCAAGGAGCCCCTAGAGCTTCTCCATATAGATGTTATGGGTCCTATGTAAACCGAGAGTTTAGGTGGAAAAAGATACATTTTTGTTTGTATAGATGATTTCTCTAGGTTCACATGGACATATTTTCTTAGAGAAAAATCCAAAACTTTTAACAAGTTTAAAATGCTTTGTACTAAAATTCAAAATGAAATGAATTCCAACATTAAAAACATAAAATATATTAGAAGTGACCATGGGAGGGAATTTGAAAATGCCATGTTTGAAACCTATTGCTATAGTGTTGGCATTTCCCATGAGTTTTCAGCTCGTACGACACCTCAACAAAATGGAGTTGTTGAGAGGAAGAATAGGGTCCTCCAAGAGATGGCCCGTGTGATGTTGCTTAGCAACAATGTGCCTAGGAACCTGTGGGCCGAAGTCGTCAATACGGCTTGCTATATAGGAAATAGAGTTTTTCTAAGACCCGAAACTAGAAATACCTCTTATGAGTTATGGAAAGGTAGAAAGCCAAATGTTAACTACTTTTACTATTTTAGAAGCAAATGCTACATTTTAAATGACTATGATCAACTTGGCAAATTTGATGCTAAGAGTGATGAGTGTATCTTTATTGGCTATGCCTTAGATAGTAGAGCCTATAGAATTTTCAACTTGAAGACTCGAACCGTCATGGAATCATCAAATGTTGTCATTGATGATACAAGGCTCAAATCAAGTAATCATAAGGAGGAGGCTATTTTTGGTGATGACTCTCCTTTGGAGAAGGTTGTTGTGACTCCTAATGTTGGGACGTCTAATGTTGTTGATGATGACACACAACCTATTAATAGAGTCCTAACTTGGACTCTAATGAACCCGCTCCATGGGTTAGAAGACTCCATAACAAAGATGATGCTATTGGAGATGTTAATGAAGGTGTTAGGACTAGGCGTCAAATAGCTAATCTAATTAGCTTTACATGATACACTTTTCAAATAGAACCCAAAAAGGTTGATGAAGCCTTAAATGATGAGTTTTGGGTACTTGCCATGCAAGAAGAGCTAAATCAATTTAGAAGGAATGAGGTTTGGACTTTAGTTCCTCGGCCTAAGACTAAAAATGTCATAGGCACGAAATGGATATATAGGAACAAATCTGATGAGGATGGCAACTGTTAACCGCCAAAATTGGCAAAGTACCAAAGAAGAATTTTCCACCCAAATGCAAGAGAGAAATAATTTTTCGGGGTACCATCCGGCTGCTTCAAAAGAGAGACCTAGATCAATCTGGATACACACTTCTACTTGAAGAACCAAGACTAGCAGTTTCCTAACTTCACAGGTGCTTGACAATATCCCGACACGGAGCTCCACCAAGTATCCCGATGAGGGTTCTTCACACAGTATCCCGCTATTACATCGTTCAGGTATCCTGCTACTGCATCATTTAGTATCCCGCTACTGCATCAGTTAGGTATCCCGCCGCTACTTAAGTTGACATCCTGATTCCCAAACGACCAAGTAACTTGTAGAAATCGCAAAACTAGTACGGGGCGGGGGTACTCGAAGACTTAGACCCCCTTTAGAACCAGCTCTCCAGGCAGTCAGGATACCAGATAAAGAATTTATAAAGACAAGACTTATTCACCCAGAAAGCCGGATTAAAGCTCCAAGGAAGAAATACGGAAAATACCATCGTTTAATCAAACAGAGGAGGTAGAATTCTTCCCGCCAGTTGAGAGTTCCATTAAAATAAAGAGTCAACTCGATTAGAATCCTCCTAGGAAAGAATCTCTTGATTCTAGGAATCAAATCCCGCGACAATCTAGTTGATCACCAAAGGAAGGTCCCATAATTGCCGAAACCCTAGACCAAAATTATAAGAGTGTATGGCAAGCAATGGGACCTATATATATGACATTATAATCTATAGGAAGGGGATCTGAAATCGGTTCAGAAAAAACCCTAGAACCCTTCAGCCAATTCTACTTATCAACATGCACGAAAGCGCCACCACCATCTCCTCCACCAACTGAGATTCTTGACCATCACCATAGATAAAAGAAATATCCAATGTATCATGGTTATAAACAATATTATTAATAAAAATCTGATTTATTCAGCTTAGTCCTTGTGTTTAAATCTTGTTTGCACTGATAGGAACACTACAGGTATCGAACCACTTAATACCCCTGTGACCGGGATCCACCTCGATCTCGGTCCTTAAAGTTGTTATTTGAAATTTCACCAAGCTAGTGACGATTTTCCAGTAACAGCAACATTGTGCGTAACAAGGCAAGACTTGTTGCATAAGGGTACTTGATGAGCCGTCGTTGTGTGCTCAACAAAATGATATTTTAAATGTGTTCGTTTTGAAAATCGATTTTCACCACTTTGATAGAAAATTAGTAAAGTGGTAAGTAGGATTCGTTCCACAGGGAATTAGAGTAATTAGTTGAATCAATTAGCTAATCTAAATGCGATAAAATAAACCATAGATAAATGGATGAGTGAATGAGTTGTCAAGCCATCAAATATACATGTAAAATAAACCTAATAAAACTACTAAAATGGAATGCTCAACAAATCTAGATAAGATATATGGAATAAACAATTAATAGGAATTCTAGGGAAATGATAGAGTAGCTAATGGACAATGAGCAATTCATACATGGCTTCTTTAATGCACAATCTACACAATTAAGGACCGATCTCATTCGAATGTGTTGTTTAGACCGTCACTACGAACCCTAAACAACTTCCCACCGCAATGCCTAACCGATTAAGAAAAGGGGGTCACGGCGGGATCGGTTAGTGACAATCAAATGGTCTAGGCAATCGAGGTTGATCACCCCTCCAAAAGCCTATCCTATTCACTATGTGCTCTAATCGATTAAGTGTGTCAATAACTCAACCAATTTTATCTCAAATAAATCCTACAACATATTGTAATCAACAAGTTTGTCAATACCCATTTAATCATATAAGTGCAAGATCTAATTAAAAAGTAAATAAAACTTAAATCATGCAAACATAATATTCAAAGCTTTAATAAATACTCATGTCCAAAAAGTCTCTCAAATCATCCCCTAAAATGGGGGTTTTAATTACACATAAATACAAACAAGAAAAGGAAGTAAAATGGAGAGAAATCACCCTTGGGTCTCTCTTGTAAGCTTGATCCTTCCTTGAGCTCCCTTGCTTGAATCTTGTGCAAAGAGTGGGTGTTGAGGATGTGTCTAGATAGGTGGAGTCATATGGAAAGTGACAAAGGAAATGGGTAGAGATGATGGAAAGAGAGGAATGATTTAGGTGGAGTAATCTAAATGTTGAGTTTTAGGTAGAAGAGAAATGGAGGGATTAGGAATGGTAGAAAGGAGGTTTCATGGCTTTCAAGAGATGTCAAGTGTTATCAATTCTTAGCATAAAATGGTGTATTTATATGTTAAAAAGCTAGGGTATGAAATGGGAATGAAAGGACAAGAATACCCCTAAAAAATGGCTTGAAAAACGTCCATTATTTGCTTCTAGAAAGTGGAGTTTGCCATGGTGTCACCCTAGGGTCGCCGTGGTGATAGAGAGTGCACAGTAGTTACTAAAACGGGCATAACTTTTTGTAGAAGACTCAGAATTGTAATCTGTGAAAACTACTAAAAAGTAGACTTCCAGGGCTTTCCGAATATATGTAATCCAAAATGTGGTTTGATCTTAAGAGAGAGATATTCCTATTTGAAAATCAATGATCTGCACACACTTTTTACAATTTCTGCCCATTTTGCCACCAATATTACTCCAATGCCTCTGAACTTTATAAATACCTAAAAACACTTAATTCACACCATTAAATCATAGGATATTGCTCAAGAATCAAGCAAAAAGAGAAGGAAGTGAGGGCCAAAATCATACCAATTTTGGTTCGATCAGTACTCTCAAATTGAGGGTATCGACTTTGAGGGGACATTTTCTCTCGTTGCCTGCTTAGAGTCCATTAGGCTTCTCTTGTCCATCTCTTTTGTGCACAAGTTCAATTGCACCAAATGGACGTTAAGAGTGCCTTCCTCAATGGCTTCTTGTAAGAGGAAGTGTTTGTTGAACAACCCAAGGGGTTTGTGGATGCATACCACCCCAACCATGTGTATCGCCTCAAAAAGGCTTTGTATGGGTTGAAACAAGCACCGAGGGCTTGGTATGAGCGCCTCACTCAATTCCTTATCAACAATGACTACACAAAGGGTAGTGTTGACAAAACACTATTCATCAAGAAAGACATTGATGAGCTTTTTATAGCTTAAATATATGTTAATGATATAGTGTTTGGCTCCACCAACAACATCGAGGTCCAACAATTTGTTGATGTTATGTCTCATGAATTTGAGATGAGTCTTGTTCGTGAGCTTAGTTACTTCCTAGGTTTGCAAATTAGGCAATTAAATGGTGGGATTTTTATATCCCAAGCCAAATATACCAAAAACCTAGTGAAGAAGTTTGGTATTGAAAAAGCCAAACATTGTAATACACCCATGAGTACCACTTTGAAACTTAGCAAGTATGCTAGTGGTAAAAGTGTGGAACAAATGCTATATCAGGGCATGATAGGAAGCTTGCTTTATTTGACCCCAAGTAGGCTCGATATATCCTTTAGTGTGGGTGTGGGTGTGGGTGTGGGTGTGGGTGTGTGTGCTAGGTACCAATCGGATCCCAAGAGGTCCCATCTCTCTTTCGTTAAGAGAATCATTTGCTATGTGAATGAGACTTATAAGTATGAGATTTGGTACTCGTTTGACACTAATGTTAGTCTTATAGGCTTTAGTGATACAGATTGGGTAGGAAATTACGATGATAGGAAAAGCACAACGGGCGGTTGCTTCTTCCTTGGGAACAACCTGTTTCACTTGATTTCCTTGTCCACGGCAGAGGCCGAGTACATAGCCGCGGGGAGTGGATTCACACAACTCCTATAGATGAAGCAAATGCTAGTAGACTACGGATTCAACCAAGGTACACTCACTCTCTTTTGTGATAACATGAGTGCTATTAATATTTCCAAGAATCCGGTACCTAGAACTAAGCATATTGACATCCGCCATCATTTCATTAGAGAACTAGTTGAGAATAAATGCATAGTACTTGAACATATAGGTACTAATGATCAACTAGCAGACTTATTTACTAAACCCTTAGATGCTACTAATTTTAAAACACTTAGTAGATCTATTGGTATATGTCTCGTGGAGTGATGAGTTTTTGTGATTGACCCCATATGGGGAACTCAAGCAAAGAGAGCTTTTGCATACTTGATGCATGCAAAATATTTGAAAGATCTAATGCTTCTTTATTAATTGCTTGAAGTAAGCTTGGTTGCACATATGTATATATGCTTTTATCTCAATAAGTGTGAACCATGATAGCATTACAATCCATGTCATATTTATGTTCAAACATGCATTTTTGGACTAGGAGATTTACATATGAAGTACGATTTGAATGACCTATAGTTATCTCCATGACATGATGATTCAAATGACATGCTAAATTGAAAAAGCATGAATTGATGATTGTAATTTCTTAAATGCAAAACAATGTGTGAAAAAGCTTATGAGACTAAAAATGATAAAGGATCTTGTATCCATTCAAAGGATGTTTCAATCCAAATGTCTCTCTTTCTTTATTTGTTGAACATGGCTACTATCATATGGGTTTCATACCCGGAAAAATCAAATAGGGTGCAAAGTTGCTCATGCCATGTTTTGCTTATAAAGTTGGATATAGTTGCTATTAAAATTGAAATAAATGAAATCTCTATATCCTTGCTTCTCTTATGACAAATGGTAAAATTGGTTTGAATTCTGTTTTGCCAAATACCATTGTATTTTGGACTTGAATGCAACATGTCTTGTATGCAAAGCATTTTTAATTCACACATTTTCAATCAAATAAATCTCTTTGTTTCTCTCCAATTAATTGAGTGCATAAAGTGGCTTATATGATTATGCAAATATCTAGTATGCTACTATCTCTCTTTGCTAAGGTGACCTAGTTAGGGACTACTCCTTTACCTATATCATGACAAAAAGGGGGAGTAAGATGTGGTAAGGAGAGTTGCTAATTGTGCATATTGGGGAGTTTACAAATTGGGGGGGAGTTACTCTTTGAGGGGGAGCATTGCATTCACATACATTGCATGAAACTTTGCATGATGTTGTGCTTAAATTACTAAATTACAAATGCTTGTTTTATTTTCACTTGATCATCTCACATACACTTGCTTTGGAAAGTTTAACTTTTTGTTTTGAAGGGTTGATAATTCTACAAGAGATTGAAGACTTGAAGATTTTTTACTTTTTAAATATCTCTTTGTAATGTATAATATCTTTGATATCCCATAGCTTATATTATGTTGTGAGGATCAATGTGAGTGGTGGTTTTGTCACAAAATAGCCAAATGGGGAGATTGTAAGGATTCTCATTATTGATTGGCTTATTTCATAAACAAACCACATATTGGGGTTTGTATTGTAAGGGTACTTTAGGTGATTAAGAAGACCCTTTCAAGACCTTAAGGTGACAAGCACTCCAAAGGTACATCTCTAGTGCTTAGTTTTTTATTGAAGAGATTTAGTAGCACACACTCACTTAGCATATTTTTATATGTGTGCATTCTCTTGACATGTCACTTTCACACATACTTTTTGTTAATTGTATCTTGTTGTGTGTTTGTGTCTTGTAATTCGTTTCCCGAAAATATTCGGAAACGTCCACGTTTGCATGATAGGGTTCTTTGTTTTACGCGAAGACCGCTCTCAGAGATTGCCTTGGCTTCTCCTTGGTTTCACCATTTTTGGTGAATCGGCGGTTATGGCCGCCGAATGGAATCGCTGTTTTGGTCCAAAGGTCTTTGATTTGATTCTACGGTTATGATCGGTGGCCACGACCACCGTTCGAAATCGTCTATCATACCTGATTGATTTAATCTCTTGGGTTTAATTCTATGGTTTAATCGGTAGTTTCGAAACCGTCAAATGAAACCGTTGTTGCTCCCCTGTTTCTCTCAGGACCAATTCTACGGTTGTGATCGGCGGCCTGACGGCCAAATGAAATCGACGATCATGCGTTTCAAGGCAAACTTGTCCTTTCACATGCCTTGTTCTTGATGCCTATAAATATATCATCTTCTTTGTTTCTAAACTCAGTTCTTTGACTCCTTAGGACCTTAAACTTAAAAGAGAGACATTTAAGAGAAAATCCATCAAGAGCTCACCTTTAAATACTCAAAGCTTTCCTTTTGATTCATCAAGTTTATCTAGGATCATTCGTGCATAGTTTTGCATCATCACAACTTGCTTGATAAGATTTTGACTAACTTCATCTAATTTTAGTTTCTTTCTTGTCAAACCATCTCTTTATTTATTTGTATGTTTTAAGTTCACATGCTAGATACAAGATAAAGATTGTTTGTAATGAATATGATTGAGTGTTGTACTGAAATAGCTATCTAGGTTTTGTTTAATCTTGATTAGCTAAGCTTTATGATATGTTATTTAGCTTTTGATATCTATGATTGTTTTAATTGATATATCATCATCCTAGATAAGCGTATAGGGTTACCTAGCTCTTGTTGCATTTTGAGTATTTTACATATTCATATAGGTTGCATTCTCTTCATTAAGAACTAAGTCTTGTGTTGCTTCCGGGATTAGGTTACGTAAATCACAAGCATTAGGACTAGATTCACTCATAACGGGATTAGGTAAGTGTGCGATTATATACCGAGATTAGGTTGTAATCTTTAACACATTTAGTGAATTTGAGATTCGAGTGTGACTCACTTATTAGCCCGTGGTTTTTCCCGTGAGGGTTTCCACGTAAATTTCAAGTGTTATTTAATTTCCACACCATATTACACTTGCTATATTTATATTGACTATTAGGGGTATTTTTGTAATCTTGACCATACATGAAAATTGGGTAAAATTAGTTAAAATCTATTCACCTCCCCTTCTAGATTAATATTATATCACACCGTAAGTTGTTTCAGGTCACCTTTGGGTATATTATGGAAGGTTGAACCCAAGATCAAAGTGACCATGAGGCGACCTTAGGTGGGCTTGCCTTGGGGTTGCCTTTGTGCTATGTTTTGGAAGGCTGAATCCAAGACGATAGCAACCTTGAGGCAAGCTCAAGTGAGCTCACCTTGGGGTCACCTTTGTGCTTTAACTTGCCTTCTTGTTCTTCATTTCAACTTCGTCTGGGACCATTAAGCTCCAAATCTAACTTGACCATGCACTACTTATTTAAAGTGTAAGGATTCCCGGTTTTTGATTGGCTTATTTCGTGTGCAAACCACATATTGGGGTTGTTTGTAAAGGGTAGCTTAAGTGATAGGTGTTCATGCTCAATGACCCTTCTCAAGACCTCAAGGTGGACAAGCACTCAAAGATATATCTTGTGCTTACTTTCTTATTGAAGAGATTTAGTTGCACACACTCACTTGTAATGTTTGCATATGTATGCTTTACTTTAGTGTGCATTCTCTTCAAATGTCACTTTTCACACTAGCACATTGTTTGTCATATCTTGGTGTGTGTTTTGTGTCGTGTAATTCGTTTCCCGAATATGTTTGGAAACATCCGCGCTTGCACGATAATGTGCTTGGTTTTGCGCGAAGATCGCCTTCGGAGAATGCCCTTGGCTTCTCCTTTGGTTTCACCATCATTGGTGAAACGGCGGTTTGATCGGCGGCCATGACCGCCGTTTGATTCCAGAAAGCTCTTGATTGGATCTGCGGTTACGATCGGCGGCCTGGCCGCTGAATTGAAACCGCCGAATTAGACCTGATGCATTTATTATTCTCGGGTTTTGTTCGGCGGTTTAATCGGCGGCCTGACCGCAAAATGAAACCGTCGAATTAGATATTTTAGGTCGGTTTCTTTTTGGGTTTTGATCGGCGGTTTTGATTGACCGCCGAATTTGGTCACCGAATGATCCCCTGCTTCTCGGGATCAATTCGGCGGTTCAATTCTATGGCCACGACCGCAGAATGAAACCGCCGATCGGTGATTTCAAGGGCAAAATTGTCTTTTTACGTGCCCTGTTCTTGATGTCTATAAATATCATACTTTCTCATTTCTCTAAGCTAGTTCTCTGACTCTAAAGAACCCTAAACTTGAAAGAGAGATTTTTGAGAGAAAATCAAATCAAGAACTCATTTTTATACACTCAAATTATACACATATGCATCAAAAATCATCTAAGCATTTTCTAGGATAGTTAGTTTGCTTATTTGAGTGAGTATTGGTCATCACACTTTCCTTGGTATGTTCTTCACTTTTATCATTGATATTTAGTGTTTTATTTATCAAGGCATCTCTTTTATTATTTGAATGATCTTAGATTAATATCTTATATTCAAAATAGAGATTGTTTGTGATGACATGATTGAGTGTTGTATTGTGATAGCTATCTAGGTTTTTATAATCTATTGTTAGCTAAGCTATTTGACATGTCATTTAGCTATTGATATCTAGAATTGCATTTGTTGCCATATTATCATCCTAGATAAGCATATAGGGTTGCCTAGCTCTTATTGCATGTATTGAGTATTTTTATATATTCACATAGGTTGTATTATCTCTTCATTGAGATTTTAAGTCTTGTTGGCTAAGGTTGCTTAGACCACAAGCAATATGGACTAGAGCCACTTTTAAAGGCCCGCGTGGTAGAAGTGGGGGGTTACAGACCGGAGTGTTAGACGAGGTCTACATAGGTTGTAAACTTCATTTCAATTAGTGGATTTCGAGGTTCTAGTGTGGCGCACTAAACAGCCCGTGGTTTTTTCCCAGTGGTTGGGTTTTCCATGTATACATCAAGTGTCATTTATAATTCCACACCATATTACACTTGTTGTTTTTATATTGACTATTAGGGGCATTTTCGGAATATTGACCTTAAACGAAAATTGGGTGAAAATTAGTTAAAATCTATTCACCCCCCCCCCCCCCTCCTAGATTAATATTTGTATACACACCGTGTTTATTTGTGAACTTTCAATTGGTATCAGAGCGGGTTCCTAGATATACTTAGGTGATCCTTGCTCACTTTTGGTGTGTATTGCATTGTGTGTGATTGTTTGATTTCTTCATACATTTTGCATTCATCCAAACACTATGAGTGATATTGGGATGAGCAAAGAGGGAGCGTCGAGCGTGAGGCCATCGTTGCTCACCGGCGTGAATTATGCCTCATGGAAAGGCAAGATGAAGGCATACGTGTGTCAAATCCATGATAGGGCATGGATGGCAATTGAGGATGGGTATGCACCTCCTATGATAACTCCCGCTGGTGGAGGAGAACAAGTTCTCAAGCCTAAGGCCGATTGGACAAATGGAGAATTTGAGACTTCGAAGTGGAATAGGAAGGCATGGCACGCCTTTCTATGTGTAGTGGACGAAAATCAGTACAAACTGATTCAAAACACTAGGATAGCCAAGGAGGTATGGGATATCTTAGAGGTTGCACACGAAGGAACTGATGTTGTCAAGGATTCCAAGCTACAAGTCCTTCAAACGCAATTTGAGTTGCTCAAAATGGAGGAGGACGAGTGCTTCAATGACTTTGAAGTCAAGTTGATGGATATTGTCAATCAAAGCTATCAACTAGGTGATCCATACTCGGATAGGAGAGTTAAGCAGAAAATTATGAGGTCTCTCCCTGCTAGGTTTGAATCAAAAGTGACGGCTTTAGAAGAAAATTCTGAATATAAGGACATGAAGCCGAGCGAGGTTATTGGAAGACTCATCGCCTATGAGTCTAGGAAAGGTCCTAGTACTTCACCTCCTAAAAAGCAAAAAGGGATTGCTTTGAAAGCTTCTAAGATTGAGAAGGAGGAAAAAGATGACTCGGACGAAGACACGGCTTTGTTGCTTAGAAGATTCAAAAAGTTTGTCAAGTTCGAGAAGAACGGTTATGGATCCAAAGGCCAAGATTTGAAGAAAAAGGCTCCTTTCAAGAGATTTGAGCCTAAGCAAGAGAATAGTGAAAGGAAAGGGATCCAATGCTATGAGTGTGGCGGTATAGGACACATTTAACTCTATTGTGGGAATTTGAAGAACAAGACGGGTAAAGTGATGGCCGCCACATGGAGTGATAGTGATAACTCCAGAGAGGGAGATAAGTCATCAAGTGATGATGAGCTTACCATTAACTATACGGCTTTTGGAGCCACTTTTGTAGAAGATAAAGTTGATGGTAAGAATGTTGTGACTAGTGATCCCATAGAAGAAAGAGATAAAGAAGTAGCTCTAGATGTGGTTGGTGTAGCTACTCATTGGGATATGTCCATCACTTCATCAAGAGACAAATTTGATGATCTTGATGAAGAAGATGACTCCATTGGTGAATTGGAGAATGTAGAAGATGACTCAAGTATTGAGAATGTGTTACCTAACTCTACAAAAGGAAATGTAGAGAAAATGGATGTTCATGACTTTATAGTCAAGTGTGAAAGTTCTATGATGAAGGATAAAAGAAAGCTAAAGATTTTAGAGGAAGAAAATCTAGAACTTTCATCACACAATGACCACTTAAGTAAGCAAGTGGAGATGATGGGTCTTAAAGACAATGTTGAAGAATTTGAAAGCTCTAGGTTAGAGAATGAAAAACAGATTCAAAGTTTAAAGGAATAGAAACTTAGGCTTTCAACACTTGTTGACCACTTGAGTAGTGAAGTGGTTAGATCCATGAAGGATGAAGACAAGCTAAGAGATGAACTAGCTTTGTCTAAGAGGAATGAAGGAGGGTTGAAAAGAGAGCTTAGGGATGCTAGAGATTTGATCACTAAGTTAACCTCTAGCACGGAAAAACTCAACCACTTGTTGAGTGTTGGAAAAGGCCCTAGTGACAAAAGAGGTCTTGGCTTTGAAGAAGATAAGAAGTGTCTCACTCTTAACAAGACCATATTTGTCAAGAGCTTAGCAAGAAAGAGACTTCACCGGTGCAAACTCCTAGGAAGAAGATTGATCTAGGACAATGCTCTCATAGTGCACAAGTGAAGGTAGCTTCAAGGAGACAACCTCAAGCTCAAAGAGTTCCTCATGCTAACTTCCCTCAACCTAAGATCCACAAAGGGAAGACACCTATCATGCAAGCTCAATTGAACGAGCAACCTTGTCTTGGTCAACAACAAAGAAGGAGAGATCCTATCCAACAACCAAGACAACCACAACGACATGGGAATGCACCAAAGCATGCACACGGGAATGGTATGATTTCTAACTTTATTCCCACTTGTCATTTTTGTGGAATTGATGGTCACGTTAGACCAAGTTGCTTTTATTACATTCAAATGTGTAGAGTTAAAAGCATGATAGAAAAGAGAAAGGCTAGAGCTAGAATGCATGTAAACATAAAGGAAGAAACTCATTTGCATGATCCTTTAACTTCTAAAGCTCTAGAACCTTTATCCACTAGGAAGAAAAATATATCACCTAAGTGGATAATAAAAAATAATGAACCTGCTTGCTACGAGACTAACAAGTCTCATATAGGTTCAACCGAGTCTAATGGACTTGGAAGGTCCATAGGACCTCATGACCTTCATTATTGAAGGGTGGTTTTTGACCCCATATGGGGAACTCAAGCAAAGAGAGTTTTTGCATACTTGATGCATGCAAAATATTTTAAAGATCTTATACTTCTTTGTTGATTGCTTGAGTAAGCTTGGTTGCACATATGTATATATGTTTTCTATTCAATAAGTGTGAACCTTGCTTTGTTTTCAATCCATGTCATATTTATGTTCAAACATGCATTTTTGGACTAGGAAATCTACATAGGAAGTATGATTTGAATGACCTATAGTTATTTCCATAACATGATGATTCTTAATTAACATGCTAAATGTCTTATGAAAAGCACGAAATTCAAATGACATGCTCAAATGAAAAAGCATGAATTGATGATTGCATAATTCTTAAATGCAAAACTTGTGTGAAAAAGCTTATGAGACTCAAATTGATTAAAGGATATTATATCCGGTCAAAGGATTTTACAATCCAAATGTCTCTCCTTCTTTATTTGTTGAACATGGTTACTATCATACGGGTTTCATTCCCGGAAAAATCAAATAGGGTGCAAAGTCGCTCATGCCATGTTTCGCTTATAAAGTTGGATATAGTGTTTATAAAATTGAAAATCAATAAATTCTCTATATCCTTGCTTCTCTCATGACATTGGTGAAATTGGTTTGAATTCCTATTAGAAACCTTTGTCAATTGCTTTGCCAAATACCATTGTATTTTGGACTTGAATGCAACATGTCTTGTATGCAAAGCATTTTTATTTCACACATTTTATCAAAATAACTCTCCATGTTTCTCTCCAATTGATTGAGTAGCATAAGTGACTTATATGAATATGCAAATATCTTGTATGCTTCTATCTCTCTTTGCTATGAGTGACCTTGTTGGGGACTACTCCTTTGTCTATATCATGACAAAAAGGGGGAGTAGAATGTGGTAAGAGGAGATGCTAAATTGTTGTGGCAATTTGTGCATGTTGGGGAGATTACATATTGAGGGTGAGTAACCCATTGAGGGGGAGCATTGCATTCACATACATTACATGATGTTGTGCTTAACTTACGTAAATGCAAATGCTTGGTTTATCTCACATGATTAATCTCACATGTATGTGTATTGGAAAATATAGAAACCTTGTTTTCAGGGATTGATTGTTCTACAAGAGATTGAAGACTTCAAGATTTTATTTTTATATCTCTTTGTAATGTAGAAAATCATTGTAGACCCTTAGTTTCTATTTTTTGGTTGTGAGGAATCATTGTGAGTGGTGGTTTTGTCATGAAATAGCCAAAAGGGGAGATTGTAAGGATTCCCGGTTTTTGATTGGCTTATTTCGTGTGCAAACCACATATTGGGGTTGTTTGTAAAGGGTAGCTTAAGTGATAGGTGTTCATGCTCAATGACCCTTCTCAAGACCTCAAGGTGGACAAGCACTCAAAGGTATATCTTGTGCTTACTTTCTTATTGAAGAGATTTAGTTGCACACACTCACTTGTAATGTTTGCATATGTATGCTTTACTTTAGTGTGCATTCTCTTCAAATGTCACTTTTCACACTAGCACATTGTTTGTCATATCTTGGTGTGTGTTTTGTGTCGTGTAATTCGTTTCCCGAATATGTTTGGAAACGTCCGCGCTTGCACGATAATGTGCTTGGTTTTGCGCGAAGATCGCCTTCGGAGAATGCCCTTGGCTTCTCCTTTGGTTTCACCATCATTAGTGAAACGGCGGTTTGATCGGCGGCCATGACCGCCGAATGAAACCGCCGTATGATTCCAGGAAGCTCTTGATTGGATCTGCGGTTACGATCGGCGGCCTGGCCGCTGAATCGAAACCGTCGAATTAGACCTGATGCATTTATTATTCTCGGGTTTTGTTCGGCGGTTTAATCGGCGGCTTGGCCGCCGAATGAAACCGCTGAATTAGATATTTTAGGTCGGTTTCTTTTTGGGTTTTGATCGGCGGTTTCGATTGATCGCCGAATCTGGTCGCCAAATGATCCCCTGCTTCTTGGGATCAATTCGGCGGTTCAATTCTACGGCCACGACCTCAGAATGAAACCGCCGATCGGTGATTTCAAGGGCAAAATTGTCTTTTCACGTGCCCTGTTCTTGATGTCTATAAATATCATACTTTCTCATTTCTCTAAGCTAGTTCTCTGACTCTAAAGAACCCTAAACTTGAAAGAGAGATTTTTGAGAGAAAATCAAATCAAGAACTCATTTTTATACACTCAAATTATACACATATGCATCAAAGATCATCTAAGCATTTTCTAGGATAGTTAGTTTGCTTATTTGAGTGAGTATTGGTCATCACACTTTCCTTGGTATGTTCTTCACTTTTATCATTGATATTTAGTGTTTTATTTATCAAGGCATCTCTTTTATTATTTGAATGATCTTAGATTAATATCTTATATTCAAAATAGAGATTGTTTGTGATGACATGATTGAGTATTGTATTGTGATAGCTATCTAGGTTTTTATAATCTATTGTTATCTAAGCTATTTGACATGTCATTTAGCTATTGATATCTAGGATTGCATTTGTTGCCATATTGTCATCCTAGATAAGCATATAGGGTTGCCTAGCTCTTATTGCATGTATTGAGTATTTTTATATATTCACATAGGTTGTATTATCTCTTCATTGAGATTTTAAGTCTTGTTGGCTAAGGTTGCTTAGGCCACAAGCAATATGGACTAGAGCCACTTTTAAAGGCCCGCGTGGTAGAAGTGGGGGGTTACAGACCGGAGTGTTAGACGAGGTCTACATAGGTTGTAAACTTCATTTCAATTAGTGGATTTCGAGGTTCTAGTGTGGCGCACTAAACAGCCCGTGGTTTTTTCCCAGTGGTTGGGTTTTCCACGTATACATCAAGTGTCATTTATAATTCCGCACCATATTACACTTGTTGTTTTTATATTGACTATTAGGGGCATTTTCGGAATATTGACCTTAAACGAAAATTGGGTAAAAATTAGTTAAAATCTATTCATCTCCCCCCCCCCCCCTAGATTAATATTTGTATACACACCGTGTTTATTTGTGAACTTTCATAAAGCGTTAGAAACATGGTTTTACTTGAGAAACGAATACAAAAAGATACAGAAAATGGGGTTACACAAGGTGTATAATTGAAGCACTTAGTAGGTACAAATGATCAATTAGCGAACTTATTAAGACACTTAGTAGATATATTTGGATTTGACTTGTGGATTGATGTGGTATGGAAATTGACTCCATTAGGGGAACTCAAGCAAAGAGAGCAAAATTGCATACTCGTCACATGCAAAAATTTGATAAACATTATGCTTCTTTATTAATTGCTTGAGTATCTTGGTATCACATATGCTTATATGATATTTTCTTCAATAAGTGTGAACCTTTGTTTTGTTGACAATCCATGTCGTATTTTTGTTCAAACATGCATTCTTGGACTTGAGATTTACTTAAGAAGTACTATTTGAATGACCTATAATTAATCTCCATAACATGATGATTCTTTAAATTACATGCTTAAAATTGAAAAGCAAGAAATGTTGATTGCAATTCTTTAAATGCAAAACTATGTGTGAAAAGCAAAGTATGAGACTTAAATGAATTAAAGGATCTTGCATTTGTTCTAAGGATTTAAAAATTCAATGTTTCTTTTCTTTATTTGTTAAACATGGCTACTATCATATAGGTATCTTACCTAGAAAAATTGAATAGGGTGCAAAAGTCACTCATGCCATGTTTTGCTTATAAAGTTTGATATAGTTTCTTCTTGAATTTGAATTCCTTATAATCTCTATATCCCTGCTTTTATTCATGACAAATGGTGAAACTGGTTTGAATTCTTTAGGAAACCTTTGTCATTTGCTTTACTAAATACCATTGTCTTTAGACTTAAATACAACATGTCTTGTATGCAAAGCATTATTATCACACATTTTCATAAAAATAAATCTCCTTGCTTCTCTCCCAATTAATTGAATTGCATAATGTTCTTTTATATGACTATGCAAATGTCTTGTATGCTACTATCTCTTTTTGCTAAAATAACCCGATTGGGGGATACTCTTTTGCCTATCTCATGAAATAAAGGGGGAGTAGCTTGTGGTAAGGGAGATTGCTAATTGAGAGTAGCTAATTCGCATATTGGGAAGATAGCTTATTGAGGGGGAATAACCTGTTAAGGGGGAGAATTGCATTACACATTCATTGCATGATGTTGTATGTTTTCCTTAATGCAAATGCTTGTTTTGATTTCACTTGATCACCTCACATACACTTATCTTAGAAAGTGTAGTCTTTGTTTTGAAGAATTGGTTGTTCTACAAGAGATTGAAGACTTGAAGTTCTAGCTTTTTAATTTCTCTTTGTAATGTAGAAAATAATTGTTGACCTTTAGGTTTATTTTCTTCTGTGAGGATCAATTATAAATGGTGGTTTTGTCACGAAATTGCCTAAGGGGGAGATTGTAAATTCCTCATTTTTGATTGCTTATTTCGGTGACAAATCACAATTGGGTTTTTATTTTTATTTTTATTTATTTTTTATTATTATTTATGTAAGTGTATGATACAGTAAAATATGTATTCAATTTACTAAGAAAGTTCGTTCATTAGGATCGACAATTCTATCAGTCGAAGGCCAATTAATCTAGCAAGGATTTACTCTAAATGCGAAAAACTAAATTGCATAATGCTTTGCTTTGGAAATTTGTTGAAATCTAAAATTAACCTAAATTATGAGAATCTGAACTAAAAGACTAAAATCAAATCAAATCACACAAGGGAAGAATATATGGAGAGAAATACTAGGGAATCGATGCACCTTTGTTAAACACTCAATGCTCACAATCAATCTTGTTAAACACTTTAATCGAGTTTACGGGCTTGATTTCAAGATAATTCAATTATGTTCGAAGATCCTTTCCAATACTTGCACATGGTCATGCAACGAATACAGAATAATGATCTAGGGTTCTTCCTATTACTCACACACGGTCATGTAATGAGCAATTGTCAAAACCCATGTTTTACATAAAACTCTAAGCCAAATTAACATAGCACGGTCATGCATAAATCAATTTTCTTGTTTATTAAGCTTGTGATTAAGATTTAAACGGAACGGTCAACCACATATAAACCCTAATCTCATGGATAAACTAAGCCACAAACTCAAATCACTTGCGGTCACAAAATAACAAGAGCAAGTAGAATAGAGCAATTAATTCAATAAAAAAACGAAAACCCAATCGATTAACAAAATATAGACTAATTGTTAACGTAGAGTTATCCA
>OX940805.1:18410155-18548622 GCA_954870605.1 Acer campestre | reverse complement strand
AAAGAGAATATGGAATGGTGAGAATGATGTTTAAAGTGATAAATAAAATGGTGGATAGGAGAGATGCATGAAAATGGTCACACAAGGTTCAACAAGTTCACCCACAAATAGATGGTTGTTAGGAATTAAGTGCATCCAATTTTAGTTAAGAGTTCATTGTTGCCTCAATTTGATTTATACCCATTCATAAAGCTAATGGTTGAAGAGTGTGCCGAGAACCTCTCAAACACAAAAACCTCAACCAATGTATGTGAACACATTCTACAAACTGATGCTAAATTGAGTCCCAATATTAACACGGTAACGTAAAATGGCAACGTTAGGTACAATGAATGTGGAAAGAGTGATTGTATCTCCAACCATAACTCACCTAGAGCCCCTAGCGTGAGAGATAGCCAAAGACCAATAATTGTAACTCTAACCATGACTCACCTAGAGCCTCTAGGGTGAGAAATAGCTAAAGTCCAATTGTTAACAAGAACAATAAACCAAACCCTTATAATATGGAAATTTATAGGTTCACCCACTCTTCCTAGCTAATTAGCCAAGACTATGCCTAGAGAGCCCCTCCAAAGGCACAATCCTAACTCTAAGTCACTCAAACCCAATCATGACATGTAATTTCTACCTTCCATCAACATACAAACACAAAATGGGATATTTGATTACAACTACTCCTAATTTACATTAATATACTCCTAATCCCATCCATGAATACATATTAAATTCCAATCATCCATAAACATGCATTTCAAGATAAGAGATATATTCTATAACAATCAAGAATGAATCAAAACACAAATTGGATATAAAAACAACCACATATATATATTGAGCACAAATTAGGTTTACAAATATTCCCAAGTGGGGATTACACATCTATGAAAATAAGAAAAACAAAGAGAATGAGATAAAAGAGAAAACCCAAGTGGAGAGTGTTAGGTTTTTAGTATGTGTTGGCATAAATTTCATATCAAAATATTGTGCATCTTGTATTGTTTAGTGGTCGTATTGATGATGATTCAAAGCTTCAAAGAAAGACTCAACTACAATGCTTGCAAGATGGTGGCTTGATAAGGGGAATTAGCTTCATTGCTTATCAAAGGTATAATTGACCTTATTCCTCTTACAAGGCATAGGCACACACACACAAATCACTCATAAGTGTCCTTGCATCATTGTGCATCATTTATATAACACATTCACATGTTTTTGTATGCTCATGCATTGAACTCAAATGCTTATACATTTTAGAGTTGCATGTTCTAAGACTATGTCTAGGAAATGGCATTCATATGTGAAATTGTGTTTGTATGTCTATGTTTTTTGTGATTTGGGCTTGTACATGATCTTATTTGATTCCTTATTGAGTCTCGATCATTTCGGTTACTCATATGTTAAGTTTCGAGTCCAAACGATGTAGCTACGCTACTTTTCGTTCTCATTCGTTGAGTTGTGTTCGTCGTCGTTTTCCGAGATGAATTCTCAACCATTTGTCAAAGTTTCATAGTCGTCATTGTGCATGAGGGATTTGTGATTCATAATCTGAAAACATATTCAAAATCGGAGTTTGGATGCCCAAATACGGCTGAAGAACATGAGAGCTGCGCGGGAGAAGCAAGATGGCCAAAGGCCATAGCCTTGCCACCACGTGTGGAGGCCGTGTGCCACACTGCCCAACCAGCCCTCTGGTCCCATGTGGCACACGCGCCCCACACGTGGGCATGGCTGGTGTGGCCTGATTTTGTTGGACAAAAATGCCCCTCTTCTCCTTCCTTTTAAATGTCTCTATCTCCCTCCATTTGTTTTCAAGAAGAAAAGCTTTGAAATCCTGTCTAGGATTTTCTCTCCAATTTTCTCAACTTCCAAACACCATAACTTTCTCATACGAAGTCAGAATTGAGTGATTCAAGTTGGAGATTGTTCATAATTGAGTCATCTACCTTTTCCAAGTGATCTTGTAGCTGTTTGATTGATTTTTGAAGTGATCTACTCAGAAAACTGAACCAGCTCGTGAAATCAAGGTAGAGTTCATATCTTGGTGATTTCATCTTTTTAAACCTTCAATTTGCTTGGGGTTTCTTCTTATATATATATATATATATGTATGTTTAGTGAATGCTATTGAGAAATATAGCTTCACAATCAATCTAATTGAAAAGTCTAATTAGAGACACATGTTGACTAGAATCTTGGATTCTTTGTTTTTAACATGATTGGGTTGTATTGTGATTAGATTGATATCTAGGATTATTTGAGACTTGATTGATGCATTTTATGATTAATAATCCTTTATATGTGTCTTTGATCCTTGATTGATGAGATCTAGGATTAGAGCATTTGTATGTGTTTTTCGAGATATCTAGGATTGATTTGTTTTTAACAATATCTCCTATCTCTAAATCTTTGGCTAGAATACTTGTTTAATACATTTTGTGATTCTAGCATTTTTATGTATGTTTATAACAACTTGAACTTGTGCCTTATGTATATGAACTGTTCAAGTGTTATTTGTGTGAATGAATCTAGAAGTTTTATGTGTTAATTGTTTTCACATGCTCTAGGTTTTCATTCATGATTTTGCATCTAGATTTCTGTTGCTTGTGTTTTCACATCTCTAGATCTTGTTGTTCCATGGAATGTATTGATCACATGTTCTATGTTGTTTTGATTGTTTGCATCATTTACATTCACATGATCACACTAGGAAGTCCTTGTAAAATGCATGAAGTCTTGGTTAGAGTCGGGATGACTCGGATAGCCAAGCAAGAAGTCTTGCCTAAAGTCTTGAAGACTTGGATAGGTAAGCAAGAAGTCTTGTCTAGTGTCGGGAGGACTTAGATAGACAAGCAAGAAGTCATGGCTAGAGTCGGGAGGACTTGGATAGTCATGCATGGGAGGTTTTCTAGAGGCACGTGTGCCTTATATAGAGAGTTGGCTTATATATTGGTAGGCCCGGGTGTTTGGTTAGACATAGAGTCCGATAGAGCGGGGTACATGGGATATGTATGCACTCTTGAGGAATTTCTAATCTTCCAACGATGTTGGTTTGGTATGAGTTCCAATATGTGGTTTACATCATTGAGGGATTTTGTATCTTCCAATAGGGATTGTGTAAACATAGACTCCACATGGGTTGGTGATCTAGGATTGGTCACTTTATGGAATTTCTAATTTACTTTCCAAATATATATAAGTACCCAATGGTTGTAATTCAACCCGTGAATGTTTCCTCCTTGGAGGTTTTACCACGTTAAAAAATCTCTTGTGTTAATTCTTTCTATCTCTATCTTTTATATTTGTTTTTGTATATGTTTTAATCTTGTAGTACAATCTTCACTTGTGTTGTATTTGGAAACAAGATTTTGTAAAGTGTGATTTGTAAATATATTCTTTTGATCATATTTGTAATTACATTTCTTTTGTATATTGTTTAGAATTTTATGTATAGCAATATTTGTATATACTTGTAACGATTGAACATATATTGATATACAAGTATTCTTGTTAATTGTTTTTGTATTTTCTTTATACCTCATATAACTTATTGATACTTAGACAATGTATGAATGATCACATGATAACTTGTCTTAGTATGATTCCATGATGTTTGTGTTGTATGTAAGGGACAAACGTAAGTTTGTTCAAGGGATTGAAATTAGGCGAAAAACCTATTCACCCCCCCTAGGTACGTCTTAAGCAATTTAACCTTGTTTGTATACTTTCAGAGAGCCCCTCCAAAATGTGCTAATCTCCTTTGATCCTTGATTGGCTCAAATTTGGTCCAAAGACCCTCATTTCTCCTTGTAATCTACTCCTATATGGATGGATGATGGGTAGAAGGTGTGATGGGGAGCATCCATGGAGGAAAAACCTCCATGGAAGCTTTAGAAAGTTTATCTCTCTCTTATTTAGATGGAAGAAAATGAAGAAGAAGAAGAGACGAAGTGTGTGGGGAGTGGATTCTGTTGGGAGAGAAGAGAATAAGGTGTATATATAGTGTTGGGAGGTTAGGGCTGAAGGATTGGGGTGAAAGGACGAAACAGTCCCTGAAATTCACCCAAAAAATGACTTTCTGGAATGAATCGGCGGTTTGGTTCGGTGGCCTAGCCTCCGTTTGAAGTAGCAGTTTAGACTTAACAGCATTTCAGCATTTCAGCATCGCGCACCGTTACGGAAATGGGCATAACTTCCTGTAGAAAGCTTGGAATCATAATCCGTAAAATGTTCTGGAAACTAGACTTCCGAGGATTTTTGAATATATAAAGATATCAATGTGGTTTGATTTGAGAAGGAAGATATAACCCCCACAAGTTGTACATTCTGCACGAGTAGATACAATTTCTTCCATTTTTGGCTCATTTTGCCTCCCAAACTAATTTTTAAGCTCAAAACCTTATTGTAGGGAATATGGACCTACACAAGGCTCAAACAAAACATTATATAAAAAAATATACTTAAAACGAGACAAATAATCGGAAATGGGGGACCTCAAGTAGGTAAAAAATAGTTCGATCACTTCCCCTCCATCTAAGCCCTAATGGAAGTCAACTACCTAATACATGAAGAAAGATGCTGTGATTTCCCAGCAAAATACTTCCAGAAACCTAGCAAGCACAAAAAAGGAAATGGTGCAGAAGGGCGCCTGACAAGGTGCAGCGTGACAGACGCTGACGCTGACGCTGTCGCCTGCCAGGCCAAATCTTGACAACGACCTCCCACGGTTGTAGAGACTCCTTTTGACCAATCAAATCACTCCAAAATGCTACTTAGAGACCCCTTTTGACCAATCAGATCGCTCACAAAGGCCATTTAGTCGCCATGTCAGCCCTACTGGAGCCCCTACGTGGGCTTATGGCATAAGTGGAACGACCATGGCCCTTGAAGGTGCGCACCAACCACGGTCTGGATTAATCCTCTTAATTTTGACCTAGGAACCATGGTTCCTACCTACACAGACCAAGGTCCCAACATAGGACATGCCCTAGAGGCACGATCCCAACCCTAACCCTCTAACTTCTGCCACCTCAACCTATAGCTTAGGGGAACGATGGAGATCAGACCAAAGTTTCCCACCCAAAGAGAGATCTCTCACCTACCCCTTATCACTCATCCTATAAATACCCCGACTCTCTAGGAGTAAGGGATTAGCCTCTGAAATCTAAGAAAAGAGAACAAACTCTATTGCCTCGCCTAGTTAAAGCATCTATCGTACGGATTCTACTTGGCTACTACCTCACCTAGTTAAAGCACATATTGTGCCAGTTCTATTTGGTTACTACCTCGCCCGATCAAAGCGCCTATGGTCCCTATCCTACTTAGCTACTGTCCTGCCTAGAGAAAGCTCCTACGCTTTCATCCCCGACCATTATCACCATATCTAGACCAGCCCCGATACGGGTCACCATGACCCAGTTCGTCTTGCCCATGTTAATGATGTAAAAAGGTTATGATCAATGTATTTCTCCACTAATTAATAAGAAGAACTTTGGTGGCTATTTGATATTTCCCAATACTACCCCCATTTATTTTAAATTATACCCATTCCTTAACCTCATGTCTCCCGTCAGGACCAGCCTATAGCCTTGAGTTAGTCCCTGGTAACCGGACAAAGGGCTTTCCTAGGTACCCAACCCAGTAAAAGGGGAACTATGTTCTAACCGGCTCCGGCCAATTGTGGTGTACAAGTACACCGTGGTCAACCGTTGTCTGAAAAAGCTCCTGATCGATTTTTGAGGATAACAATTTGGCACTATCTGTGGGAAACACTTCAAAAGGTTGTACCCACATCTTATCTACATCAACAAGGTACATCAACAAGAATGAGAGGTCATCACAAAACCAAGCTGATCCGTCCGGATCTCATTTCTACCTGGCCACCCATGGGGCAAAATCATTAGAAAGCACCCCCACTCAAGGCCAACAACCCCAGGTTGAAGGTCAAATGCAAAATCACACGAATCCGGTAAGAATCCTCCCATCACTTGGGCGGTCCCAACGGGGTGCTTTCAACCATCATATCTCTAATTTCCTGGAGGCATTACAACAAGAATTACTTAGCTCACGCCCCACTAAAGCAGGACCCAGCAACAGGGCACCCATTTTGATTGATTGGGCCCCACTAGAGCTGTATTCGACAAACTGGGCCCCGCAGGAAGCGTACCAGGGGCAAATACACCTAAACCCTGGAGGGCCTGGTAAGAAATGAGCGCTCGTAGGGCCCTGCCTTCTCCAGTAGCCCCGAAAGGTCACCCCACCACAACCGAGGAAAAGGGGAGATTCGATAACAGGTTCTGGACGGAAGCCATTCAGAACAAGGATAGGAACCAGGATCCTCCTTGACGGGGACAAACAGCCAAGCATAAAGCATCAACCGCCTCTAGGATAGCGGCTAGGTAAGGAGAGGAAGAGGCTTAGTCCCGTGAGAGAGAACCCTGAAATGTGGAGGAACAAATGAGAAAGATGGCAAAGTGCCTAATGGAGTTGGAAAAAGATAAGGTCAAGTATCGAGGCTTCAACAAAGACCCTCTTGGCGAGATGAATGCCCCGCTTTCAAGGGAGGTTTCAGCATGCCACCCTACCTCCTAAGTTCAAGATGCCGAAAAAAGTGTACTCTGACGTGGAAGATCCCTTAAGCCACTAGGAATCCTTCGTATAGCAAATGGAGGTATAGAATGCCACTGGAAAGGTTATGTGCCATATATTCCCTTGTACCTGTAGGGAAACAATATACCCGCAGCGGAAGCGAGACTAAAAAAAAATAGTTTGAGTAGCTTTTAAATTTTTTTCCTTTTATGAACCTTAAACCCTTTTAATCAATTAAAAATATATAATATATATAACAAAAGATTAATACCTCTTGTCGCGTGATCCGATTGACTTACGTCGATGGTAATCCGCAAGATCTTCAATCCTAGCACGAACGTGGATCACCTAGGAGCGTGGTCTCCCTTTCTTTGAACTGCAAACCTGTGATTGGATTAAACAAACTTTTCTCTTGTTCGTTAGTCACAAAAACAATCAAAAGAAACCTAAGATTATTCCGGTCACTTTTGAGTTCTCAATCTAATGATCAAAACTCACGTGAACCTTGATCGATGTTGTATACACAAGCTTATCAATGATTAAGCAAATAGTACACCATCAAAGAATAATCTATGTTTCCTTTTTGCCTTAGTAGAATAAAAAAATCTCTTTCTATGAGTTAAGAAGAAGAAGAAGAAGAAATAAATTCTGCACTCAAGCCTTGGGGGGTGGCCGAATTCTATAAGAGGCCTTATATAGGTGGCCAAATTTCTTCTTCTTTTTACCCTAGGGTGACCGAATTCTTTCCCCAAAAATAACTAGGGTTGCCGCAAATCCTCCTACAAAAAGGAGTATGTTTTGCACCCTAATTCCTATTTTGTTTAAGATTTCCTAACCATAATCCAACTCAATAATCTTTTATTCCTTATTGGACTAAAATAAAAAGACTTCCTATTTGATTAAATAAATAAAATTAATTATTTATTTCCTTGTCAAACAAGTCTTTCTATTTAATTATACTACTACCAATAGTATACAAATAGGAATCATATTTCCTATTTAGAAAAGATTTGTTACTTTAATTAAACAATTAATTAATAAATTAATTAATTCTTATTTAATTAAACAATGAAAACAAAATAATATTTTAGGTTAATAACCTTGTTGCCGCCCCATATATATATTGGGCCTAAATATTATTTTCTCATTTCATTTAATCCTTTGGACTTTAAATAAAAAGCTCACATGTGAACTAGACTCATTCTTACTAAAAGAAACAAGCCCACATGTTATTCATTAATATATAAATATAATTGTGCAGCCCATTACCTAAATAATGTGCAAATTATATTCTTAATATATTAAATTGCAATTCTAGATGGACCCTAAATTGGTCCGGTAGAATATATCAAGTGATCCATGCAAGTCCGTGTGGATTGGGGATCTTGGCGGGCTATCTAAATTTAAGCTCCAATAGACATAACCTAGTCACAATCAACAAATGATTCACTTAGGTCCGATCCATTAATTTTAGCTCATTCCACTAAAGAGCTAAAATTGAACTCTTAAATAAAGACAGAAAAGGAAGATGCTTCCTCATTCATACCCTAGACAATCATATTGGAGATAGTGTATCCTCGTGATTAATATCAGTAATCGCCAAGAGTTCATAGACCGCCTATAACTCTCCAAGTTACCATATTTACTCATATGACCACGTTTTGAACTTGGATATTTTGACTTGTCCAGAAGCCATGTTTTCAATAGCCACTATTGAAAACTCAACGTTGAGATTTAATATCCAATTACCTCAAAACATCCATATGATGATATTATACTCTCATTTAATAAATGGAGCCACGATGTCCATATCTATAAATGAAGTCCTCTATCGATTAACAAATGAATATCACCAAACTATCGAGGATAGACTATGCGATATAATCATACTCATTGATAGCTCAAATGATATCACCTGCAACCATAAGTCCATCATTTATCTCAGGATTAAGATAGACTCTCCGATTGTCCTGATAATGAAATTACTTTTATCTACTGACGGTTATAGATAAAGTATTTCATTGTGATCCTGTTCAATGCACCCAGTGCACTAGACTCTTTTGCTCGAAGACACTCCGATGATTTTAGACTCATCATATCTCATTTGATCCCACTCAAATGCTAGCAAAAGAAGTCTACAACTTTAACAAGACAAAGGTGCCCAACCTTTAACTTAAGTTGTGAACCATATTCAAGACTAACTAAAGAATTGTGTCTACCACATACATATCCAGATGTACGAACAATTCTTCTTTTCTCATAGTCTTTAGACCTTATGATTATTTACTTTAACAATTATTAAACTATAAATGCTATAAGATTTGTTTAAACCAGAAATCACTTTATTAATATGAATAAGATTGTTAATTACACTATTACACTCTTGCTATTGAGCATAATCCTAACAATCTCCCACTTGCGCTATAGCAAATGTGTCATATCTCTCAAGCCCATATTCTCTAGGTGCCCATCGAAACTCTTCTGAGGTAGAGCCTTTGTGAAGGGATCTGCTAGATTTTCCGCTGACGCTATTTTGGTAATCGTCACGTCACCTCTTTGAACAATCTCCCTTAAAAGATGATATTTCCTTTCAATGTGTTTACCTCTCTTGTGACTTCTTGGTTCTTTCGAATTAGCCACTGCTCCACTGTTGTCACAGTAGATAGTGATCTGCTTATTCGCACTAGGAACCACTTCCAAGTCAATCAAGAATTGGCGGAGCCAAACAGCCTCTTTGGCAGCCTCGCATGTAGCAACATACTCAGCTTCCATGGTGGAATCAGCAATACAAGATTGCTTGATACTCCTCCATATAACTGCTCCTCCTCCAATAGTAAACACAGCCCCTGATGTGGATTTTCTGGAGTCAGAATCTGATTGAAAATCAGAATCTGTATACCCAACGGGAATCAAATCCCCTCCAGAGTATACAAGCATATTATCTCTCGTTCTCTTGAGATACTTGAAAATATGCTTGACTGCCGTCCAGTGATCAGGACCAGGCTTCGATTGAAACCTGCTAACTATGCCAACAGCAAAACAAATATCTGGTCTAGTGCAGAGCATTGCATACATGAGACTTCCAACTGCCGAGGCATATGGAACTCTACTCATGAACTGCTCTTCATGCTCATTCTTAGGAACTTGTTCCTTAGAAAGCTTGATTCCATGTCTGAAAGGTAACATACCTTTCTTGGAATCCTGCATGGAAAACCTAGACAAGATTTTGTCTATGTATGAAGCTTGGGATAATGCAATCGTTTTATTCTTTCTATCCCTTATAACTTGGATACCTAGAATAAAACTTGCTTCTCCTAAGTCCTTCATATCAAATTGTTTTGCTAACCATTCTTTTACTGATGTCAATACACCTACATCGTTTCCGATGAGTAGTATATCATCAACATAAAGAATCAGGAAAACCAACTTGTCGCCCTTAATCCTTTTGTATACACAAGGTTCGTCAAGATTCTGAATAAATCCAAAACCTTTGATAGCTTGATCGAACCTTATGTTCCAGGATCTGGATGCTTGCTTTAATCCATATATGGATTTCTGCAATTTGCATACCTTTTCCATTTGGCCTTTTTCAATGAATCCCTCTGGTTGCATCATGTAGATGCTCTCGTCAAGACTTCCATTAAGGAAAGCTGTTTTGACGTCCATTTGCCAAATCTCTAGATCTAAAGATGCTGCAATGGATAAGAGTATCCTAATGGATTTCAGCATGGCCACAGGAGAGAAGGTTTCCTCGTAATCGATACCTTCTTCCTGTGTATACCCTTTAGCTACCAATCTAGCTTTAAAGGTTTCTACCTTTCCATCCATACCTCTTTTCCTCTTGTATACCCACTTGCACCCAATGGGTTTTATCCCTTTAGGCAAGTCTACAAGAGACCAGACTTTGTTATTGAACATAGATTCAATCTCGGATTGCATTGCCTTTTGCCAATGGCGACTATTAACATCCTTCATAGCTTCCTTGTACGTATAGGGATCATCGTCGTCCGGGAGATTCTCTACAGATTCTCCCAGACCGATGTATCTTTCGGGTTGTGTTCTAACCCTCCCACTACGACGAGGAATGGTAGGTTGTTGATCTTGTGTTGGATCGGAACTTACAATTGGGTTAGGTTGTGTAACCTCTCGTGGAATTGTATCTCCTGACATCTCATTCAGGACAATTCTACTTTTAGGCACAAAATCATTCATATAGTCCTTATCCAGAAATTTAGCATTTGTCGAAACAAATACTTTAAGATCTGAAGGACTATAAAAATAATATCCTTTAGTTTCTTTCGGATACCCTACAAATATACATGTTTCTGAACGGGACTCCATCTTTTCTGTCTTCCCTTCTAACACGTGCGCAGGACATCCAAATATCCTTAAGTGTTGTAAACTAGGCTTGCGCCCAGTCCACAACTCATGCGGTGTTTTAGGAACAGACTTAGATGGTACACGGTTTAGAATGTATATTGCAGTTTGTAAAGCATATCCCCAGAAAGAAATAGGAAGTGTTGAATAACTCAACATAGACCTAACCATATCCAAAAGAGTTCTATTTCTCCTTTCTACTACCCCATTTTGTTGAGGTGTACCAGGTGCAGAAAACTGAGAAACTATCCCATTATCAATAAGATATTGCTGAAACTCACCAGATAGATATTCTCTACCACGATCAGATCTCAAGATTTTTATGTGTTTCTCAAGCTGATTTTCCACTTCAGCTTTAAATGCTTTGAACAAGTCAAAAGCATCCGACTTATGTCGCATGAGATACACATATCCAAATCTTGAGTGATCATCTGTGAAAGTGATGAAGTACTCATATCCACCTCTAGCTTGAATGCTCATAGGTCCACATACATCAGTGTGTATCAATCCTAAACATTCAGTGGCTCTGGCACCTTTGGCAGAGAACGTCCTTTTGGTCATTTTACCTTCCAAACAAGATTCACAAGTTGGTAGATCATCAACCTTTAAGTCACTCAAAGGTCCGTCACTTACCAATATTTTAATCCTATTAAGGTTAATATGACCTAAGCGTAAATGCCAAATGTAGGTTTCATCTTTTGATAATTTAACTCTTTTATGATCAGGTTCCGTTATTTCTGTGTCTAACGAGTGAGAGATATTTCTATGCAAGAAGTATAGACCATTTTCCAATGTACCTTTGCAAATAACTTTGTCATTCTTACTAATAATAAAAACTTTATTAAAAGTAACCGAATATCCAAATTTATTCAAACAAGAAACTGAAATTAAATTCCTCTTGAATTGAGGTACATAATAAACGTCTATCAAATCTAAATGCCTTCTAGAATCCAAACAAACTCTAATATCTCCCACTGCACTTGCAAACACTAACGTTCCGTTGCCCAAGCGCAAATTGATCTCATTCTTATTCAGCCTTCTCCTTTCTTGGAACCCCTGCAAGGAATAACAAACATGATTAGTGGCTCCTGAGTCTATGATCCAAGAATCTGTAGAATCAGCCAAAAAACATGTTTCAAGATAATTCAAATTACCTTTTTCCTTCTTGTTCTGAGACTTTGGGCAATTTCTCTTCCAATGTCCCTTTTCACCACAAAGGAAGCATTTCCCTTTGATCTTGGTTACTTTCTTGGTGTCCTTCTTGGTAGGCCCAAGTTGCTTTTTCTTATGTTGTTTCTTGACCTTTTGACGGGCCTTAATTGTAGCAACTTTACCAACCACATGAATCTCTTGACCTTTGCCTTTCACAAGGATCTTTTCAGCACTTTGAACATCTTGCATCAGGCTCTGTAAGGTGTATTCCTTTTTGTTCAAAGTGTAGTCCAATTTGAACTGATCAAAGGAATCTGACAATGAATTGACAACCATATCAATCTTTGTCTCACCATCTATCTCAGCGCCATGCAGTTCAGCAATGTTGAGATGTGCTATGACTTTCATCATGTGATCCTTCACAGCCTATCCAGGTTTCATCCTAAGATTCATAAAAACAGTCACTGCCTCTCTCTTAGTCGTCCTGGACTTCATAGCAAACATCTCCTCTAGAGACATCATTATATCAGCAGCAGACTTCATTCCTTCATGCTGCTGTTGCAACACGTCGGAGATAGTGGCCATAATATAACATTTGGCCATATCATCTGAAGTCTTCCACTGCTCATACTCATCTCTTTGCACTATGCTTGATTCAATATTAGGAGCAGGTGGTTTAGGAGTAGTTAGAACAAACTTATGTTTTTCACTTTGCAGCAACAACCCAATTTTCCTTTTCCATGTTACATAGTTATCTCCAGTTAAGGTGTTATCTTTCAGGATGTTCATAAGTGATGGGGTCATGATTTCTGAATGAAAACAAAACATATATAAGTAAATAATCATTATAAAGCACTTTTAAATATTTATCTTGAATTAAATGAATAACTCAATCATAAAAATTCAACGGTGATCTAACACCCATAAATGTTACGCCTCCTTTGGGAGTTCGCACCATTTACTAGTTAGACTAGGTCCCACCTAATTGTTAACATAACAACCAGCGTTTTCAATTTTAGCCTTGCAATTTTACTGACAAGAACTCTTTGGAGGATATCAATAAAATTACATTGAGTGTGTTACCAAGATATCGACCCTCAATTTTCTCTCACGAAAATCCCTCCTTTGGGAGTAGATCTCGTTGAGTCCATTGTCTAGTCTATCCTTGTAAGGAAGTATATTGCTTAATTCCATTCATGGATGTCCCTTTGGGGAATTACCATAAAATAATTAAGCTCAACTAATCTTGGAAGCCATAGGTGTTACAAAAACACCTTCTCCCACTCAATTATTTAAGGCATGTGATTAAATCTCATAGAATGATTTACCAAGTTATCTAGATGCCAATTTAGATACCTAAATCATTCAATGCATGTTCATACCAAAAGAGATATATGAGTGGCACTCCTATTCTATATGACATGTTATCATACAATAAAAAATATTGTAATATTTAAGCATAAAATAAATAGCAACAATTTTGGCCCATCCTAGAAAAACAAATAAATTACATTGATATAGGAATACAAGATCTTCGAGTGGCCCATCACCATAAGCCCATCCTCCAGCCTCCCTCCACGGGATTGCACGGCCCACAACCCCACGTAAGGGGCTGTCATGCGCAGCCCATGGGCCTTGCATGGCTGCCGTGCGCAGCCCTCTTGGTGGCAAGGCTGCCGTGTGCAGCCCACTGGATTTCGGGCATGCCATGCGCAGCCCAATCCACTCCTAAGGTGCGCACGGTGCTCGTTCTCGGTTCCGGTTGCTTCGTTTCTTCGATACTTCGATGTAGAACGTGTTACAATTTAATTTAATCAAATAAAATTACTGCAGAAATTTTTTTTTTTTTTTATTCATGACAGTAAAAAAAAAATACTGCACATAATGATAAATAATACATTAAAAACTGCAGCAATTTTTTAATACAAAAAAAAAAATCCTAGCAACTACCAAGAAGGAATTATGGCGATGATAGACCACCCTTCTTGTTACAATTCCGAAACCAAAAATACATTGAAAATCTAGAGCCAAAATCGAGCAATAACAATCCACATAAAAACATATATTAATCCATACATCACATGTAATAATATATGCGAATACCTAGAGTGCCATCTCTTTCTAAACATGCATAATCACAATAAAAAGAAATCGATCCACGTATATATACGTTAATTAATTAAAAGGGTTCAACCAGGCTCTGATACCAATTGTAGGGAAAAAATAACGTACCCGCAGCGGAAGCGAGACTAAAAAAAGGTTTAGGTAGCTTTTAAAATTTTTCCAATTGTGAACCTTAAACCCTTTTGATTAATCAAACATATATATATAAGAAAGTAATAAAATATATTAATACCTCTTGTAGCGTGATCCGATTGACTTGCGTCGATGGTAATCCGCAAGATCTTCAATCCTAGCACGAACGTGGATCACCTAGGAGCGTGGTCTCCCTTTCTTTGAATTGCAAACCTGTGATTGGATTCAACAAACTTTTCTCGATTCGTTAGTCCCAAAAAACAATCTAAAAGAACCTAAGATTATTCCGGTCACTTTTGAGTTCTCAATCTAATAATCGAAACTCGCGTGAACCTTAATCAATATAGTATTCACAAGCTCATAGATGAATAAGCAACTAGAATACAATCAAAGAATAATCTATGTTCTTTTTGTTCTTAGTAGAATAATAGATTTCTAGTTATGAGTTTAGAAGAAGAAGAAGAAGAAAAATTCTGCACATTAGCACTAGGGGGTGGCCGAAATCTATATGTGGCCTTATATAGGTGGCCGAATTTCTTCTCCTTCTTACCCTAGGGTGACTGAAATCTTTCCCCAAAATTCACTAGGGTTGCCGCAAATCCTCCTACAAAAAGGAGTATGTTTTGCACCCTAATTCCTATTTTGTTTAAGATTTCCTAACCCTAATCCAACTCAATAATCTTTTATTCCTTATTGGACTAAAATAAAAAGACTTCCTATTTGATTAAATAAATAAAATTAATTATTTATTTCCTTGTCAAACAAGTCTTTCTATTTAATTATACTACTACCAATAGTATACAAATAGGAATCATATTTCCTATTTAGAAAAGATTTGTTACTTTAATTAAACAATTAATTAATAAATTAATTAATTCTTATTTAATTAAACAATGAAAACAAAATAATATTTTAGGTTAATAACCTTGTTGCCGCCCCATATATATATTGGGCCCAAATATTATTTTCTCATTTCATTTAATCCTTTGGACTTTAAATAAAAAGCCCACATGTGAACTAGACCCATTCTTACTAAAAGAAACAAGCCCACATGTTATTCATTAATATATAAATATAATTGTGCAGCCCATTACCTAAATAATGTGCAAATTATATTCTTAATATATTAAATTGCAATTCTAGATGGACCCTAAATTGGTCCGGTAGAATATATCAAGTGATCCATGCAAGTCCGTGTGGATTGGGGATCTTGGCGGGCTATCTAAATTTAAGCTCCAATAGACATAACCTAGTCACAATCAACAAATGATTCACTTAGGTCCGATCCATTAATTTTAGCTCATTCCACTAAAGAGCTAAAATTGAACTCTTAAATAAAGACAGAAAAGGAAGATGCTTCCTCATTCATACCCTAGACAATCATATTGGAGATAGTGTATCCTCGTGATTAATATCAGTAATCGCCAAGAGTTCATAGACCGCCTATAACTCTCCAAGTTACCATATTTACTCATATGACCACGTTTTGAACTTGGATATTTTGACTTGTCCAGAAGCCATGTTTTCCATAGCCACTATTGAAAACTCAACGTTGAGATTTAATATCCAATTACCTCAAAACATCCATATGATGATATTATACTCTCATTTAATAAATGGAGCCACGATGTCCATATCTATAAATGAAGTCCTCTATCGATTAACAAATGAATATCACCAAACTATCGAGGATAGACTATGCGATATAATCGTACTCATTGATAGCTCAAATGATATCACCTGCAACCATAAGTCCATCATTTATCTCAGGATTAAGATAGACTCTCCGATTGTCCTGATAATGAAATTACTTTTATCTACTGACGGTTATAGATAAAGTATTTCATTGTGATCCTGTTCAATGCACCCAGTGCACTAGATTCTTTTGCTCGAAGACACTCCGATGATTTTAGACTCATCATATCTCATTTGATCCCACTCAAATGCTAGCAAAAGAAGTCTACAACTTTAACAAGACAAAGGTGCCCAACCTTTAACTTAAGTTGTGAACCATATTCAAGACTAACTAAAGAATTGTGTCTACCACATACATATCTAGATATACGAACAATTCTTCTTTTCTCATAGTCTTTAGACCTTATGATTATTTACTTTAACAATTATTAAACTATAAATGCTATAAGATTTGTTTAAACCAGAAATCACTTTATTAATATGAATAAGATTGTTAATTACACTATTACACTCTTGCTATTGAGCATAATCCTAACAATGACAAGGATGATGAAGACAAGGATGGTGATATTCCAGCCACTAACCTTACGGGAGTGTCGAGTGGTCCTTTTACCGCTTTTCATGATGGAAGAATCATTTCGGATTCTGTTTATACTCTCAACACCTTGGCTCGTCTGAGGAGGGATTATGGGATCCCTGATACCATCACCCTATCACTCCTTCACCGAGGTTACGATGTGTACACCCATCCTCCGGGTCTCCTTCTCATTCATGTAGCTGCCTTTGAATATGGGGTCCTGCTACCTCTTCATCCTACCCTTCGTAAGGCGCTAGTCGCTCTGGAACTGGCCCCCTTACAGATCTCACTAGGGTTTTGGAAGCATTTGATATGGTTCTTGGTGCTCTGGAAAGAGCAGTGCGAGAAGGTTGGTGTGGCGAGAGAACCGGGGTTTGATAAGCTCCCGTACACCTTCCAAGTGACTAACCTGGTACCTAGAGGCCAGTTTTACTTGAGAACAGCTAATCCGATAAAGTTTGTCGTACCCGGGGCAAACATAAAGTATAACCAGTCCATGAAGGACAAATGGATCGTGGTAGAGGGAGATTGGGGCCACTCTGTACATATCGGGGGAACCGAGTATCCAGTCCCTACCCAGTTTACCAAGAGGGAAAATGGGACAAAGGGGTAATCTCTATGGAGTATTTAGGTGTCCTTCAGAGGATCCAGAAAAGCAAGTACACGAACTTGAAGTATCCCTCCAATGACTCCTTTGAAGGAGATAGGCTGGACCGGTATCTTAAGATATCCGTCTCTCATCTGGGTAAATGGTTCAATTCCTTATTGCGTTTTTTTTTTTGTTGTTTTTTTTTTTTTAGTGTTGATCCTTCTTCTGGTAGTTTCTGCTACTCCTCTTCTACCTACTTCTCCTGCTTCTTCAGGACCGAAATGCCTGGGTCTTTTTCCCCTCAACTCCCCTATTTCGGGATGCCCAGGTCTTCTTCCCCCTAACTCCTCTGTTCCTTCTCCTTCTGCCGGTGCTGGTGCTAGGATCGCGTCGGGGTCCAAACTCCTCCTCTTGCCCCAGCGAAGTCATTTCCTCATCATCCTACTCCACTCTTCATCCCGGTAGCAACACACCTGACTATGGGTGAATTAAGGGCAAGAGCTACCAAAGCACGGGGTTCACCAGTCTAATTTAGAAGAGGGCTTCACCCGCTCCTGCCGTCAAGATTGCTCCAGTAATTTCTCCACCTCCTCCTCCTCCTCCTCTTCCTCCTCTAACTTCATCAGCTAGGCATCATATCATGGCGGAGAAGGAGAAGGAGAAGGAGAAGGAGAAGGGGGCTACCGCTGTTACTGCTACTTCTGCCTCTTCTGCTAGCCTTCCCTCTAGATCTGGACCGTGGGATTTTAGCCAGGAGGAACTCGTATCCTGTTTCATTGCTACATGTCCTGGGGGAAGCCTACAGGCAATAGCCTGTCTACCCTCGGACATTTTGGTCATTAAGGTAGCCTCCGTGCTAGCCGAAGAATCATCTCTAATTTCCTTATCCATTTAGCACAATTTTTGGAAGATACTTACTGGGTTCTCCCTCCCCCACCACACCAAAAAAAAAAAAAAAAATTTTTTTTTTTTAGGGTTTTAAATTTGCTCTGGTCATTAAGCAACAAGTGGCCCACTTGAAAGAAGCTAATCTTGCACTTCGTGCTAAATTAGAGTAGGCTAGGGAAGACCTGGCCCAAACTGAGTAGAGTGTAGCCCATTTGATTAAGGCTGCCAAAGAGTCTGAGAACGGTAGGCAAGCTGCCTTGGTGGAGGCTTTGAATGGCTGGGGTATTGCTTAGACACAAAAACACTCAGGTTGCTACGCCACCATAAAGAGAGGAAGGGCTTGAAATTGGAGAGGACCCTACTTCAAGATGAGAACCGGCTTCTGCAGGATACAGTGGATGCTTTGGAAGCCAGTGGTTGTTGAAGCCCTTCCTGTCGTTTTCGACTTGCAGACTACCTTTGGATGGAATTAGGAAAATTTTTTGGCTAAAGCCACCCAATTTTTAGGTGTTGATCTAGATCAAGGGGGCCATTCTCAAGACGCCACCATCCTAGATCCTCCTCCACATCAGGGATCCGATCTACCTGCTGCAGACCTAATTGAAACAACCGAGAAGGGGGTACATGATCCTACTGCTACTCAAGATGATTAGGTGGAGGATTATATCCATCTTACTGAGGTTGTATCTTTGAATGAAGCAGATGTTCCTGTTGATGCCAGGGTGCAAAGAGCTGGGGGAGTAAGTGTAGATGGCCATAAGGAGGAAGCAAGGGAAAAGCAGGATGCTTGATCTGTTGTTGTATCATATTTTTTATTTCTATATAACATTTTTGTAGCCTGGAAATGGGGGATGGGCACCTTGATTGATCAAATGAAAAGTCCTTTTTTTTTTTTTTTTTGCAACTATATTGTCTTGCTCGCTTAAAATGCACCCAAGTAAAATCTATTCTCAACATGCCTTGTTAACAACTCAAACAAAACTTACTTGAGTGTTTCCAGTACTTAGTATCTTTATATTTGTTCATTTGGTCTTGGTAAGAAACTTCTGATCCTCACAGATGGCTAAGCTTGCCTTGACACTTATACCTAGACTGTTAGGATTATGCTCAATAGCAAGAGTGTAATATTGTAATTAACAATCTTTTTCATATTAATAAAGTGATTTCTGGTTTAAACAAATCTTATAGCATTTATAGTTTAATATTATAGTTGTCAAAGTAAATAATCATAAGGTCTAAAGACTATGAGAAAAGAAGAATTGTTCGTACATCTGGATATGTATATGGTAGACACAATTCTTTAGTTAGTCTTGAATATTGTTCACAACTTAAGTTAAAGGTTGGGCACCTTTATCTTGTTAAAGTTGTAGAATTCTTTTGCTAGCATTTGAGTGGGATCAAATGAGATATGATGAGTCTAAAATCATCGGAGTGTCTTCAAGCAAAAGAATCTAGTGCACTGGGTGCATTGAACTGGATCACAATGAAATACTTTATCTATAACCATCAGTAGATAAAAGTCATTTCATTATCAGGACAATCGAAGAGTCTATCTTAATCCTGAGATAAATGATGGACTTATGGTTGCAAGTGATATCATTTGAGTTATCAATGAGTACGATTATATCGCATAGTCTATCCTCGATAGTTTGGTGATATTCATTTGTTAATCGATAGAGGACTTCATTTATAGATACGGACATCGTGGCTCCATTTATCAAACGAGAGTATAATATCATCATATGGATGTTTTGAGGTAATTGGATATTAAATCTCAACGTTGAGTTTTCGATAGTGTCTATTGAAAACATGGCTTCTGGACAAGTCAAAATATCCAAGTTCAAAACGTGGTCATATGAGTAAATATGGTAACTTGGAGAGTTATAGGCGGTCTATGAACTCTTGGCGATTACTGATATTAATCACGAGGATACACTATCTCCAACATGATTTTCTAGGGTATGAATGAGGAAACATCTTCCTTTTCTGTCTTTATTTAAGAGTTCAATTTTAGCTCTTTAGTGGAATGAGTTAAAATTAATGGATCGGACCTAAGTGAATCATTCGTTGATTGTGATTAGGTTATGTCTATTGAAGCTTAAATTTAGATAGCCCGCCAAGATCCCCAATCCACACGGACTTGTATGGATCACTTGATATATTCTACCGGACCAATTTAAGAGTCCATCTAGAATTGCATTTAATATATTAAGAATATAATTTGCACATTATTTATGTAATGGGCTGCTCAATTATATTTATATATTAATGAATGACATGTGGGCTTGTTTCTTTTAGTAAGAATGGGTCTAGTTCACATGTGAGCTTTTTATTTAAAGTCCAATGGATTAAATGAAATAAGAAAATAATATATAGCCCATTTATTTTAAGTGGGGCGGCAAAGGTGAATTAATTAACTTAATATATTATTTTGTTTCATTGTTTAATTAAATAAGAATTAATTAATTTATTAATTAATTGTTTAATTAAGAAACAAATCTTTTCTGATTAGGAAATATGATTCCTAAAGGTATACTATTGGTAGTAGTATACTTAAATTAAAAGACTTGTTTGACAAGAAAATAAATAATTAATTTTATTTATTTAATCAAATAGGAAGTCTTTTTATTTAGTCAAATAAAAGAATAAAAGATTTATGAGTTGGATTAGGGTTTGGGAGTCTTAAACTAAATAGGAATTAGGGTGCAATACAAACTTTTTTTTGGCTTGAGTATTGCGGCAACCCTAGTCCCTTTTAGGTTATTATTTTCGGCCACCCTAATAGAAAGAGAGAAAGAAAATTTTGCCACCTATATATGTGGACTTATAGAATTCGGCCATTTTAGGGTTTTTGGTGCTTGATTCTATTTTCTTCTTCTTCTTCTCAATTCATAGAAAGATTATTATTATTCTACTAAAAACATAAAAGTGATATAGATTATTCTTTGATGGTATACTATTTGCTTATTCGTCAATAAGCTTATGTGTACAACATCGATCTTGGTTCACGCAAGTTTCGATCATTAGATTGAGAACTCAAAAGTGACCGGAAAAATCTTAGTATTCTTTTGATTGTTTTTGTGACTAACAAAGAAAAGAAAAGTTTGTTTTGTCCATTCACAAGTTTGCAATTCAAAGAAAAAGGAGACCACGCTCCTAGGTGATCCACGTTCGTGCTAGGATTGAAGATCTTGCGGATTACCATCGACGCAAGTCAATCGGATCACGCGACAAAAGGTATTCTTCTTTTGTTAGATAATATATATGTTTAATTGATTAAAAGGGTTAAGGTTCATAAAAGGAAAAAATTTTAAAAGCTACTAAATCTTTTTTATTGTTAGTCTCGCTTCTGCTGCGTGTACTATACTGTATTTTTCCCTACAATTGGTATCAGAGCCTGGTTGAACCCTTTTAATTAATTAACGTATATATATGTGAATCTATTTCTTTTTATTGTGATTATGCATGTTTAGAAAGAGATGACACTCTAGGTATTCGCATATATAATTACATGTGGATGTATGGATTTATATATGTTTATGTGGATTGTTATTGCTCGATTTTGGTCCTAGATTTTCAATGTAATTTTTGTTTCGGAATTGTAACAAGAAGGGTGGTCTATCATCGCCATAATTCCTTCTTGGTAGTTGCTAGGTTTTATTTATTTTTATTTTTTTTAAGTGCAGTTTTTTTAAATTTTTATGTGCAGTTTTTGTTTGTAAAAGTACTGCAGTGAATAAAAAAAAAATACTGCAGTGTTTTATTGTTTAAATAAAGTTGTAATACGTTCTACATCGAAGAATCGAAGACGTGAAGAAAAAGGAAGCAATCGGAACCAAGAACGAGCACCGTGCGCACCCTAGGAATGGATTGGGCTGCGCATGGCAAGCCCATTACATGGTGGGCTGCGCACGGCAACCTTGTGTGGCCTTATGGGCTGCGCATGGCAGCCCCTTTGTGGGGTTGTGGGCTGTGCACGCCGATGGGAGGAGGCCGAAGGATGATCGTATGGTTGATGGGCCACTTGAAGATCTTGTATTCCTAAACAATTGTAATTTACTTATTTTTCTAGGATGGGCCAAAATTGTTGCTATTTAATTTTTGCTTAAATATTACAATATTTGTTATTGTATGATAACATGACATATAAAATAGGAGTGCCACTCATATATCTCTTTTGGTATGAACATGCATTGAATGATTTAGGTATCTAAATTGGCATCTAGATAACTTGGTAAATCATTCTATGGGATTTAATCACACGTCTCATTGTCTTCTATTTCTAAGTGTTGGACCTTGAAGGACAGTGAGTGGGGAGTTTCCCAAGTAGCAGTCCTCCTGGTAGTCCAATATGTCCATAGTACATTTGGGAGTTCTTTAACCCACTTCCATTTTCTTCTATTGAAGCTTCTTCTTTTAAAGCTTTTTGATGGTCTTCTTGGTAGCTTCCACCAACTCATTAGTCTAAGGGTGGGCTACCGATGTAAAACAAAGATTGATACCCCGCCTTTCACAGAAAAACTTGAAATTGGCATTGTCAAACTGTTTTCCCAGATCAGTTATTATGGTCATCGGGGTACCGAATCGGTAGACAATGCTTCAATTATGGTAAAGGACTTCACTTCCACCCACCGGATAAAATAGTCTATGGCCAACAGAGCATACTTAGCTTGACCAGGAATAGTAGGGAGTGGCCCGATTAAGTCTAGCCCCCATATAGCAAATGGGTAAGGCGTGCTGATTGAAGTGAGTCTTTCTAGAGGTAGGTGATAAAGGTTTGCTGTCTTCTGGCAAGGTTCATAAGATTGCGTAAATTTCTTGGCATCTTGATGTAGAGTAGGCCAGAAGTAGCCCATTATAAGAACTTATTAAGCAAGGTCTCACCAGATACATGGTTTCCACAGTCCCCTACGTGTACCTCGTTTAGCGCCCATTGAGCATCATCCGGATGTAGACATCTTAGCAACGGAAGGGAGTTTCCTTTCGGTAGAGGTATCCTTCTACCACGCAATACAAGGTAGTGATTCTTTTAAACTTACGTGCTTGATCAAGATCTTCTGGAAGAGTGTCATTTTGGAGGTAATCAGCTATAGGATCCATCCAGCAAGGAAGTCATTCTACCGGGCTCACCTCCGCTCCTTTAGCTATGCTGGGTTAGGGTATCAATTGGAGTGGTACCCCTCTAGGCAATGCTTGTCCTCTGACTGCGGCAATCTTGGTCAGGACATCTGTTCGGTGATTCTTCTCCCGAGGAATCTGTTCTATCCTCATACCCTTGAATCTTGTTGTTGCTTCTTGGACTTTTTTTAGGCATGCTACCATGTTGTCACCCTTTGCCTGGTACACACCGGATACTTGGTTTATTACAAACTGGGAATCATTTCTAATCAAAAGGAAATCTGCCCCCAGTTCTTTAGCAACTTTCATCCTTGCCAACAAGGTTTCATACTCTGCCTCATTATTGGTGGCTATAAACTCTAACTTGAAACAGTGGTTGCATTCGATCCCTTCAGGGTCAATAAGGATGATCCCAGCTCTACAGCCTACTTGATTTGACGCTCCATCTGTATATAGTATCTAAGCCTTACAATCAGTGGGCCATTCCGGGGATTCTGGTTCTGGGCTCGAGATTGCAGTGGCATCCGGATTGGTGGTCATGCTGAATTTTGCTACAAAGTCAACCAAGGTCTGAGCCTTGATTGTTGTTCTTGCCTTATATTTTATATCATATTGGTGAGATCTAGAGCCCATAAGACTAACCTGTCTGATACGTCTAGCCTTTGAAGGAACTGTCTTAGTGGTTGATCAGTTACTACTGCAATTATGTGAGCTTGAAACTATGGCCGGAGGTTTCTATCTGTAGTTATGAGTGCATAGACTAGCTTTTCCAGGAGGGTATAATTTTTCTCAAACTTGGTCAAAGCACGACTCACATAGTAGATCGGTCTCTGGACCCGTCACTACATTCTTTCACCAAGGGTTGTAGTTTCTGATACTGCCAAATAAATTTGTAGCTCTTCTCTTGAAAGGGGTTTTACTAGCAAAGGTAGGTTGGCAAGATATTTCTTTAAAGACTAGAAGGCCTGCTCACTTTCTTGATCCCACTTCATCTTTTTACCCTGCTTAATGATTTTGAAGAACAGTAAACATTTATCTATAGATCAGGATATGAAGCGGTTTAATGCTGCTATCTTACCAGTCAATTCTTGTGCCTGCTGGAGGGTAATAAGGGATTCAAGATCCATGATAACCTTGATTTTCTTGGGGATTAGCCTCGATTCCTCTCTCGTGTACCATGAATCCAAGGAACTTTCCTGCTGCTACCTTTAAAGCACACTTAGTCGAATTCAATCTCATCTGGTTTTCTTTTATAACTTGGAAGGTCTGGCGTAAATCTTATGGGTGTTGGTCAGTCATCTGAGACTTGTTGATCATGTCGTCTATATGTACTTCCATAGATCTCCCTATCTGTTGCTTGAATATCTTATTCACCAAATGCCGGTAAGTGGCTCCAACATTTTTAAGACCGAAAGGCATCACCTTATAACAGTAGAGGCCTTACCCAGTGATAAAGCTGGTCATGTCTTGATCGGTGGGGTGCATCATGATCTGGTTATACCCTGAAAAAAGCATCCATGAAGCTTAAGAGCTTATTACCTGCCGTGGAATCAATCAGTTGATCTATTTTAGGCACAGGAAAGTTATCCTTCGGGCAAGCTCGGTTAAGGTCGGTGTAGTCCATTTCCAATTGGCTTTGGTTACCATGACCACATTGGCAATCCATTCGAGGTAGTAGGATCCACTGATAAATCTAGCTTTCAGAAGTTTATCTACCTCTTCCTAGACTGTGGCATTCTACTCGGTGTTGAAATGCCTCCGCTTCTGTTTGATTGGTTTGAAGGTTGCATCTACTGCCAACCTGTGAGTGGCTAAGGTGAGAGGGATACCTGGCATTTCATCATGACTCCAGGCAAAAATGTCATTGTATTCCTCCAAGGAGCTTTACCAAGTTCTTCCTAACCTCACAATCCAGCGCGCCTCCTATCTTCACTACTTTAGTTAGATCGCCCTTTCTGATAGGTATTTCTTCTAACTGCTCCGCGGGGTACCCACTGGTCCATCCTCGCTCTTCCACTTTTTTCACTTCTATGATCATGTCTGATACCTCTCCTTCTTCCAGGACGTAGTGATTCTGTTCTGGTACTTCTCGGCTTATTTCACTGGTTCCATGTGCGCATTGCTTGGCTAGCGCGGTAGGGTGGGTGGACACTACATAACAACTGCGAGTAGCCTGCTGATCCCCTCTGACCTATCCTACTTTGTTCCCGACCGGGAATTTTAAGTCGTTGTGGTAGATTGATAGTACCTCTCTGATTTCTATTAGGAAAGGTCTTCCCAAAATATTGTTGTAGGCAGACGAGGTGTCAACTATGACAAACTCTGTCATTAGGTTCTATTGGAAGGGTGCTTCTCCGATTATCACCGGTAACTTATGGGATCCAAGCAGTATCAGCAAGTCCCCGGTAAATCCATATAGAGGTGTGGAGGGTTCTTCAGGTTAAGCTTATCGTGAGGCCTTTTGACAGGATATCCACACTGCTCCCCGTATCAATCAGGATGCGGTGAACCAGGCAGTTAGCTATCTGTATCGTGATCACCATCGGATCATCATGCGGCTAGACTACATAGTAGACATCTTCTTCTATGAAAATGATCTGGGTGGCAATAGATGGATCTTGGAAACCCTCGCTGAATTGGAGTACATCATGACCGGTAGTGAGCCGAGAGATCTTCCTACATGGTTCTTTTTTGAATTGTTAGAGATCCCAACCAGGGTGGGGCCCCCCACTGATGGTATGAATGATCTGGATCTGCTGCATCAGATCTTTCCCCTTATCTTTTCGTCTCTCCTCTGCTTCCTGCATCTCTCTCTATACCTCCTTTCCTACCTTTATGCTATCCCTCACCTGTTGCACAAATTCAATTAAGAGTCCCCCCTTACCAATCCTTCAATCCGGTTACAAAGGCTATAGCTTTCAGATGTGATATACCCCACATCTTCATGGAAGTTACAGTACTTTTACCAATTTCTCTGATCAGTCGGGACCTTTATAGAACTGGGCTTCCTAAGCAAACCCTTGTCACAGATGGCTAGATATATGGTCTCTCAGGATGCATTAAGAGGAGTGTAGTGGTTGTACCAATTTTCTCTGCTTGCTACCCGTGCTACCCTTGCTACCTCTCTTAGTGGAGGTATGATTCTGGAAGAGGTTCTTCTCACCGGATATCTATCCCGATGTTAGGAAAGAGGTGGTGGCCGGTAGGTAGACCGATTCGAAGGATGATTCTGAAACTTCTTTGCTAGTGTAAGCTTCGGAGATTCTTTCTTCGGCCGCTTGACTGATCAGGTTTCATCATGCTCGACCTTAACCCGGAGTTGTTCATCTATGTCCACCTGTTCCAATGCCCTATCATAAGCCTCTTGATAGGTTTCAGGTGGGTGCTTAGCAAACGACTAGTACAATCTACCCGCCCACAAATTCCTTCTGAAATTTGCCAAGGTTTCCTTCTCAGCAAACATTCTCATCTAGATCACCTCTTTATGGAACTTCTAGACATAAGACCTCAGTATCTCACCCAGCTCCTGGATCACATACTGGAGTAGGACGTGGTCCTTGGGACAAGGTTTGATCCCCTAAAACTGAGCATAAAAATATGTAGTAAGTTTTGTAAAAGAATTCACACTACCTTGAGGTAACTTTTTGAACCAAGTCTTGGCACAATCCATCAGGGTGGAAAGGAACATCCTGCACATCGCTGATGGAGTGGAATTATAGACCTCCATCTGGTGGACGAAACTCTCCAAGTGTCTCACGGGGTTTTCTGATCCAAAGTATTTCTCAGCGGGCATCTTGAATTGGGGGGGTAATTCCGCTTCTCTGATTCTCTTAGAAAAAGGTGCATTCATCTCCTATAAAGAATTCTTTCGAGCACTCTGGTGCTTCCCCTTCCTTAGCTCCTCAAGTTCCTTTGCCATTTTTGCCATTTGATCTTCAAGACATTTGGACCCATCGTGCCTAGATCGGGCTACTAAGCCTTTATTATCTGAAGTATCAGATACTTCTGTTGCCTCCTTACGCTCCTTCTTCTAGGGCCGGGTACCTCATGGGTTTCTCTTAGGCCCAGTAATGCCACCTGCATCGGGTTGTTGAGCCCTCTTCTCCTCTGCTAATTTAGCCGTTGGCTGATTCTTTCTAGGAGGAATGTCAAACGCTGACTTCACCTATTGGGATCTAAAATCTCCATGATGACTTGGAACTGGCAATGGCAGTTCGAGTCTATCAAAAACTTGTATCCAGGTACTTGGTCCAGCTTCTCCTATAAGCCCTGGTGCTTCGAAGGGTATCCCTTGAGCGATCATCCGGAGGCGGATGCTTTCCACATAGGCCGGTGCATGCTGCTCCATATTACACCAATTTGAAACTAATGCATGTGCATACTTTATCAAGCGTGTGAATGTGTTATACTAATGGTGTACAACTATGCCTAAATGTCATGTGTGTGTGTGTGTGTGTGTGCGCGTGCTTATGCATTGTAAGAGGAATGAGGTCAATTATACCTTTGTAGAGTAATGTAGCTTATTCCCCTTTTAAGACACCATCTTGCATGAAATGTAGCCAAGTCTTTCTTTGAAGCTTTAAATCATTATTTCTAAGACCACTAATCAATACAAGAAAAACATCATTTTGATATGGAATATATGCCAATACAAACCAAAATCCTAACAATCTTGAGTCTTCTACTAACCTCAAGCAAGAACAGGGGCTGATAGGCAGGGTAGCAACACTAAATCAATTCATATCCTGATCTACAGATAAGTGTCTTCCTTTCTTTAAAATTATCAAGCAGGGAAAGAAGATGAAATGGGATCAAGAAAGCGAGCAAGCTTTTCGATCTTTGAAGAAGTACTTAGCTAGCCCGCCTCTGATAGTAATACCCATACCAGGAGAAGAACTACAACTTTACTTGGCCGTATCAGAAACCGCTGCAAGCGGGGCCTTGGTGAAAGAATGTAGCAACGGGGTCCAGAAGCCTATCTTGACAAAGTCCAAGAAGAATTACACCCTCACGGAGAAGCTTTGAAATTCCCTTAAGCAATAGTGTACTATATACCTAGAGAGGGGGTGAATAGGTATAGGCTCAATTTCTTCCAACTTCAAAATTTACAGATTACAAGAATGAAATGTACACTCAATATGTTTTAACAATTGTATAAGTCAATATATGTGAAAAACAATATACAAGAGATACAATCAATATATGAGATGGAAGATAATGAAAAGTAAAGCAAAAGGAGGCACAAGTAATTTTACATGGTAAAACCTCAAAGAGGAAACATTCACGGGTTGATGCCAACACCACCGGCAAAGCAATCCACTATATGAAATGGGGCTATCAACAAATGATATCCACCCTACGCTATCACCTCTTAATCTACCCTCGGGCCTAGTGAACCACCTAGCCTACTCCTTATCCAAGGTGTGTCCTACACCTCTAGGAAGCAACTTCCTATCCAAGGCTATCATGCCTCTAGGAAAATTTCCTTACTTAGCTATCTAGATCACAAGATCCTAGTCAAGCTTCCCTAGCTCAACCATCCGGAGTATCACACTCCTAGCTAAGACTTCTTGTTTGGCTATTCGAAACTCTTTTCCTAGCCAAGTCTTCTTACTCAAATTAAAGCTTCACTCACTTTAACAAGAGACTCCAACCTTATCACAAGGAAATGATCTAAGTGATGCAAATGATGCAAAACACAAACAAATAAAGCAAGATGATCAATCAAGCTATATGAACATGCTTAGAGATATTCTAGGATATGCTTTCAACAAACAATCACAAATGTACCTAGAAATCAAAGCATGTGTATCACTAAGAACAAGATAAGAATATTCAATATTTCACTCAAAAATAATTTGTTCTTAGATCATGAAATTAAACCTAGAAATTAACATAAGGCACATCATACAAGATATTTCAAGAATCAATTTCAAGTTTAGTCAAGTATAGCAAAATATGTTCAAATGAGATCACAAGACTAAAACTAAACAATCAATCAATCATACAAACCTAAAGTGTGAACTAACATCATTCTCAACATATTTCATCAATCAAATAGGAAGAATAAAAGAGATGATCAAAAGATAAAATAAGAAGAAGATGTTTCACATACAAAGATTGAAGCTCGGACTGAGATCTGCTCACTTTGAAACATCACGACCTCAAATGACTCTAAAAATGATTGAGGTTTGTAGTACACTCGAAGGCCAACATTTTTTACTTTTGAATCACTCAATTTCGAGTTGAAATGAGAGAGTTATGATCAAAATAAGAAAACTAAAATCATGAAGAAATTATGCACATTCTTTCTTTTTCAATTTTTCTGTTCTTTTATGTTTGGAGGGAAGGATGAAAGCTTTTAAAAGAATTCAAGAGAGGGAAAAAATGAGCCAAACAGAATGTGACATGTCACCAGGCCATGTGGGGTGCGTGTGGCACACGTAGGCAAAGAGGCTGCCAGGCGGTCTGGCACACGGCCTCCACACATGCTCCTCCTTGCTTGGTCGTTGGCTAAGCAAGGTTGCCTTATGCTTCTCCTGCGTTCTTTGACCGCATTCAGGCCTCTGAACTCTGATTTTGAATCTATCTTTGCATTACGAATTATGACTCCCTCATGCACAACAACAACTACAAAACTTTGACAAATGGTTGAGAATTCATCTTGGAAAACTATGACGAATCAACGAATGAGAACACAAAGTAGCGTAGCTACATCGTTTGGACTCGAAACCTAATGAAAAAGTAACTGAAATGACTGGGACTCAATAAGGAATTGTATGAGATCATGTTTAAGTCCAAATTACAAAAACTCAAACAAATAAACATAATGTCACACAAGCATGCCATATCCAAGCGATAGTCATAAAACATGCAATTCTACAATGTTTGTCAATATGAGAATAATGCATGTGCATACTTAAATGAGTGTGAATGTGTTATAACAAATGTTTGCACAATGATGCTGGGACACACATGTATGAATTGTGTGTGTGCGCGCTTATACCTTGCAAAAGGATAGAAATCTACGTATACCTTCGATGCTTTTACCTCTTAAAGACAATATTTGCATTAGACGTTGCTATTCACCTTTGAAACTTCTTTTCTCCAAGAACCACCTAAGCAACAACTATTACAAATATAGAGAGTTTTGCAATGGAATCAAGCCAATACAAATCAAGGACCTTATAAGCTCACCTATGCACTTATGACCACAGTCAAAAAGCTCTGTCCTTATTTCCAAGCACATACTATTGCGGTGATTACTGACAAGACATTGAGACAGTTCCTCTAAAGATCAGATGTATCAGGCAGGTTAGTCCTATGGGCTCTAGAACTCACCCAGTATGACATCAAGTACAAGGCGAGAACAAAAATCAAGGCCCAAGCCTTGGCCGATTTCACGGCTGAATTCAGTATGACCTCTAATCCGGATGCCACCACAGTCCTGGACCCAGTTCCTGAAGAAGAATCCCTATAATGGCCCGCTCATTGCAAGGCATGGATATTGTACAAGGATGGAGCGTCAAACCATTCAGGCTGCAGAGCAAGGATTATCCTAACCGATCCTGAAGGGATCAAATGCAGTCACTGCTTCAAGTTTCGATTCAATGCCACCAATAATGAAGTAGAATATGAAGCCTTGTTAGCAGGGATGAAGGCAGTCGAAGAATTGGGTACGGATTTCCTCCTGGTTAGGAGTGATTCGTAGCTAGTAATTAACCAAGTATCCGGACAGTACTAGGCGAAGGGTGAGAACATGATAGCGTACCTCAAAAAAGTCCGGTAAGCTATGGCTAGGTTTAAAAGAGTAAAGATGGAGTAGATTCCCTGAGATAAAAACCACCGAGCCGATGTTTTGGCCAAGATTACTTCAACTAGAGGACAAACACTACCAAGAAGGGTACCACTCCAATTGATTCATCGATCCAGCATAGCCAAAGGAGAATAAGTGAACCCAGTCAACCAGCTTCCTTGCTGGATGGATCTTATAGTTGACTACCTCCAAATTGAAAATCTTCCTGAGGATTTGGATCAGGCATGCAAGATCAAAAGGATTGCCACCCGGTACTGCTTAGTTGATGGGTACCTCTACCGTAAAGGAAAGTCTCTTCCACTATTGAGGTGTTTACATCCGAATGATGCACAATGGGCACTCAAGGAAGTACACTCAAGGGACTGAGGAAACCATATATCAGGTGAGACCCTAGCTTACCAGGTATTTAGAATGGGCTACTTCTGGCCTACTCTACATCAAGATGCAAAGTAGTTTGCATGGTCTTGTGAACCTTACCAAAAGACAACAAACCTCAACCACCTACCTTCGGAAAGACTTTCCTCAATCAGCACACCCTACCCATTCGCCATTTATAGGGTAGACCTCATTGGTCCACTCCAGACCGCTCCTGGTCAAGCCAAGCATGTCATAGCAACAATAGACTACTTTACCCGGTGGGTGGAAGCAGAGTCCCTTACCCGGATAACCGAGACAAACACCATGAACTTCATAAAAGAAAACATTGTATGCCGGTTCGGGACCCCGATAACCATAATAACTGATCTGGGTAAGCAGTTGGACAACGCCAAGTTCAGGGAATTTTGTGAAGTGCGGGGTATCAACCTTCGTTTTGCATCAGTAGCCCATCCTAATACCGTTGGATTGGTGGAAGCTACTAACAAGACCATCAAGAAACTCTTAAATAAGAAGCTCCAATAGAAGAAGGGAAAGTGGGCTAAAGAGCTCTCTAACGTGCTGTGGGCATACCGAACTACCAAGAGAACCGCTACTGGGGAAACCCCTTACTCACTAGCTTTTGGAACAGAGGCAGACCTACCTATTAAGCACAGATTGACATCTTTCAGGGTACAGCACTTTGAACCTAAAAGCAATGAAGTTAAACTAAGAGCCAACCTGAACCTTCTCAAGGAAAAGCAGGATAAGGCCATAGAGCGAGTTGTAACCTATCAAAGCAGGATTGCCCGATACTTTAACAGAAGGGTGAAGACCCAGAATTTTAAAGAATGGGACTTGGTTCTCAGAAAAGTAACCTAGAATACCCAGAAGAGGTTTGACGGGGTACTAGCCCTCAACTGGGAAGGACGATACCTAATTAAAATGGTAGTCTGTGGTGGAGCCTACAAGTTAGAAGAATGGATGGCTGCCCTATAGACCACACCTGGAATGCTGATCACCTCAAAAAGTTTTATCCGTAAAGTTTCAAGAAACAGTTTATTTCAACCAGTATTGCTCTAAGTATGTACCCCGAATTTGCTTTGTATCGCCTAAAAATTCAATAAAGAAGTCAATTTTTCTCCTACATGTTTCTCCTTGGAAATTTTTCCCTTGATCGCATCAAGACCATGAAAAGACATATGGCATCCTGCTGCCTTGGACAGGGCCCACCTGATTGAACCAAAATTGTTATGCTTTTGGCCCTCAATTCCATATCCTTTAGCTCGTTTTCGAGTATATTTTGGTATCTAATGGCTTGTTTCTAGTCAATTACAGGCATTCAGTGCATTTCGGGCAAGACGTGAGATTTTGTGGCAAAAGGAGTTGAAATTGTAAAAAAAATATGTGCAGATCATCCAAGTTCAATAGGGTATATCTCCCTCCTTAGATTGAACTATGTTTTATATTCGGAAAGCCTCGAAAGTCTACTTTCCTATTGTTTTGACGAATTGTGATTCCAAGTTTTCTAGAGAAAGTTATACCCATTTTAATATCTGCTACATAGGGAACCACGACGCAACTACGAACTCCACTCTCTAGCTCAGCAAAAGAGACGTTTTCAAGCTATTTTAGAGGGGTAATGTTGTCCTTTCATGCCTATTTCAAACCTTAGCCTCTCAAACCTATAAATACATCATTTTCTTCAAGACCCAATTAACTCTCAATCTATCAACCTAGAAACCCTCTCCACACTTCATCTTTTTCACCACAAAAAATAGAGAAACCTTCAAAGGCATCCATGGAGGTTTTCCTCCATGGATGCCTCACCATCACCACCTTCCATTTACAGCCACCCATCTTTGGAGGAGATTCATGAGGAAAGAGCCATCCTCTCTTGTCTATGAAGAGGAGAAGCTTCAATGGAGCTTGGAAATGACAATTGGGTCCTTCTTCGAGCTTGGAGATCTGAGAATGACACATTGGGTTTCCTCTTTTTACTCATCTCTTGTATTTTCTTTATTTGATGTGTATCCCCATTTTGGAAATATGTAAACCAAACACTAGTTCCATTTATTTGATTAACTCGTATTTAATATTTCCAAGCATTGTCTCATTCAATTATTTTATATTAGTTCTTAACTTGTGCTAAGTAGGCTTGACAAACCTTCTAGATTCATGTTTAGGGATATCTCTTGTCTTTACATTCATGGCATGTAGGGTAGAAATTGATATGTGTTCATGATTGGGATTAGGAGTAAATTAATGTAATTTAGGAGTAGTTTAATTAAACATCATATGATTGTGTGTGTGTTGATTGATAATCTGAAGGGCATGTTTTGGATTGATTTGAGTGTTTGAGAATTAGGGCTAGGTAGGTATATCAACTCTTGGCCTTGATTGCTCTCAATTGTTTGGGTGGAATTCATGATGAGTATATACCATGTCATTATGGATTTTGGTTCTATAACCTTCGTGCTTTTAACCCTTGGTCGTTGCTCACGCAATTTACCCTCAGTAAGTAGTGATCAAGGGTCCGTTATGCATAATGCTACCATTGGTTGTTGCTTGCACGTGACAGGTGAGTACCGATCGATGGTTGACCCTTGTAGTTGTGTAGTAGAGAGTTTGGCTTAATCCACACGCAAAGGTTGAACCCAATCTTGGGTGTTTTATGCGGTTGGTGACTATAGGTGGCACGAATATTTTGGTGGTCATGAGTACCTTGTGTGCACATTGTCTACATCTCTCCTAGCCACTTATTTTAGTAACTTAGGGTGTTTGCCTTTAGGAGTACATTAATGTAATTAGGAGTAGTTTAATTTAGAAAGGCAAACACCCGATTAAATTTATCCCTTTAATCACCATTCTCACCCCTCCATATTCTCTCATCTATTTTATCTTTATTTTACATTTTCTCACAGACACACACACACACACACACCTACCATGCTTACATAACACACACACCACTCTCACCCTTGCCATGCTCCCATTTACATTGCTTTTAATAATCATAAAACGTGAAACGATCGACGGATGGCACCTCCCTGTGGATGATACCCTCACTTACCGCTTTACTTGTTTTCAAAACTTTAGAGAATATTGTGTAGAAATTTCTTATAAATATCTTTTGAATTCGCAATTTGATAACGACACAAAAAGTGTGTTCACTACTCTTTCCAGGACGGGTCTGGTGCTAAAGTGGCATTAGTTGCCTACCATGCTAAGGATCCAGATCTGTGACCCTGGTTGCCCGTCGCATCCTTAAGACCAAGAGAGCCTATACGGCACTCCTGAAGCCTTGGACGGAACCTAATCTCTCCAAGGAAACCTGTTGCTAAAGTGGTCTTAGTTTCCAACTAGAACAGTTCGCCACAAGGACCGGGATCCCCTGTACAAGAGTACCTAGTACCTTGATTCGCCTAATGGAAACCTAGTGCTAAAGTTGCATTAGTTGCCTACCAGAATAGTTTTCCACAAGGACCAGGATCCCCTATACAGAAGTACCCGGTACCTTGATTCACCTAATGGAAACCTGGTGCTAAAGTGGCCTTAGTTGCCTACTAGGACAGTTCGCCACAAGGATCGGGACTCCCTGTCCAGAAGTACCTGGTACCATGATTCGCCTAATGGAAACTTGGTGCTAAAGTGGCCTGAGTTGCCAACTAGGACAGTTCGCCACAATGACCTGGATTCCTTGTACAGGAATGCCTGGTACCTTGGTTCGTCTAATAGAAAAACTGGTGCTAAAATGGCCATAGCTGCCTACCAGAATAGTTCGCTTAAGGACCGGGATTCCTTGAACAAGAATGGCTGGTACCTTGACTTGCCTTGTGAAAATCCTTAAGTGGCTTCAACCGCCTACCAGGATCAGATCGCCTAAGGACCGGGATTCCTTGAACAGGAATGCCTGGTACCTTGACTTGCCTTGTGAAAATCTTGAAGTGGCTTTAGCTGCCCACCTGGATCAGATCGCCTAAGGATCGAGATTCCCTGAACAGGAATGCCTGGTACCTTGACTTGCCTTGTGAAAATCCTGAAGTAATCTCAATTACCTACCAGGATCAATTCAAAACCAAGATCCCCTGTGTAGGAGGTACCTAGTACTTTGAGTTATGTTATTTAAATTTGGGTGTCAAAGTAGCCTTGACCACTTACAGGGATCAGTCATTTTTATCGGGATTAGACTAGCCTTGGAGCAAAATCACTTGCGAACAATTCCTATCAATCTTGCAACAACGCAAGGGGACTACCTACCAAGGTACTTCTGAAAGTAATCAAGGTTTGATATCGCCCTAGATGAAGAAAAGACTCAACCAGTGCCAGCATTCCAAGTAAATTATATCTAGATTATGGACAAGTATCCAGATACCAAGTACTACCAGCAGTCCAAGTAAGTTTTATCTAGATTATAGGTAAGCATGCAAGCATAAAAATACTACCAGAATCTAGCATGAACAAAAGAGACAATATATTTGCAACAAAAAAAAAAAAGAGAATTCTCATTGATCAAACAAGGAGCCCAGCCCCTATTTCCAGGCTACAAAATATATATATATTGTTAGGTTTTTGGTTTCTCTTGGCATATATTCCACATCAAAACGATGTTTTTCTTGTATTTTATTAGTGGTCTTAGGTTGGTGATTCGAAGCTTCAAAGAAATACGTGGACACAATGTCATGCAAGAAGTTGTCTTCGAAGAGGAATGTGCTACATTGCATATCAAAGGTAAAATTGACCTCATTCTTCTTCAAGGCATAGGCACACACACACAAATCATTCATATGTGTCCCTACATCGTTGTGCAACATTTATATAGCACATTCACATGTTTTTATATGCTTTTGCATTGAACTCAAATTCTCATACATTGTAGAATTGCATGTTCTAAGACTATGTCTAGGAAACGACATTCATGTGTGATGTTATGCTTATTTGTTTACATTTTATTATTTTTGGAATTGAAAATGCTCTCTTATGATTCTTTATTGAGTCCCGATCATTTTGGTTACTCATTCATTTGGTTTCGAGTCCAAACGATGTAGTTACGCTACTTTTCGTTCTCATTCGTTAAGTTGTGTTCATCATCGTTTTCCGAGATGAATTCTCAACCTTTTGTCAAAGTTTCATAGTCTTCATTGTGCGTGAAGGAGTCATGATACTTAATCTAAAGATAGATTTAAAATCAAAGTTCGGAGGCCCGAATACGGCCAAAGAACGCGAGTGGATCGCGAGAGGAGTATGATTGGCCAAAGGCCAACCTTGGTGTGCCACGTGTGGACAACGTGTGGCACACGGCCAGAGCAGCTCTCTGCCCACATGTGCCACACGCACCCCACACATGGAGGTGATGTGGCACATGCTAGTTGGTCCTTCTTTTCCCTCTCTCTCTTCCTTTTAAATTTCCTCCATTCCCTCCCATTCATTCCAAGAAGAAAAATTAGAAATCCTTAGACCAGAAATTTTCTCTCAACTTTTCTCACCTTCCAAACACCATAACTTTCTCATACGAAGTCGGATTTGGTTGATTCAAATTGGAGATTGTTTGTAATCAAGTTCTCTAACTTTTCCAAGTGGTCTTGCAGCTGTTTGATCGATTTTTCTAGTGGTTCTACACAGAAAACCGAACCAGCTCGTGATTGCAAGGTAGGTTCATATCTTTGTGATTTCTTCTTTTATAACCTTCAATTTGCTTGGGGTTTCTTCTACTATATGTATGTATATGTATGGTGAATACTATTGAGAAAGGTAGCTTCATAATCAATCCTAATCAAAAGTCTAATTAGAGACATATGTGAACTAGTTTATTTGATTCTATGATTTTCACATGATTGAGAGTTGTATTGTGATTAGATTGATATCTAGGATTATTTGAGACTTGATTGAATCATTTTATGATTAATAATCCTTGAAATGTTCTTTGATCCTTTGATTAAAAATATCTAGGATTAATGCTCTTGTACGTGTTTTTAGAGATATCTAGGATTTGATTGATTTATCATTATATCATTGCTCTAAATCTTTGGCTAGAATATTCATTGAATACATTTTATATTTCTAGCATTTATATGTATGTTTGTAGCATCTTGAATATGTGCTTCATGATTATGATCTATTCAAGTGTTATTTGTATGAATAGAACTATGAGCTTTTATGTTAGGTGTTTTCACATGATCTAGGTTTAATTCATGTTTTTGCATCTAAACTTTTATTACTTGTGTTCTCACATATTTAAATCTAGTTGTTCCATAGAATGTCTTGATCACATGTTCTATGTTATGTTGATTGTGATTTGCATCATTTGCATCACCTAGATCATTTTCCTTGAGGAAAGGTTGAAGTCTTTTGTTAAAGTGAGTGAAGCTTTAACTTGAGCAAGAAGACTTGGCTAGGAATGAGTTTCGAATAGCCAAGCCAAAGTCTTAGCAAGGAGTTTGGTACTCCAGATAGTTAAGCAAGGGAAGCTTGACTAGGATCCTTGTGATCTAGATTTCTAAGCACAGGAATCTTCCTAGAGGCTTGAGAGCCTTGGATAGGAAGTTGCTTCCTAGAGGTGTAGGACACATCTTGGATAGGGAGTAGGCTTAGTGGTTCGCTAGCCCGAGGGTAGATTAGGAGATGATAGCTTTAGGTGGATATCATTGTGTTGATAGCCTTGAGTGTGTAAGTCCTTTTTCATATAGTGGATTGCTTTGCCGATGCTTGTGGATTCAACCCGTGGATGTTTCCTCTTCGGAGGTTTACCACGTAAAAATCTTTGTGTCCATTGTCTCTTTCTCTATCTCTTTTATTTTTATATATGTGTATGTTGTTATCTTATTGAATATCATTCTCTTGTGATGTATATTTGAACAAGCATTTGTAAAGTGTGATTTGTATGAAAATCCACTTTGATCATATTTGTAATTGTAATTCTTCGTATATAGTTATCTTTGTGTATAGCTATATTTGTTCATTCTTGTAATACATTGAACAATATTGATATACAAGTTTTCTTTGATATTGTGTTTTTGTGCTATTATACCTTATGCAACAAATTGATATATATAGACAATGCCCAAATGATAAAATGCTTATCTTGTCTTTGTATGAATGTTCCGTTTATATGTTGTATGTAAAGCTACCTTGAGGGACAAACAAAAGTTCGTTCAAGGAATTGAAAAAATACGAAAAACCTAATCCCTCCCCTCCCCCCCTCAAGTACGCTTTAAGCAATTTAACCTTGTTTATATACTTTCATATATATACATGAAGAGAAGTAAATACATCATGTCATTCTAGCATCATTCTTTTCTCCTGCCTTTTGACTTAGGTCTACTACATCAGTACTCTGGACCCTCTCTATCCCAGCAACCCCGGATCAATCAAGGCCTTTACAGCTCCTGGTACCCTAGGTACAGCAAGAGCCTCTATTTCCCTCACCAGCTCGAATTCAGGCTTAGCATGATCCATTGTATCCCGTATTTTGTCATCTTGGTGGATAGCAGGATTGGGAATTGTTAGGATTATGCTCAATAGCAAGAGTGTAATAATGTAATTAACAATCTTTTTCATATTAATAAAGTGATTTCTGTTTTAAACAAATCTTATAGCATTTATAGTTTAATAATTGTCAAAGTAAATAATCATAAGGTCTAAAGACTATGAGAAAAGAAGAATTGTTCATACATCTGGATATGTATGTGGTAGACACAATTCTTTAGTTAGTCTTGAATATCGTTCACAACTTAAGTTAAAGGTTAGGCACCTTTATCTTGTTAAAGTTGTAGAATTCTTTTGCTAGCATTTGAGTGGGATCAAATGAGATATGATGAGTCTAAAATCATCGGAGTGTCTTCGAGCAAAAGAATCTAGTGCACTGGGTGCATTGAACAGGATCACAATGAAATACTTTATCTATAACCGTCAGTAGATAAAAGTAATTTCATTATCAAGACAATCGGAGAGTCTATCTTAATCCTGAGATAAATGATGGACTTATGGTTGCAGGTGATATCATTTGAGCTATCAATGAGTACGATTATATCGCATAGTCTATCCTCGATAGTTTGGTGATATTCATTTGTTAATCGATAGAGGACTTCATTTATAGATATGGACATCGTGGCTCCATTTATTAAATGAGAGTATAATATCATCATATGGATGTTTTGAGGTAATTGGATATTAAATCTCAACGTTGAGTTTTCAATAGTGTCTATTGAAAACATGGCTTCTGGACAAGTCAAAATATCCAAGTTCAAAACGTGGTCATATGAGTAAATATGGTAACTTGGAGAGTTATAGACGGTCTATGAACTCTTGGCGATTACTGATATTAATCACGAGGATACACTATCTCCAATATGATTGTCTAGGGTATGAATGAGAAAACATCTTCCTTTTCTGTCTTTATTTAAGAGTTCAATTTTAGCTCTTTAGTGGAATGAGTTAAAATTAATGGATCGGACCTAAGTGAATCATTTGTTGATTGTGATTAGATTATGTCTATTGAAGCTTAAATTTAGATAGCCCGCCAGGATCCCCAATCCACACGGACTTGCATGGATCACTTGATATATTCTACCAGACCGATTTAGGGTCCATCAAGAATTGCATTTAATATATTAAGAATATAATTTGCACATTATTTATGTAATGGGCTGCTAAATTATATTTATATATTAATGGATGACATGTGGGCTTGTTTCTTTTAGTAAGAATGGGTCTAGTTCACATGTGGGCTTTTTATTTAAAGTCCTATGGATTTAATGAAATGAGAAAATAATATTTGGGCCCAATATTATAATATAGGGCGGCAAGGTGGTTAAAATAACCTTAATATTATTTTGTTTTCATTATTTAATTAAATAAGAATTAATTAATTTATTAATTAATTGTTTAATTAAGAAACAAATCTTTTCTAAATAGGAAATATGATTCCTATTTGTATACTATTGGTAGTAGTGTACTTAAATTAAAAGACTTGTTTGATAAGGAAATAAATAAATAATTTTATTTATTTAATCAAATAAGAAGTCTTTTTATTTTAGTCAAATAAGGAATAAAAGATTTATGAGTTGGATTAGTGTTTGAACTCTTAGAAAGTGAATTAAGGTGCAACTAAAACTCCTATATTTTTGGAGTGAAAATTGCGGAAACCCTAGTCAAGAAAGAGAAAAGAAATTTTGCCACATATAAGGCCATTATTATTTTCGGCCAGAGCTAGGGTTTTATGTGCATAATTTTTTCTTCTTCTTCTTCTTCTCAATTCATAGATAGAGGTTTTTTATTCTACTAAAAACAAAAGGAACATAGATTATTCTTTAATGGTATATTGTTTGCTTATTCATCAATAAGCTTGTATATACTACATCGATTAAGGTTCACGCGAGTTTCAATCATAAGATTGAGAACTCAAAAGTGACCGGAATAATCTTAGGTTTCTTTAGATTGTTTTTGGGACTAACGAATCAAGAAAAGTTTGTTATATCTGATCTCAGGTTTGCAATTCAAAGAAAGGGAGACCACGCTCCTAGGTGATCCACGTTCGTGCTAGGATTGAAGATCTTGCGGATTACCATCGACGTAAGTCAATCGGATCACGCGACAAGAGGTATTAATCTTTTGTTATTTATTATATATCTTTAATTAATCAAAAGGGTTTAAGGTTCATAAAATTGGAAAAATTTTAAAAGCTACTCAAACTATTTTTTTTAGTCTCGCTTCCGCTGCGGGTATATTTTTCCCTACAGGAATCACCTCTCCAGTTGTTCCTACTGGATCAATAGGAGCAGGCACATCAGGCTCGTGTGGGAGGGAAGGATCCGGGATAGTTTCTGCTTGAGGATGATCCACTGGGACCGGGGTAGCATCTGAGAGCTGGGCAACCCTAGCTATGAACTGTTCCTAGTTCCAGCCAAAGGCAACCTACAGGTCGAAATGAGGAGGAAGGGCTTAAGCAACCTTGTGGGAGGCAAAAAAGTACCAATCCCCAAAGGAGGCATCCACTTTGGCCTCTAGAGCCTTCACCATATCCCGCAAAAGACGGTTTTCTTCCTAAAATAGGGTCTTCTCCCCTCTCCGACCATCTCTTTCCTCGCGATGACATAGTGATATGAGTCTCTCTGTGTCCAGGGCGCGCTTCAACCGCTCTGAGTCCACCAAGGCCTCTTCCCTACCTCTATCAGCCTTAGTCAAAAACATGCTCAGAAAGTCTATGCTCTTCTCAGACCAAGCCAGATCCTTCTTGACACCCTTCAACTCTACCCTGACAACAATGTTCGCCTCCTTAAGAGCTGTCACCTGCTGCCCGTTTGCCAATGAAAATTTGAAAGCCTACAAAAAAGGGTAAAGTAAGCACCCCTCTTAGAAATCACCCCAAGCAAAAAAGAAAACTAAGAATCATACGTCAGGAATAAGGGAAGCTCCCTTTGTAACCATAATATCTACAGGCATGGAAGTCATAGCCTGCAGACCACCACTAGGGCAGGCTGCTGCAAATCAGAATAGTACATTCTTCTGACTACTATCTTGTGGCCTCGAACCAGAAGGCAGATCAGCAGAATGAGTGGCCACGATACCAGCATCTCTCTCCCTACCGACCTTGAGTTGACGCCTGGTAGGAACAGTTGGAGGAATGGGAGGAGAAGGAACTGTTTGTGAAGGAGCAACTGGAGCCTGCTTATGAACTTAACCAGGAGAACCTCGGATCCTGACAGCTCTTGCAGCCATCTCGCTCAAAGAGGAGCGTGCTGATGGCAGGATAGGAAGTGGAGCATGAGGACTTAGAGAGGACCCCACTAAAGCTGGAGGTGGAAATACTGTATGCTAGCTAGACCTAGATAGGGCACCAGTACCAATAGTAGGAGAAATAATAGGAGATATGATTGGAGGGGTCCTTTGAAGCCCTGATCCTGTGGAAGTATGAGGAGAAGATTGAAGAGCTGCTGCAAAAACTATCAAAAAAAAAATCAGTACACCAGGCAAAAAGGTTAATAAAGTGGGAAGGAGCAAGGAGGAAGAAACTACATACACAGATAAGCAAGGGAGATCTTGAGGTACCGATCTACCCTAGCACCTTCATAGGGATCGACAAAGGGATACTTCATGTTAATATAGGATCAAGACAGGATTTTCTCCAGGATGCCCTTAGATTCCGTAGAGATATTCCCCGTATCCCACTTTTCCTTCCTACTAAACTGAGTGGGAGCCAGGTACTCAGTCTTGCCGATATGTACCGAGCTACCCTAATCCCCTCCTACCTCGACCCACTCATCACGCCAAGGACGATTGTATTTCGCATTGGCTCCAACAACAAAGAACTTCAGATGATTACTCGCCCTCAAATAGAATTGGCCCTCAGGACCCGGCTTTAGGGACCCGGCTTTAGGGACACCATTTGGAAAATGTATCAGATCTCATCGAAACCAGGCTCCCTCATTGTTTTGTCCATCTCACACTACTCTCTTCAAAGCACCAAGAACCCAGTCAGATGCTTGCAGAACCCCGATGAAAGTTGTAGTGGAGCGAGTTTAAGAACATGAAGCGCCCTACGAAGAGTGAGGTGGAGAAGGTAGCCTGACCTCAAAAATCAAAAGTAGCCACATAAAAGAGTAGGTGGCCTTTACAGAGGAATACACATCATAATCCCGATGTGAAAGAGAGAGAGATGGCATTAGGAATCTGGTATTCTCTTCTCAAGCACGCAATGGTATCAATAGTGCAGACAGAATCAGGAACAATCCTGGAATCATGAAAGGAAGAAAGGGGGCTTCTCAACACCCCTAAGGGATCTATAATTAGAGCAGCTTCCGTCTCAACCTTAACGTCTTCATCATATTCATCCTTATTAACGAGGTCAACTGGATTATCGGGTCTGTTATTGAAACCCAACCCAATACAAGTATTCTTATTGGAACGACGACACTGGATCGGGATAGAGCTCCCAGCAACGTCGCCTTCCTCTCGCCCCCTCTTCTTCACATTTAAGGAGGAGCTATCAGCCTAGTCATTCACCCCCTGATTGAGAAGCTCATCAAGACTGGTGGCATAGCCATTGAAGAAATAGAAGGGAGAAAAGGAAGATTTTCTGTATTTTCTGAAAGATGGAAGGCTCTTGTTTTAGAAAAAGAAAGTTTTTGCTTTTTCAAAATTTGAATCGGTGTGAATGAATGAAGAAAAAGGGTGATTTACTTATAGGAAAAGGTAGGCGGTTACTAGAAAGGAAAAGGAAATAGGGATTAATGACAAGAGATGTGCAAGTGACGGTTTCGAGAAAATCACACCAAAAAATGGCTCATTCAAACAAGCAAACCATTCCTCACTTGACACGTGGACACCTCATTAAATGTAGGTGTACCAAAGGAGGATTTCCTCCTGAACAGTGGAAGCCAGCCAGGCAGGATGGATAAAATCCTTTAAGTTTATAGATATCCTGACTCCAACCCCAAACCAAGTACTAGTGTTCAAGTCTGGGGGGACTTTTGTTAACCGCCTAAAAAGGTAGAGGTCCAAAGAAGAATTTTTCATCCTTGCCAAAATCATATGAATAAGAAGGACGCTACAAGAAGTATCCAGCTACCCGGAAAGATGTTAGACTAGTATACCAAGGTATACCATTCATAAATCAAGATCAAGATCAAGGTCACCTAGATCCCCAAGTACCAGGAAGCATGAAAACCAAAGTCCTAAGGACCTTGATACCAGGTTGTCTCAGTACCCTGGTACCCTGATACCCGAGGAATACTTGTACCATGGCCCAATGATATGCATAGTACCACGATACCGCAATTCCTCCTATAACCGGTCTACCAAGCAATGGAGACCAAGATAATAGAGGATTTCTTCATATATCAGAAGAGGACCTGTGCACCAAGGAACCAAGACCCTGCTACAGAGGAAAGACAATGTGCTCTAACTTTTAAATACAAGGAAAGTCAACTTCTCCCGCCATTTTAAATGGGATTAGTCAACTCTGTCAAGTTCGCCAAGGAAGGAAAAAAATCACTTGATAATGGGACTATTCTCGCGCCTAAACAAAGCCACAATCAACATCCCTTTGATTGCTAAATTGATTGATTGATTACCAGAATGATTAGCAAGAAAAGGGACTTATAAATATGACAAGACTCTGAAAAGAGGGGGATTCAATTTTTAATCCACATCCCTATAGCTTTTCCACTTATCAACTAGCACGAGAATGCCATCGCCAACTGTGTCAAAAACCTCCATATCTAAATACATCAAAAACCTCCATTGTACCATTTAAATTGTGTATCATTTATCAATACAGTATTATTCCTTTATCTCGATAATATGTACATTGTGTTAATTGGAATTTGACCTCTTTAACATTTTCCGGCTAACAAATACGCTCTAAATATAAAATTAAATGTGCTAATTCTAAATATACTCAACTAAAAAGTCCTAATCATCAAAATAAAATTAATTAAACCATAAATACCCCTAGATTATAGGCTAGTCACAATACAACTCTCAAACATGTGAAATATTCGATTAAAAAAAAAAAAAAAACTAATCACATTCAAGTCTCTAATTAGACAAATCTAGCTTATAATTAAAACTCTATCTCTTATCAACATTTGTTCAAGTAACATACACTAAAATGAGAAGAAGACCCAAGGTAATTGAACATTTAAAAGCTTAGAATCAAAAGATAATCAAATACCTTGTGAAAAAGAGTGCAGCCACGTAAATGGTGAAGAACACGAAAACTACTTGAACAATTGACTTCAAAGTTGCTTAGAGATGATAGAGGACTCCAAACTCCAAATTCGATTTCGTTTTCAGATTATGAACCGAGACTCTCTCAAGAACATGGAAGTCTATGAAACTTCAACAAATAATATGAACCGAGACTCTCTCAAGAACATGGAAGTCTATGAAACTTCAACAAATAATATGGAAATCAACTTGATTCATAAGAACGAAAACCATGCACGATAAACATACGTAAAGTTTCATAACTTCCAACTTGAAACTCGAAAACTAATGAATGAGTAACCGAAATGTTTAGAACTCAATAAGGAACAATATAAGAACATATTCAAGTCTAATACTAATAAAAACACAAATAAAAAAATACAAGAACACACAAGTATGCCATATCCTAGAGATAGTCCTAGAACATGCATTTTTACAAAATTTGTCAATTTAAATCTAATGCATGTGCATACAATAATATGTGTGTATGTGTTATACCAATTGAGGACAATGATACAGGGACACATATGGATGTAAAAGGGAGAGAGGGATTTGTCGAGCTAGGGTTTGATTGAGGAGGGATGTGAGAGAGAGAGAGAGAGAAATAGAAGATGAAGAAGATGGATTTGTCAAGAGAGGGATTTGTTGAGCTATGGGTGGTTAGTTTTGGATCTGGATGGTGGGATAGGTTTCTAGGTTTCATTGGTTTATGAAGAAGATGAAGTTTGTTTTTTAAGTTTTAATTTTTTTATTAGGTGGAGATCCAATCTGGATCTCCACATTTAAATTTTTTTATTATTATTATTATTTCTATTATTTGTGTGTTGACAGTGGCATATAATTGTTTAAAGACAAAAATACCCTTAGAACCGTTTAATTTTACTAACGGTTGACTCACAAAAGGACGAAATTGAGTGGTTTTTGAAAACATAGAAACCAATCCAGTGAAAAATGAATAAGTGAGTAAAAAACAAATAATTCAAAAAAAAAGCATAGACCCAAATGATAATATCCCATAATATATATATATATATATTTATTGTTATCCTTAATAATCGGTTGAAGGTATTTTGGGATAACGGTTGACCACGGCATACCGATGCACTACGGTTAGCTCGGACCGGTTAGGACGCGGTTCCCCTTTAGCCGAGCTGAGTACTGGGGAAGGCCCTTGGTCCGGTTACCAGGGACCAACTCAAGGCTATAAGGCTGGTCCTGATGAGAGATATGAGGGAGAAGGACAAGTGCAATTTAAAAGGGAGCAGAAGCGGGAAATACCAAACAGTCACCAAAAATGCTCTTTTATTAATTGGTAGGAGGATACATCAATTGCGACCATTTCACATCATTAACATTCAAGGGGAGAGCCATGAGCAAAAGGAATCGGGTCAAGGTGACTCATACAGAGGTTGATCTGGGCGTGGTGGTCGTTGTGTGAGGTGAACGTATAGGAGCTTTTTCTAGGCGGGATAGTGGTCAAGTATGATAAGCATAATAGGAGCTTTAGCAAGGTGGGCTAATAGCCAAGTAGAACAAGCGCAATAGGTGCTTTGGCTAGGCAAGGTAATAGCCAAGTAGACTGAAATTCCCTTTAAAGTAATAGTGTTTTATACCAAGAGGGGGGTGAATAGGTATAGTTTCAAATTCTTCCAAAATTCAAAAATTACGGAATACAAGAATGAAATGAACACTTGATATGATATAGAAAATGTATAATATGAATCAATACATGTAAGCATCAATATACAAAAGAATCAATACAAGTGAACATATGGAAGATAAAGAAATATAAAGCGAAAATGAGACACAAGATATTTTAACGTGGTAAAACCTCAAAGAGGAAACATCCACGGGTTGAATCCACAACCACTGGCAAAGAAAATCCATTATACGAAAAGGACTTACACACTCAAAGCTATCAACACTATAATATCCACTTCAAGCTATCAAATCCTAATCAACCCTCGGGCTAGTGATTCACAAAGCCTACTCTCTATCCAAAATATGTCATACACCTCTAAAGAGCAACTCCCTATCCAAGGCTCTCAAACCTCTAGGAAGATTTCCTCACTTAGCAATCTAGATCACTAGGATCCTAGTCAAGCTACCCAAGCTCAACTATCTGGAGTACACAAGTCCTAGCTAAGACTTTTGCTTGGCTATCCGGAACTCATTCCTAGCCAAGACTTCTTGCTCAATACAGAGCTTCACTCACTTTGCAAGAGACTTCAACCTATCACAAGGCAATGATCAAAGTGATGCAAATGATGCAAATCACAAACAAATAAAGCAAGATGATCAATCAAGCTATATGAACATGCTTAGAGACATTCTAGGATATTCTATCAACAATCAATCACAAATGTACCTAGAAATCAAAGCATGTGAACAATAAGAACAAGATATGAATATTCAATATATCACACAAAAATCTTAGTTCTTAGAACATAAAATTAAACCAAAACAATATCATGAGGCACATCATATATGTCATATCTAGAATCAATTTCAATTTCAATCAAATTTAGCTAAATATGTTCAAATGAAATCACAAAGCTAAAACCCAATCAATCAATCAATCATATAACCCTAACATATGTTCTAACATACTTCTCAACATATTTCAACAATCAATTAGAAAGAATCAAAAAGATGATCAAGAGAAATTGAAAGAGAAGAAGTTTCACATACAACAATTGAACCTCGGACTGAAATTAAACGACTGGGAATAATGACGGAGTCAACTGAGGCTGAAAATGCTTGAGATTTCTAGCTCTTGTCGAGACTAACATTTTTGGCTTTTGGATCACTTGATTTTGAGTTCGAATCAAAAATTTATGATTGAAATAAGAAAACAAAAATTGAGAGAAAATTTCTAGCGTTCTTCTTTTTCAAGTTTTTCTCCTTAAAATGAATGGGAGGGAATGGAGGAGTTTTAAAAGTGAAACAAATTATGGTGTGTTCAATATTAATCTAGAGGGGGGGTGAATAGATTTTATCCAATTTTACCAAATTTTCGTTAATGGTCAAGATTACGAAAATACCCTCTACTAGTCAATATACAATAGCAAGTGTAATATGGTGCGGAAATTAAAAGACACTTGATATTTACGTGGAAACCCTCACGGGAAAAACCACGGGCTATGTAAGTGAGCCACACTTGAACCTCGAATCCACTAAATGTGTAAAACGATTACAACCTAATCCCGGAAGTAATCACACACCTACCTACTCCCGGTATAAGTGAACCTAGTCCCAATGCTTGTGATTTATGCAACCTAATCCCGGAAGCAACACAAGACTTAGTTCTCAATGAAGAGAAAACAACCTAAGTGAATATATGAAATACTCAAAATGCAACAAGAGCAAGGCAACTCTATATGCTTACCTAGAATGATGATATATCAATGAAATCAATCCTAGATATCAAAAGCTAAATGACATATCATAAAGCTTAGCTAGATGTTATCAATCACAAAACAATCCTAGCTATCAAACAATGTCAACATGTCCAAACATGTGAACTCAATTAGTTGTAGAGAATTTCTAACAACATAATTGTCAATTAAATCCACAAGAACATTCAATTAAGCTTGACTAGATAAATAAACATTAATCTATCAACCTAATCATCAACCAATTGTACAAGAATGTTCTAGGGTTAGCTATTTAGGGAAAATCATCCTAATCATGTAAGCTATCACAAACAAAACCCAATCATGTCATAACTTCACTAAATATGCAATAAGAGTGAAGATTTGCTAAACTAAGCAATAAAAGACATGTCTTGACTAAGATAGAACAATAAATGAAGATGTTGTGTTTGTTCTACTTACCAAGTCATAAATGAAGAAGACCCATGGAAGATTGATGCATGAAACATGTTAGATGCACATGGGTTTTGGGTTTGGAGAGTTAAAGAAGCAAGATTGAAGCTTTCTCTCTCTAGGGTTTGAGTTTCTCACTCTAAGGTCTGATTTTGAGCTCTTAAAAACGAGCTAGGAAGAAGATGATACTTATATAAGACCCCTAGATGAAATGACGTCGTTTTGAAAAATTTACAAAAGAACGCCGATTTTGCGCCCTGTTCTGCGGCCTTGACCGCAGAACACAAGGGCGCAGAAATGCACCTGACAGATTTTGCGGCCCCTAAACGCAAAAACCAAGGGCGCAGAAAAGAGGACAGAGAGTATGATTTCTGATCCTTATTCTGCGGCCTTATTTCTGCGGCCTTGGCCGCAGAACAGGGCGCAAAAATGCACCTGATGCAACATCCTAAAATGAAAGAAATGATGAGCAATACCAAGCAAGATGCACCCATATGGACAAGAATGAAGAAAGATTAAATAAGCAATTAATGCATACACACAATAAAGACACAACACATTCAAGAATAAGAATTATGCAAGTGTTGTGTGTGTGTGCATCTATTTCTCTTCATTACTAGAAACACTAAGAAATATACCTTTGGAGTGCTTCTTCTCTTGAGGTCTTGAAAAGGGCCTTTGAGCATGATCTTCAATCACCTAACTACCCTTACAATTCAAACCCCCAATATGTGGTTTGTCTACGAAATAAGCCAATCAACAATGGGAATCCTTACAAAAAGCTTTCAAGAGAGGGAAGATTTGAGCAAATCAGAAGTGGCCACATCACATTCCTGTGTGGGGCGCATGTGGCCCATGGGACCAGAGGGCTGCTCTGGCCATGGGTCACATAGCCTCCCCACGGGGTGGCCATGCAAACCCCTCTCGTGCACCTCCCACGTTCTTCGACCGTATTCAGGCCTCCGAACTCCAAATTCTAATCCGTTTTCATATTACGAACCGTGATTCCCTCATGCACAACAATGACTATGAAACTTTAACAAAAGGTTGAGAATTCATCTCGAAAAATGATGATTAACATAACTCAACGAATGAGAATGCAAAGTGACATAACTACGTCGTATGGACTCGAAACTTAATGAATGAGTAACCGAAACGATCAGAACTCAATAAGGAATCAAATAAGATCATGTTAAAGTCCAAAAAATTAGAAACACAAACAAATAAATACTATGCAACACAAGCATGCCATATCTAAGCGATAGTGAGAAAACATGCAATTCTTCAAGATTGTCAACAATGAGATAAATGCATGTGCATACTAAAAGCGTGTGAAAGTGTTATACCAAATGTTTGAACAATGATGCAGGGACACACATGTATGAATTGTGTGTGTGTGCGCTAACACCTTGCAAGAGGAAGAAGAATCTTGATACCTTAGCATCCAAGTATGTGATGTTCCCCTTGAAGACGAAATTTGCACGAGATGTTGCTTCTTCACCTTTTAGGCTTCTTTCTTTCAAGAATCACCTAAGTAACAACTAATACAAATATAGAGAGTTTTGCAATGGAATCAAGCCAATACAAATAAAGAATCTTGCAATCTCCCCATTTGGCTATTCCATGGCATAACCTCATCCTCACCATACAATGATCACTCCAATAAACTCAATGTTGATAGCATTCTCTCATCCTCTCATTACAAATAGATCCCTAGACTAAAAGGTCTTCAAGTCTTCTTGAATCTTCAAGAATCTTTTCTTTGAACTTCAAAGTACCTATGAGAAAAGAAGCAAACCAACAAGAGATCTTCTTCCAAAGAAGAATGGTGAAATATTATCACATAAACAAATAATAAAAACTTCCCCTCATACAAAAAAAAAAAAAATGCATTATCTCAAGAAAATAAATGTTATCAGATTAAAAGCTCTCCCTTAGATCCTTAACACAATAAGGCAAGAATTCTTTTCTCCCCCTTAAGACAAGAATTCTCGCCCTTAAGACAAAGTCTCCAATAAGCACAAAGAGGTACAAAACCAACTCTCCATATTGAACATGGTGAAGTTTTCTCCCCTTATATGATCCCCAATGTGAGATTTCTCCTCTTATAAAGATGGTGAGGTTTCTCCCCCTTTTTGTCAAGGAATAGACAAAGGGCACAAGAGATAAAGAACAAGATATTAAGCAAACAAACCATATAGAAAGCGTAGTTGAATAAACTAAAGCTCCCCCTTAACATATGCTCTATATATTATCACTAAGTAGATTTGTTCACAAGGGACTCACACATTCAAGCAATAAGAGAAAATATTTCATCACTTTTCAAAGTCCAAGAGAGAATCATATATTTTCATTAATCTCTCAAAAATATTCTCACATTGCTAATGAATCAAGCACATAAGCAAAATATGTGTGTTTGTGTGTGTGTGTGTGTGTGTGTGTGTGTGTGTGTGTGTGTGTGTGAATGCTTCTCACATATATAGAAGGAGTAATTGTGATATCAACATGCAAACAATTTCCACACCTATCCAACTAAAGTTTTTCCAAAAATAAGTCAAACCGATATTAAAAGAATAGTTATCAGCATGTGAGCATGTGTGTGCATGTGGCTCGTTTTCCCGTTTCTGTTTGTCAACCCGAGCTTTTCACAATTATTAACTATACACCGATAAGCCTTTTTTTTTTCTTTTAGGCTTAGAATCAAAGATTTTTTTTTTAAAATGATTCTTTTCAACGCTTCTTTGATTTATTTTTTCTAACATAAACATATACACATCTTGGCGGCTTTCACTCATCACAAAGGCATAACCCTTTCTAACATTGGGCGGCTTCACAACCAATGTGTGTAGCCCTGTCCAAGAGGGTGCTCGTTGAATACTATATAGTGCCGAAGCAAAATGGATACATATCATAGGTCATTTATCATGTACTAAGCAATAGGCTTCAAAATGCATCCATTATCTACACATATTCAAACACATATACTCAAAACTAAAACATATAAGAGAAGCATTTGTGCACTTTTCAAAAAATAAGATTTTTCAAACTCAAGTGCATGATCTAGAAACAATAAGAGTTATTAGCTTAAGATCATTACTTCTCAAGTGAGTAGCTCTCCAAGACATTGATATTCAAATAAAGTTTTGCTCATCAAGCCACTCAACAATCACACATAGACAATAATCAACACAAATCATGCCAATGGATCTTCAAAGAGTTTTAAACCTCTTATGTCCAAGGGCTTAGTGAACAAACCCATAAGATGATTATTTAGTAGACACTGCTTTGGAGTAACAATAGAACATTCAACAAGTTCTCTATTGAAATGATTACTAATATCTATATGCAATGAAGTCATGCATACATGGAGTTAAAAAGATGAATTAGAAAGCAAGCTTTTAGAATAGAGAAATACCTTAGCAATCTTTTTCATCAATGAAAGGTCTCCGCCCTTTTTATAAGCTCTCGTGGCTTGTTTGTCCTCATGACAACAAGTTGTTGGTGCGTCATCCCAAGAGAAGAAAGATCAAACACTTTCAACTCAAACAATTACAAGAAAATGACTTTCTCTAAAAGTCTTAACAAAAATTTCACCAAATAGATTTCAAAATTCAACTTCTTTAAAGTTAATCAACAAATTTTGACTATCATAGTGATTATGAGAATATTAAGTCCATGAATTGATTAGAGACACCAAGTTTGAATACTGTAAGGATTCTCATATTGATTGGCTTATTTCGTAGACAAACCACGTGTTGGGGTTTGACTTGTAAGGGTAGTTTTAGGTGTTTAAGTATCAAGCTTAATGCCCTCAAGACCTCAAGGTGACAAGCACGCTAAAGGTATATCTCTCGTGCTTAGTGTTTCACTGAAGAGATTTAGTAGCACATACTCACTTAGCATATTTTAATATGTGTGCATTCTCTTCACATGTCACTTATACACATGCACTTTTATGAAATGTATCTTATTGTGTGTTTGTGTCTTGTAATTCGTTTTCCATAGTTGTTCGGAAACGTCCGCGCTTGCACATAAGTGTGCTTGGTTTTACACGAAGACCGCTCTTGGTGATTGCCTTGGCCATCCCATTGGATTCACCACTTTTGGTGAATCGACGGTTAGATCGGCGACCCTGGCCACCCAATGAATCCGCCATTTTGGACCAGAGGTCTCTGGTCTGATTCTACGGTTAGATCGGCGGCCCCGACCGCTGATTTGAAACCGTCGTTCATACCTGATTGATTTTAATCTTTCGGGTTTGTTTCTACGGTTATCGCCGGTTTCGAAACCGCCGAATGAAACCGTCGATGCTCCCCTGTTTCTCTCGGGACCAATTCGGCGGTTGTGATCGATGGCCTGGCCGCCGAATGAAACCGCCTATCATGCGTTTTCAGGGGCAAACTTGTCTTTTCACATGCCCTGTTTTTGATGCCTATAAATATCATGCTTTCTCTTTTCTCTGAGTCAGTTCTTTGACTCCTTAGAACCCTAAAGCAAAAAGAGAAACACTTGAGAGAAAAATCATCAAGAACTCACCTTTAAACACTCAAAGCTTTTCATTTGATTCATCAAGTTCATCTAAGATCATTCATGCATAACTTTGCATCATCACAACTCGCTTGGTAAGATTTTGACTAACTTCATCTAATTTTAGTTTCTTTCTTATCAAGAAATCTCTTTACTTACTTGTATATTTTATGTTCACATGCTAACTACAAGATAGAGATTGTTTGTGATGAATATGATTGAGTGTTGTATTGTGATAGCTATCTAGGGTTTGTTTATTCTTGAATAGCTAAGCTTTATGATATGTCATTTAGCTTTTGATATCTAGGATTGATTTCATTGATATATCATCATCCTAGATAAGCATATAGGGTTGCCTTGCTCTTATTGCATTTTGAGTATTCATATATTCACATAGGCTTGTTATCTCTTCTTTGAGAAGTAAGACTTGTGTAGCTTCCGGGATTAGGTTGCATAAACCACAAGCAATTGGACTAGGTTCACTCCTACCGGGATTAGGTAGGTGTGTGATTACTTCCGGGATTAGGTTGTAATCTTTCTCACATTTAGTGGATTCGATGTTCGAGTGTGGCTCACTTAATAGCCCGTGGTTTTTCCCGTGAGGGTTTCCACGTAAATATCAAGTGTCTTTTAATATTCCGCACCATATTACACTTGCTATTTTTTATTGACTAGTTAAGGGTATTTTCATAATCTTGCCTATTAACGAAAATTAGGTAAAATCGGATAAAATCTATTCACCCCCCTCCCCTCTAGATTAATATTGAACACACCATAATTTGTTTCAAATACTAGACCTAGCACATTACAAATAGTTTAGTCAAGCATCAAACTTAGAACTCTTATCAAACAAGAACAAAAATATTCTCATATGTGCTACTCAATCAAGTATGAGAGCACTCACCTTTGACCATATTGGTCTTAGGTGAACCAACACAAACAACATCATGATCATTACGCATGACAATATGAAATCTAGAAGATAAATCATCAACTATCTTCTTTATGAAAATATCACTCATATTAAATTCATCATTGTTGCCATGCACAAATATTTCATCAAGACTCTTCAAATGATCATGGTTAATACCCTTCTTCACCAACTTCTTCTCAACATTCATCTTAACATGATTATCATTAACATACATGTTATTCTTTTCAACCCAAATTTTCTTTGTAGGTTTCTTCACATGAATATGATCAATATGCACATTTCTCAAAGCATCAAAGCTATTATCATGTTTAGAAACTTTCAAAGAAGATTTATCTATTTCACAATCATGCACATTATTCTTCTTAACCCAAACTTTCCTTGTTGATTTCTTTTCATTAACATGTTCATCATGCATAGTCTCTAATGCCCTAACATGTTTAAAAACAACCAAAGGAAGTCTTTTCATTTCACTAGCATGCATCTCATTCCCTAGTTCACATTCTCTAATATACTTGTAGCATTTAGGTTTGATATGCCCTACAACATTGCAAAAATGACAAACCGGGATAAACTTAGAGATGTTATGTCTAGCTCTAGACTTAAACTCATGCTTATGAGAATGATTAGGTAACTTTTTCACATTTTTTTCATGTTCCACATTTCCTAGTTTGCATTGCCTAACATATTCATAACACTTAGGCCTAATGTGACCAACTACATTACAATAATGACAAACCGGAATGAAATTAGAAAAATTACCTTTTGGGTGTGCATGCTTTGGTTGAGAAGTCGGTTGAGAAGTTCCATAGCTCTTCTTGTCTTTGACTTTGATGTTGAAAGGAATGGTAGTTGAGTCTTTCTTCTCCTTGAAATTTCTTGACTTGTTCTTGGTTGTAGGAGTCTTCTTAACTTCTTCTACATAACCCAAGCCACTCATATCTCCATGATGCTTTCTAAGTTTTATCACTTCATCAAGCTTAATGGCTCCAATCTTCATTCCATTAATAGACTCTTTGAGCACTTTGACTTCATCTTTAAGCTCCCACTCCTTTAACTTCATAATAGTCAAAGAGTTCTCTTTTTGCTTAATCTCTCCCTCCATGGCAAACAACTTCACGGTAAAGTCTTCATTTAGATCATCTATCTCTTGAGAACTTTCCTTTACCTTTGAAAAATACTTTTCAATGGTATTTTCATGCTCCTTGATGACTTCACTTTGTTTGCTCAACTTCTCCAAAGACATTCTCTTTTCATTGTCAAGAGCTTTAATTATCACCACCAAATTGGCATTGATCAACTTCAACTTGTTGTTCTCTTCATTTTTTTGTTGAAGGATCTTGTCATTGAAGCTTATATAATCTTGATTTGAGGAGGCTTCTAACTCTTCGTCATAGGAGGAAATTTCACTATCTTCACTACTTGAAGAGTTTACACTTTCCTCATTACTTGAGGAGTCTTCACTACTATCCTCAAATCTTCCTTCACATATAGCCATGTGAGCAATGTGATTACTATTAGATTCTTGATCATCCAAGAAATCCTTTTCCTCTTCTACATCACTCACATTTACATCACTTCAAGAAGCCGCCATTGCTAAGCCTTTCTTAGACTCTTTCTTCCCATTAGCACATTTGGAAAAGATAAATCCAATCCCGTTGCATCCATGGCATCGAATTAGCTTCTTCTTAGATTTATCCTTGCAATCTACCACTTCTTTTGGAGTGATCTTCTTCTTGACTTCCTCTCTCTTAGAACATATGTTCTTTAGAAATTTCTTGAGAGTTCTTACCATACTAGCCACATCATCTTCACTCTTCTCATTGGTTACCTTGAATGCTATCAGTTTACCTTCAATCTTCGGCTTGAACCCAAGCTCATAAGTTTTTAGAGACCCAAGAAGCTCATCAACCCTCATAAGATCGACATTCTTGCTTTCTTCAATTGCGGTCACCTTTGCATTAAATCTCTTAGGCAAGGATCTCAAGATCTTCCAATTAATTCTCTCTTGTGGATATGGCTCTCCCAAAGTTTGACTTTGGTTGGTGATACTCAAGAGTCTAGTTTGGAAGTATACTAACTTCTTATCCTTATTCATAACAAGACTTTCAAATTGAGAAGTAAGTATTTGTACTCTAGACCTTCGAACCGATAATGTACCCTTATTAGTAGTTTGCAAAGTATCCCATGCTTCCTTTGCCAATTCAAGGTTTTAGATGTAGATAAATTGAGTACTATCTACACCTCCAAAAATAGCATTCACCATTCGATGATACCACTTAGCATTATCAAAATCAATGGCTGTCCATTCAGCTCTAGGCTTTGAAATCATAGTGTCATCTTCAATCCTTTTGGTAGGTAGCTCATAACCTTTCTCAACACTCATCCATGCTTTTTCATTAATGGATCTAATGTAAGCTCTCATCCTTATTTTCCAAAAGGAGTAGTTGCCATTATTCAATAGTGGAGGTTTACCACTTAAAGCACCTTCCGACATCGAATCACCCATAGCAACAAAAAAGGAATATACACAAAATACAACAAAACAAAACACAAACACTATAATATGGATCAATCTAAATACTTCTAGACATCCGCTCTGATACCAATTGAAATTCCCTTTAAAGCAATAGTGTTTTATACCTAAAGGGGGGGTGAATAGGTATAGTTCCAAATTCTTCCAAAATTCAAAAATTGTGGAATACAAGAATGAAATGAACACTTGATATGATATAGAAAATGTATAATATTAATCAATACATGTAAGCATCAATATACAAAAGAATCAATACAAGTGAACATATGGAAGATAAAGTAATATAAAGCGAAAATGAGACACAAGATATTTTAACGTGGTAAAACCTCAAAGAGGAAACATCCATGGGTTGAATCCATAACCACCGACAAAGCAAATCCACTATACGAAAAGGACTTACACACTCAAAGCTATCAACAATATGATAACCACTTCAAGCTATCAAATCCTAATCAACCCTCGGGCTAGTGATTCACAAAGCCTACTCTCTATCCAAGATGTGTCCTACACCTCTAGAGAGCAACTCCCTATCTAAGGCTCTCAAGCCTCTAGGAAGATTTCCTCGCTTAACAATCTAGATCACTAGGATCCTAGTCAAGCTACCCAAGCTCAACTATCCGAAGTACACAAGTTCTTGCTAAGACTTTTGCTTGGCTATCCGGAACTCATTCCTAGCCAAGACTTCTTGCTTAATACAAAGCTTCACTCACTTTGTAAGAGACTTCAACCTATCACAAGGCAATGATCTAAGTGATGTAAATGATGCAAATCACAAACAAATAAAGCAAGATGATCAATCAAGCTATATGAACATGCTTAGAGACATTCTAGGATATTCTATCAACAAACAATCACAAATGTACCTAGAAATCAAAGCATGTGAATCAATAAGAACAAGATATGAATATTCAATATATCACACAAGAATCTTAGTTCTTAGAATATGAAATTAAACCTAGACAATATCATGAGGCACATCATATATGTCATATCTAGAATCAATTTCAATCAAATTCAACTAAATATGTTCAAATGAAATCACAAAGCTAAAACTCAATCAATAAATCAATCATATAACCCTAGCATATGTTCTAACATACTTCTCAACACATTTCAACAATCAATTAGAAAGAATCAAAAAGATGATCAAGAGAAATTGAAAGAGAAGAAGTTTCACATACAACAATTGAACCTCGGACTGAAATTAAACGACTGGGAATAATGACGAAGTCAACTGAGGCTGAAAATGCTTGGGATTTCTAGCTCTTGTCGAGACTAACATTTTTGGCTTTTGGATCACTCGATTTCGAGTTTGTATGAAAAAGTTATGATTGAAATAAGAAAACAAAAATTGAGAGAAAATTTTTGGTGTTCTTCCTTTTCAAGTTTTTCTCCTTAGAATGAATGGGAGGGAATGGAGGAGTTTTAAAAGCTTTCAAGACAGGGAAGATTCCAGCGAATTAAAAGTGGCCATATAACATTCCCGTGTGGGGCGCGTGTGGTCCACGAGACCAGAGGGCTGCTCTGGTCATGGGTCACACGACCTCCCCACGGAGTGGCCAAGGCATGGCCTTTGGCCATGCAAACCCCTCTCGCGCACGTCCCACGTTCTTCGACCGTATTCGGGCCTCCGAACTCAGAATTTGAATCCATTTTCAGATTATGAACTGTGAATCCCTCATGCACAATGACAACTGTGAAACTTTGACAAAAGGTTGAGAATTCATCTCGGAAAATGGCGATGAAGATAACTCAACGAATGAGAATGCAAAGTGGCATAACTACGTCGTATGGACTTGAAACTTAATGAATGAGTAACTGAAATGACTGGAACTCAATAAGGAATCAAATAAGATCATGTTCAAGTCCAAAATATAAGAAACACAAACAAATAAACACTATGCAATACAAGCATGCTATATCTAAGTGATAGTGAGAAAACATGCAATTCTTCAATATTGTCAACAATGAGATAAATGCATGTGCATACTAAATGTGTGTGAAAGTGTTATACCAAATGTTTGAACAACGATACAGGGACACATATGTATGAATTGTGTGTGTGTGAGTCTTGCAAGAGGAAGAAGAATCTTGATACCTTAGCATCCAAGTATGTGATGTTCCCTTTGGACGAAATTTGCACGAGATGTTGCTTCTTCACCTTTGAAGCTTCTTTCTTCCAAGAATCACCTAAGCAACAACTAATACAAATATAAAGAGTTTTACAATGGAATCAAGCCAATACAAATAAAGGATCTTACATAGACTTTGTTCTTTTTTCTCTGCAGAGGCCAACCCCTTACTTCTATAGAGTTGAGGTATTTATAGGGTGAGCAATAGGGGGTAGTGATCGCGCTCCAAATTTTCACATTTAGTGCTCTCTTTTCCTATCTTTTGTGCTCATTTTCGAGCACTTTTATGTATATAATATGTGTTTTAACTATGTGCAAGTAAATATCCCACAAAAAAGGTGTTTGTACCAAATGTGGGAAAAATAGGGCAATTATGTATGAAGAAGACAACCGCTGGTTTGTTCCGTGGGAAAGTAGCCACGGACCAGAAAGTATAAAGCCGTAGGAAACCCATACTGGAAAACCACTGCAAGAAATAACCTGCAAAGCAGGGGACCATGAAGCTGCGGAGAAGACCCCATGAGTTTAGTCACTCTGGACCGCAGGAATGAAGTCACAAAATGAAGCCGCGGAAATCCCACGTGGGAATTCCTCCACGGAAAAGAAGCTGCGGGACAGAAGGAACAAAGCCGCGAGATATTATCAGAGGATCTCGTGAGTTATCACCAACAAAAAGAACCCACGGAACATGGGAAAGAACCCGCGGGGAATCCCAAGCGGGAAAGAAGCCGCAGGACAAAGGTTTCGAACTAGCGGAACACCGAATTATGAGGATATTTTGGTCTCTTCACACCCCATTCATGCCCCAAACTTGCCCAACTATAAATACATCTCTTTTGCCTCTCTTTCTAGTGTCCTAGAACCCTAAACCTTGCTCTAAGAAACCATTTCTTAGATTGAACACCACAAAAGAGAGATAACAACTCCAAGCCTTCCATGAGGGATTTTCCTCCATGGAAAGCCTTCCATGGAGAGTAGATATGCAGAGTTAGGAGGGCTTATGTGTCAAGCCATAGATGTTCATAGATATGGAGAGCTTTTGGAGGTCTTGTCTTCAAGGGTGATCTCTTTTCTCATCTATTTGTATTTCTATTGATGTGTAACCCATTTGGGAGTATTTGTAGCCAACACTTATGTTAATATGTTTGTATTGTTCTTTGCTTTGATTTGGTATTGATTCATTCCTTAGTTGTATATTGATTAATCTCTTATTGTGATATTCATATGTATGGATGATTATTTAATGATATGTATGTATGAATGAGATTAGGAGTAAATTAACTAAATGATTAGGAGTAGTTGTAATCAAATATCTCATTTGTTTATGTATGTTGGTATATGATTTACTATGTATGTGTTTAGAATGATTAGAGTGATTGAGAGTTGAGATTGTGCTTGGATAACCATACCTTGCATAATCTTGGCTATTAGCTCTATGGAATGGAAATAGCTTGTGTGTGCATGACTTGCCACTTTAGCTTTGGTTCATATGTTCTTGTGCTTAATGGGTCTAAGCCTAGACACAATCACTCTTCCGATTTGGAGAGTGATGACATGATTTTGGTAATTCCCTAATCAAAAGAACGAACCCTTTACTAGATTAATTGAATTCACATGTTAAACAATCTACATGATTTGCATCTTGTATTTGGTAAACCGATATCCCACGTGTGTCTCATATCTTGCTTATCTCCCAGCCACCATTGTTTTTGTAGTTCGGGTGTCAGGGTCAGGATGGTGCCACTAGGGCGTGTTCCAGGCTGGGACTCCGGTCTAGGTAGGTAGGTAGGAACTCTGGTTCCTAGGCCACAATTGAGGGGATTAATCTTGACTGTTGCTTTGAAGTAGGTCGTCGCTGGCGTACACCCCCAAGGGTCGTGATCGCTCCACCTGTGCCTTAAGTTCATGTAAAGGCTTCGGTAAGGCTAACATGGCATCTAGGTGGCTAGGTTTCTACAAGCAATTTGCTGGGTTTTTGTAAGCAATTTGCTGGGAAAACACAGCATCCTTCTTTATGCATGGGGTAGTTGACTTCTATTAGGGCTTAGGTGGAGGGAGAGTGGATCGTTGATGCAGCGCGGTCCTACATGATCACAGTAGTTGGTCGCTCATCTTCCCTATTTCATGTTTGTTGCCTTGCATTAATGAGCTGCTGATAGGGTTTTGTAGGTTCCCCCAGTTATCTCTTTCCTCCCATATGGTCGGGCGTGAGTGCTAATGTCTACCCCCTAGATGGGATTGCCACATTTAGGGCTTTCTAGGCTGTTATAGAATGTTCTCCAGAGTCTCTTCTGGTACCTTTAGTGATTCAAGCTAGCTCTATAAATGTAGCTGGCTTGTCTTTGCTTGGATACTCGGGTGGGGTTCCTGCGTTAGTTCTTAAGTCTGGTCCGGCTTCGACACTGGGTGTCTGTCAGGAAGGTTAAGCCCTGGAAGATCGGGCTCCATCCCTTATACTTTTTGCTTTATAGAGTCCATGTTCCTAGCAGATCATGCCTCTTTAATCCTCAGGTACTCTAAGAGGACCGGGTACGCCTAGCTACTATTTCCTTCTTCATACTAGGCGTTTCAAGGGAGGCGGGCCTTTTATGGACCGTGACTTCCTTTACTTCTCAGGTGCTCTAAGAGGACCGAGTATGCCTAGCTACCGTGTCCTTCTTCATACTAGGTGCTTCGAGGAAGGTGGGCCTTTTATAGACCGTGTCATTCTTCCATTTCTCAGATGCTCTAGAAGGATCTGGGATGTCTTGGCATCGGGTATCGGGAAGTGATAGAGCTCGTTTCGTGGGAAAGTTCTTCCTTGATTTAATTACCCATTTTTTCGGTTAACATATATATATATAGGAAATGGGGGGTAGGGATGGGAAAGGGTCCCCCACTACCTCCCCCATTTATAAAATGGGGGCCAAGTTTGCCCTCACCCTAAAAACTCCATAGGGCCCCGTGGGGTGTAGGGCCCCATAGGGAAACGTTCATCCCTAATGTCATCATTATGCAACAAGAAAGACTGATGGACCCAGCTATTCTGTAAGAACTAGATTTTCCAAAGGAGTATGCACAGTTGCTTCATCTCTTCAATCAAAAGCTAATTTTTGTAAAAGCACATAAAGTCAATAAACTGGATGACATCACTACCATAAATCCCCTTCATAAACATACACCTAGACCGAATCAACTGCAGCGAGGGATAGCACCAGAGAGCGTGCATCGTCTATTTCAACCTTGCGTTACACAATGGGTAAGTATTGTCCACCATTATCCCACATTTGGCCAAATTAACGTGAACTAGTAACCAGTTATAGTTAGTTTTCCACACAAACATTTTCAACTTAGCTAGAACCTTAATTCTCCACAAGAACTTCCATCACGACTCCATCGCACTCAGCCCTGATGAGCTTGGATTAGACAACAAATCACACTCAAGATGAAAACCACTCTTCACCAATACGACCCAAGCTTATCGCAGTGCCAAGTGACTGAGTCACAACACCTAAAATTCAAACATGGGATGCTCAAATTAATGTTAGCATCCTCGGGCAAAAAGGAATCTTGAATCAAACTCTCAATCCAGTTGCTTGAAGGGGATTTTAGGTCTTCTACCTAAGCAGAGTCACCCAACAGTGGTGGCGAAAAAACTTTGAAGGTCGAGGGGCACAATAGCCATCGATCATTATAGATGGAAACCAACCTTCCATCCCCAATGCACTAACGAAAGCCAGCCTCTAACAATTCTTTCCCCTACACGAAACTCCTACAAAGAAACGATCAAGCTCGAAAAAGAGCACTTGGCATGAAGCAAGGACAAGTCAGGAAAGCAATAGTGTTTCAATACCTTGGCAGCTAAAGTCTGTGACTGATGCACCAGCATTTAACACTTCTTTGCCAATAAAGCTTGGTTAAAGATTAAGAGGTCCCAAAATCCCAAACCCTCTACATCATTACCACAGCAAAGCTTATTCCACAAACACCAACAAATCCTTCTCATTTCCTCGTCTGAACCCCACCAAAACTAAGCACTTACTATATGAAGCTTATCCATCAACCCCTTCGGCAACTTGAAGAGAGACATTGAGTACGTCGGGACCGATTTAACCACCGCCTTTAACAAAACTTCCTTACCATCAGCAAAAAAAAAAAAAAAAAAAAGATTGAATTGCCACCCTTTAACTTTGTCCCAAACTCGATACCAAGTACTCAAAAAAAAAAATAACCTGTTTATTCTTACCATCAAAGCTCGAAAGACCTAGGTGACGCTCATGATACTCAACCAGCTGAACCCCTATGATTCGCGCAAGACCCTCTTGCTCGCACACGTACATATCATATTTTTGGAAATTCACAACCTGCTCTAACGCACCAATATACCAATCCAGCACCCCGCCCTATAGCCCAACAATCCCTCTCAGAAGCTCAAGTAAACTGCATGCATGCTATCATAAAAAAAAAAAAAAAAGGATGAGAAATTTTTGGGCCCCCTTACTACACCGAAAACACGAAATATCCCCACTCCTCTCAGCAGGGTTGATCTTGAGATTTCGGGGGCCCAAGGAAAACTAAAAAATTGAGGCCCCCAAATCCTAACTTCCGGGTTCCATATACATAATACATACTAAATTATAACAAAACTAAAATAGAAAAACAAAATTCTAACATAATTACATTCAAAATTCAAGAACAATTCTAGCAATGCATACAGAAAAATTCAAGAACATTTTTTCTATTGGGTAGTTGGGTTCCTGAATCCTTACTTCCGGGTTCCATAATACATAATACATACAAAATTCTAACAAAACTTAAAATAGAAAAACGAAAAAAGGTTTTTCGGATTAAAAGAAGAAGAAGAAGGAAAAGGGAAAAAGGTGTTAAATTACCTTCTAAAACAACTACGTTTGATTTTAAGAATAGAGAACTATGTTTGATTTTAAGAATAGAGTTTTCAAATTCCAATTCAAGAACAATTACTTTCCCACTAATTCCCAATTTCGTAAGAAGACAAGAACAAAGCTGAAAGCTACCAAATGCCAAAGAAGTAAAGAACCCTAAAAATTTTCGAATGTCTGATACAATGAATTGCAATTTGCAATTTGATATATTGTGGGGGGATAAGAAAAATGATTGTGTCTATAAAAATAAAAAAGCATAATGATTTTGTTTCTTTGATGGGCATTTTTTTTAACAAAAAAAAAAAAAAAAACATATGGGCTATATATGAATATTTCTTTGGTGGGCCTTTTAAATAATAATTGACATGTGGATGGGTTGTTTTTTTTATAAAAAATAAAAATAAAAATAAAAATAAAAACTCTACTCAAGCCTAAAGATAGAATACACATTAAACTAAATTTAGGGGCCCTTAGAAAACGGGGGCCCTAGGCAACTGCCTCGTCAGCCTATGCCCAGGGCCGGCCCTACCTCTCAGCAAAAAAAAAATTAGCCAGGAAAAGCCCTCCGTACAAATCAGGAAAAGGTATGGAGACAAAAGATCCCCCTACCGTAGACCCCTGGAAGGTTTTAGATAACCACATACTTCACCGTTGACAAGGAATGAGAAATAAACCAATGTGACACACTATATGATGCGATCAATCCAAGAGGTCGAGAACCCAAGTTTGGCCATCATACCCACAAGAAAATCCCACTCAACTCTGACATAGGCTTTCGACATGTCAAACTTAAGAGCCAGCTCGCCTTTCTTCCCTTTCTTGCATCTTCTCAGCGCATGCATACACTCAAAACCTACAATAGTGTTATCGGAGGTTAGCCAGCACGGAATAAACGTACTTTGAGTCTCCAAAATCACCTCCCCCGAAACCCCTCTGAATTTGTTAGCGAGAGCCTTGGCTACTATATATCTTGTAAGGTCATACATAGAGTTGGAAAACAGGAATTTCTCTATAAGGTCTTACAAAATGTGTTACACAATATAGGCTCAAGGAAGTAGATGTGGACCTTCATGAACAACATTAATTACTCATCATATGATTCAGTATATCTCATTTTTCTTAATTCATATAATTAAAAAAAAAATCTTATCAAAATTTAATAAATTTTCGTAATGATGTAGATGGTTTGGACATAAGATCATTTGCAATAAAGAAAACCTATATATTGAATGTTGGAATGGTCTGACTTGTTATTCGGGCATTAGAATGAATTGAATGTTGTCTAACTCCACATCGCGCATTGATAAAATATATTCAATCTTTTTTGTTGAAAACCATATGATGAAAATTAATTTGTACCGTCGACCCCAACACTTATAAGTGGGCTTAAAATTGCCACCATTGTTTCCTGAGGTTCAGGTTTCATGACAGACAGGACCGGTTGGTTCCACCTCAATCTTTTAAGCTCAGATATAAGATTCCATTTAAAGTTTGATTGCAACTTATTATTACATACCAAAAAAAAAGTTGAAAGATGGAGTGGAGGGTGAAAAGGTCCAAAGAATATACATTAAAGTTTGGCGATGTATGCTGCCTGAAAATGCCATGGAAATATCATTTTCTGTGTCTGCATTTTAAGCAGAAGAGACATCAAAACCTTATCACCTGATCCTGGTTACACCTCCTTTCTTTTTTTCCTGATGATCAGTTGCACTGAATCAAAATCATAACTCACCTCTCTCATCAATCCACCTGTCCAGACTCATTCACATATGTGTGTTTCTTGTTTGCACACGTGTGTGTGTATAGACAAATTTCCATGCGCTAGCTCGTCTCCCAACTAAATACATTACCAGGTTCTAATAATTCTATTATATAATCCTCACACTTGTGTACGTGTGTGTGAGACAAGTCTAAAAAGAGGGACAAAGCTATAGATTGCACTGATGATGAGCGTGATCTTAGGCTTAGCTATGAATCTAAAACGGAAATCTTCGGTTAACTACTTGTCTTGCTTTTGAAAGAACAAGAACAAACAACTGTTTGCATATAATTATACTAACATCAAATCATATAAATCTTGGAAAAAAAAAATGGAACCGTAAAAGATTTCTTGACTGTGCATCTAATCAGCTAGCTCAAGCTCACCATGCTGCTTCACATTCAAGAGAGTACGTCGTAAATCATCATATCATTTACAATTTTACATATTTAATTAATTAATCATTACTAAAATCCCAGATATGTTAAGAGTACTACTGTACTAGTAGAAAATGGTGTTCTTGGAATGGCCTCATTTTCACAATAAAAAAGATTGCGAGCATGAGAAAAATCTCTTTCATCAATATCGAATAATAAAGTTATTATGATCATTAGATAGATATTACAGATGTAGATCCAAACTTACATGGTCTTGCGTATTGTTTGGCTTCGACGACTCATGATAAACGAACCGGCCCTGTGATGATGAGCTTGAGCCACCACCAACCTGTACTGATGGTTTCAATTCCTCAGATGAAAACAACGGTAACGGATTCATCGAACGGTCACGATTGAAAGTTGCATGACTTTGAACGGCGGTTGGTATTCGCCACAACCCCAATGGACTACCGTTGATGGGAGGTTGTGAGTACGAGCCATGGCCCCCGTAAAACCTAGTAGTGTTAGAGGCGCCGTGGCTGGTATTCCATGAAGGGTAACTCATGGTCGGCGTCGGAGCCGAGCCAAGCCTGTAGTTGACAAGACCGTAGATATGAGCATCGGAGAGAGAATTATGGACCATCGCGGACTGGAGATGCGCGCGCTTGGCGTGTTGTCGCTCCCTCTTGTGAGCGTTTTGGTGACCTCCTAAGGCTTGAGATGTAGGGAAGTTTCTACAGCAATAATGACACTCAAATCTTCTGCTGTTATCAACATTATTCTCGTTTTCTTTAAGCGAGTCCTCGTTGTTGTTATTAGTCTCGGTGGACTCAGAGTACTCATCGGCAGCGGCCGTGGAGGGGGTGTCGCCGCCACCGAATTCGATGCCAAAAAGGCGAATGGGCTTTTCTTTAACAGGGGCTGGACGGATGAAGGGAAGCTGAGAGAAAGATTCAACGTTCATGAAGTCATGAGTCTCGTTTTCAGTCTTTTCCATGGTTTGGTTTAGCTAGCTAGCTAACAGAGAGAGAGAGAGAGAGAGATATATGCGTGTTTGTTTGGGGATGAAGAAGGGTTTGAGTTGAGGGGAGGAATTTGGTGTGGTGGGTGGGGCCTATAAAGGAGGAGAAGAGGAGGTGTGATCCATATTCAAGAAATGGGGCTGACCCATATATATGATATATCTCACAGTGAGGGCTGACAAGGCCACAAGTTCTGCTCAGATGATGAGAGTGGCTTATGCCACTTTCACTTCTATTCTCAATCTTTCATCTTTCATCTTTCATCTTTCTTTCTTTTTTATTTGTTTTTCCTTTTGGAAACTTCTGCACCCACCTCCTAACATATCTAGATAAATGTGTTACCACCGTTTTTTTTTTTTTTTTTTTTTTTTTAAATATTACAATAATTCAGGGTTTTTGGAAGGAGATATGATTGGAACCCTTCCAATCATAACGTAGATGTAAAAGGCATACCACTAGCCAAGTTCATCTTGTTTGTTAGTTTGTTACCGCCGCATTCAACATTGATTATTAATTTTTCATTCAAATCATATCATATAATAAATTATTCATATAACATGGTATGAATAGATAGAAATGTATGCATCAATATTATTATCACATGTAATTTTATTGATAATATCATTTTCTTGAGTAAACGTAAGATGTATACATCTAATGTTGATTATATATAATTATAAGAAATGTTTGGATTATCAATGACGTTTAATTTACACAATTTTCAAATTGTGATGGGTATATTTGCAATATGAACAAAAAGGCTCTAAAATCTAGCATTTAACAAATACTTATGGTGCCAGAAATAAAAAGGAAAGATATTGATAAAACATATAAGTATACTGAGCTATCTAAATATAAATGATGTTACTCTCACACTGTTTTCAAATGATTAATGCGGGTTATTTTCTTCTTTATTACGTGGCACAACACATGTTCCCTTCATGTTTAAAAAACCAAAAAATAATAAAAAAGAAATACACATGTTCCCTTTAGTACTTGTTGTGTGATGTTGGGTAATAGATGCAATTATCGTCAAGCTTAATTGTAGGACAATGTCTGCACATTTCATGGAATTGGAAAGGCATTATAGTCAACTAATTTATAATGTGAGAGGATTGTTTAGCTTTCAAAAGCTCTCTTATGACTATGATGCATGGTTTTAATTATTATTTGAAGTTCCTCACTCAAGTACGCCTATCTCATATACTTTATTATATAAATATTTGACCTTGACTTTACCATTATTGGTGCACTCACATCACATTTTGATTCATATAATCACTTCCTATCTCATAAATATTTATTGATCTTATTATAAAAAATATTGGATATATATTTATAATATCTAATTAACACAAGTATGTTTACAAAAACTCCACCCAACTTGTTATATATTGATTGACCCTTGAAAATAAAAGAGTGAAAATCATTGACCAAAGCGATAGAGAAACAAACTCAATTTGCACTTGTATTCATATATATTCTTTCAATACTTCAAAACACAACTTCATATATTATTATTTTTTAAAAAATAAACATAATTTTTATTACTTCTTTCCTGACCCTTTGACATGTGAAGTAAAAACATATGTTAACATTTTCCGTATAATTATAATTGAAGGATATATGGAAAGTGAGCATGATTGGTTTGGAGTATAGCACACTTATTTTCTGAAAAATCCGAGTCATCCTCTGAGAAAGTCTAGGTGGCTAGGCATGTACTTTTCTCCATCAGTCAACACTTATCACGTCAGTAACTTGTAAAAAGATTTGAGAGAAATGACCCTGCTTCTGCTTCGTTGGTAACTCTCTCTCTCTCTAGTCTATATATATGTCTCTTCTCTCTCCAGGACCAGGTACTAATAGTTGGTGTTGCTTCTTTATAGCTGTTGGCTGTTTTATATCTGTTGCAGGGATTCTGCCGCCAAGTGGTCCTCAAATTAACTTAACCAGATTATTGTACCAATCACCAACACAAATACACATTTGCAAATCATCTCTTCATTCTATATAAATATATATATATATATATACATATATTATATTATATATTATATATATGCTTAACAAAACTACACAACTCTTCTCCTTTTCGTTTTTCTTTTTTAATTATTTCCCTTTTATCCCTTACCTAGTTACCTATATCAATCTCTTTATTATTGTCGTTATTTCATACTTACTTCCCTCTCCAACTCTTCTTCCCTTTTCTTTTTTTTAATTCATTGTTAATTTGTAAAGATTTTAATGTGGATAAATCCTATTGCTGCTAATATAGTATCCAAAGCTTCTTCAGTTGGGAATTTGAACCGATAAACGCGGAAACGACATGTCTAATATTCACTCATAACTCATAGCAGTTAACATTTATAGCATGAAAAATAAGATGAGAGAAAATAAATAATCACACAACACAAAATACGTGGAAAACCCAAATCGGGTAAAAAGCCACGGGCCATTAAAACAACAGAGAAAGTTTTACTATATGATAAATTGTTACAAACATGTACTTCAAGATTCTCTCTCTAACCTCAACTCCAACCACGCGCCTCCCCCCACCCCCCACCCCCCCAAATATCCCCTAGATCTTCCTTGAATATCACCCATGGATCTCTAACTTGATCCACTGATATTCCCCGAATCCCTCCCTGGATATTCTATGGGGTCTACCCCAGATCTCGATCATCACTCTCTAATATTACAGGTGTTCTTTTGCTCCACACAAAATAACCTAGTTACAATGTTCTATTTATACTAGTTACAGGAAGTTTAAGATAAAAAGAAATCATACTCCTAAGCATACAAGACTTTCTTGTTTCACAAAAGACTATTTCCTTTTATGCACAAATCTTCTTATTCCATGCAAAGAGTATTCATTTTCCTTAAAGCACAAGAACTTCCAGAAGAACACTTTCCATTTCCACGCAACATTCTCAATCTCAGTAAAATATGCCGTCACCACGGTCTAGGTCGCGGTGTGCACCCCGCACCTTACACCGCGGACAGTCATTGGAAACGATTGCTCAGAATACCGCGGTCTACATCTCTTGCCTATGCTGCGGTATGCACTGCGCTGATCTCAGTGGAATCGACCGCTCCCTATGATGCGGTCTATGCGCCTTGCCCGCACAGTGGTCCACGCCGCGATTCCTTCCAGAATCCAATTCTTTAATTCTTCTTCGATCTTCAAACCCCCCCTCAAACACCATCTTCAACTTCCAAATGTGTTCACACATCTCTAGGAAGTTTCAAATCAGTTAAGTCTCGTTTAGTTCATATTGGGTTCACTTGAGAATATGAGTCAAAACCTAACATCATCTTCATGGGAAAATTAACATGTGTTAGAGCTTCAATTTACTTGTATTTAGACATGTATTTTTCAATTTTCTTGAATGTGATCATTGATGAGATAAGAAACATAAAAATGTTGGGTCGCCATTAGAATAAAATACATAATTTATAACTGTTTTTATCAGAATTTGTTTTTTTATAAGTAGAAAAACATATTTTAATTTAAAATAAATATCAATTCTTACTAAAAATATATATAATCATTTCATTTGTATATAAAAAAATTAAAAAATAATAAAAATAAAAATAAAAAATTCCTAAAAGGCCTCAAAAGGGTCCACCCCTGTTCATGTCCCAAAGAATACACATTAATAAGGTCTTTAATTTTTTGAATATATGTATATTAGTTTTGCATTATTCATGTTCTTTTTCTTTGTCTCAATTAGTGTGACCACCTTACATGCATGATAGCTCTTAAATATCAAAATGGACATGACTGAAAAACAATAAAATAAAAAAATAAAAAAACTAAAAAATAAAAATAAAAAAATTAATTTATTGGACCAGAGAAGAACAAAATTAATACAACTTTCTTCCATTTCAATTGAAATTGAAGGAGTGATAAACAAATGTAGAACGTTTTTTTAATTTCTTAATGTTTTGGCAAACCTTAATCGAGGAAGAAAATTACTACATATATTTTTGAAAACCTTAAAAAATGCCCCACAAACACTTGAATGGATTGCTCCACAAATGATAATTGTAATACATGGAATTTAACTAGCTTCTTTTTTTTAATATTTGTAAGTTACACACTATAATTTGGTATAAAAAAAAATTAAAAAAAAAATCACAAATCAGAAGCAAATGCCATAATAAATAGAATAGAATGATAATTTTTTTGCCAATATAGGTGTACTCAAAGGTTGAAGGCAACTTTGTTATAAAATGATTAGATGATGAACTAGCTAGAGAAATTGATTATATATATATATATATTTATTTTTTTTGAGAAGTTTTGACAAGGGCATACACTTTGAGTCAAAATATATAAATTTAATGATCTACATTCTTCGTCCTGATATATTTTATATCAGGACAAACTGACAATAGAAAAACTATATATATAGTCATTTGACATTATATAGAGAGAGAGAGAGAGAGTTGGCCTCACAATATGATGTACATTTGGAAAGGTAAACACGTACACTACATAAAGCTTGATGTGAACAGAAAAAGTTGATATTCATATAAGAAGGGCTAATTTAACCATTTGAACTATATTTTTAAGAAAATATGGCTTCATTTATAGTCATAGTAAAATAATAATTAAGAAACAATGATAAATTCCATAATTAAAATCATGAAAATGAGAGTTATTTGTCGAAAACAAAATAAACTTGTTTTTAGAGAGATAACCCAAAGAAAAGATAAAAGTAAAAAATAAAAATAAAAATAAAAGGGGGGGAAGAAGAATAGCTAATGTATATAATGGAAAGAAAGTAAATTTTTATTGTGATATGTACAAAAGGGGATGGAATATATCTGTCAAGCCTTTGTTTCCATCTTTCACTTGTTCCAAGAACTATCCAATCCATCAAAACTTTCTTTAACCGTTGGTTAGGTTCTATTTGAGGTACGAGAGAAAGAAAGAAAGAGAGATCTTTATCTATGTTGTTGTTATACAACTTATAAAGGGAGTTTTAAGGAGTAGTTTCTCTGAGAAGGCCTGTAGATTTGCATGGGGAATTATATAAAATGGTAAATTTATGATTTTTTTTATTTATTTATTTTTGGACTGTCTCTGCAAACAACAGACTGCTTTATTCGTGCATGCTTGACTCGTTTTGCAATTATTCTTGGCCCCAACAACAGCCTCACTTGTTCATTATAATTCTCCCTTTCTTAATTTGCTGTACCAAGACAAGTCACTATCTTTCTTTCTCTCTCTTTCATAATTTCTTGGGCTTTTCATTTGAGAAGAAGATGACTTGGTTCAATTCAGCTGAGCCCCATTTGCACATACATTTTTAAATTATTATTATTATTATTTTTATTTTTTTTTTATTTTTTTTTTTTTTTAGTTTTTTGGGTTGATTTAATGCAAGTACCCTTCGATGGATTGAGAAGTGGGGTCCTTTTCTCACCAGCCAAACATGTCCTAAATAAGATTCATATTTTTTTCCTAACCCTAGCTAACAACAACTGCCCTTCATTCATTGATTCATTCATGCAAAGCCCTCTCTTCTGCTCTTTGCCATTAAAGTCATAGTCACAGAGGTTGTCTTGTGGGTTGGATGGGGGACCATTTGCCCTTTCAACACTTCAATGCAACTGCACCGCTTTTAAATCTCCTTCATTAATTTACCACAAATACATATACATACATATACATGTACATATACATATATATATGTTGACATGTTTTTTCCTTTTTACAGTCGTCCAGTAATTCTTAGGACCATACCATGGTTAAGATAAGATTTTAGAAGAGTAAAGATAATTTAATAAGAAAAAAAAGTGGATATTTCTAATAACTTAATTGCCAAGCTTTCTTAACCTTTCAATCATGTTCATCAATATGATGTTAATTTTCTGTGGAATGACGTCGTGATGATCCTTAATATGTAATCTTTTAATTACCATATTTGAAAGTTTACTTGTTTAGTTTAAAATCATAAAATTGCCAAAATTGTTTGACTTTTCATTTGAAAATAAAATTAAAAAATGTAAATGAAATAAATGTTAGGTGGTGACAAAAATAGGGTTTTTGGAAGTTGAAAGACATGTGATCTTGGTTACATAAGTCCAAATTAAAAGACAGGCTGAGGATCGCCCACCAACAAAAGGGGTCAGCATCTTAAAAAGAACCCTAATTCTTCAGAGAGAGGGAACAAGTAAGCAAATTAAGTTTAATATTTTGGTGTGTACTGTGTAGCTCTCTAGGTCTGAGTTTCTGGGTTTGGCTGGACGTGGGTTCATGTATGTTGGAGATTAGATTAGATTAGATCATAAGCCGCGCATTGATTTGTCCATAGCGCACGGCACAAAGAGTTAAGGGTCGCTGTCTCGTAGTTCCTCTTCTGTCTTTCCCATTAGGTGGCTTGAAAGCAACATTGCCTACCTCTCTTTCTCTCTCTCAATGTCTTGAGCCTCCCACTTTCCTCTCTAACACTAACAACCACCCCATCTTTCTTTTTCTTTCTTCAAAGTCTCTCTTCACTTCTGTGGACCTAATATATATCCCTGTATCTCCATATATACCCTCCTCTTTATTTTAATTTCTAATTCATTTTGTTTATTTATAATTATATATAATTCAATGACATGTAATTATTATTGTGTTTAACTGCTCTGTTTTTTCTTTCGTGTGTTTTGCTTCTGTTTTGGCCTTTTTTTTCTTTTTCTTTTTTTTCTTTTTTTTTGTGGCCTCTGTTGTGCTTGGTCTGTTTGTGATGTTTTCGGTTGAATAAAATGCTGTTTCAAAATAATAATAATAATAATAATAAATAAATAAATAAATAATCAAGCTGAATTTTGAAGCTTCTCTGTCAATTTCAAATTAATAACATATATGTGCATCAAGGGTCAATTGCCTTGGTGGAATGAAGCTCCACCACTAGGGTTTAAATCTTGATATTGTAAATATATACATATTATATTTGTTCATTAAACCGCAAAGTACGGGGAGACCACTCCCTTTGAGTGAGATTTATATTTCTGATCGTACTTATAGAGCTTAATCTCGATTCTCGGCTTTCAATATAGTTAAAACATGTATGTGCCCATTTTGAGGAGGGATTGATTTAACTAATTCAAAAGTATTAGATTAGAATAAATGAAGGAAATTAATTAAATATAATATTTAAAAAGGAAACAGATCACAATTTAATTCCATGCTTCTTGATTAAGTATAGATTTCAAAATATGACTCACAATTCAGAGAACAAAATTGTTTTATAAAGATTCAATTGTATAATGATTATCAGTAGGATGAATTGAAATACTTGTTTCTATTTTTTTTATCTGCTTCAAACGTAAAACCGAACAGCTTCTGCCTCGTGTGACACATGTTCACGAGTGTCAGTGTGTGTAGTAGTTTTCGGGTAATGATGTTTTAATGGTACATGTGTTGTATTCCTATTGGTTATATAGTGGAGCAACTGAGTGAAGCAAATAGGTTCCAGAAGATGCATGTGGGAAACTGAAGAGGAAAAGGTTATATATATATACGTATGGATGAGAATTGAGAGTTGAGACATTCCTGTTGGCCCTTTCATCACATGTGACTTCGCATTCTCATCAGCTTCAAACTCAATTTAATGTTTTGAAAGAGAGATATTTTAGCAGATGACAACATAAAGGAAGAATATTGTGGATGCAAGAGATAATTTAACTCAATATTGCAAGTGGAGGTGATGAGGATGAGACCCACCATTTCTCTTGTTTGAATATGAGCAAGAAAAAGCTAAGCTACATCATATGTATTATTTAATCATATCTTATATATATATATATATAATGTATTTGATCTAATCAGATTTCAACCTATGAAGTCAAAAAGAAACAAAATTAAAGTTTCGTGTTCTAAAAAATTTAAATAATTCAAATATATAGTATATAATGCAAATAATCGTGATTTGAAATTTAAAATAAAGTAAATTCAGTTGGCACCACGTGTTGAAATCTAATAGGTTCAAATGCATATCATCAATGCATCTGCTGCACCCAATAACATAGAGAAATATACATGAAAAAACAAAGAACAAGATGCATGGGGCATTATATACATATGATGTGAAGATGATAGATTTTAAACATGCATGTAAAGAGGCTTAAACTGTCAAATAGAAGGGATAGCTCCATGAAAAGTCTTAATTAAAAGTCTTGGTGGGTATGATCATTGTTGTCTGGAACTGAAGAGTTTGGACCACATGAAGCGCTGAGGGCATCTTTTCAGATGTTGCATTAACAATGTGGGGCATCTTGAAATTATGCGGTATCCTTGGTCGCTTTCTCTTCTTTTATTTTGTGTGTTCCCATATCAATATCAAAGTCGTGATTTTGCTAGTTGAAAGTTAAGTCTCAAGTCAAATAGATCATCATAGATTTTGAGTACACGAGTAATAATATAACACTACTTTAGATTAATTATTGAAATAGTTTTTTAAGGACATTTACATATATTGGATGTAATCTACCATAAGATTGAGACTAGAATAATATACTAACGAAATTGCATGCGATTAGACAATTATACTATGTTATATAGGGTTCGAAAATTTAATAGCACTCTTTAAATAGTGAGTTTTAAGACTATCACCAACTTAATAACTTAAGTTTTAATAGCAATTAAAGTGTTGATATAACAAAAATACCCTTAAAACACACTCATAAAAATAAGACTTAATTTCGTGTTTCCAAGACTTATATTGTATTTCCGAAACTTATTTTCTAATTTCCAAGACTTATTTTATATTTTCATAAACATATTAGTTATATTTACAATTTCTTAGACTTATTGGGCAAACATAAAAAATTTTAATTTTAAATTATTATTTTTTTTTTTTTTTTGTTCATCTTCTTCATCGAGACCTCCATTGGAGGTTGAAGGTCGATTGGAGGTCGATTTCGACCTTCAACCTCCAATGGAGCCTCCTTTGGAGATCTTTTCCATCTCCATCAATGGAGGTTTTGGTAGGGATAGGTAAAAAACCAATAAACTGAACCAAACCGGTGAACCGAACCGAACCGATCCAATCGGTTTTTTTCCAGTTTTCTTATATTGCTCGGTTCAGCTCGGTTCATTTTTTTGAAAACCGTTTGGATCGGTTTTTTTTTTAGGTTCGCTATCCCAAACCAAAAAACCGAACTGAGATCCAACCTATATATATAAAATAATAAAATAAAATAAAATAAAAAATCAATTCATAGTTTAACGTTCAACAATCCATGAAACTATAAAACTATGAAAGTGTGTCACATGATATTTTTTTTTTCCTTTGATTTTTTTGCTGAATATTATTTTAAACTAGTATTTTCAATTTGTTCAAGCCCATATTTAATTTGGTCGAAGACCCAAAAAGATTAAAATATGAAAATATGTGTAATAATTAAAGCCCATGAATTTGACCCAGTGGGACCAAATACGAAAAAACCAAACCGAACCGAACCAAACCAATCGGTTCAGTTCGGTTCGGTTTTTGATCGGTTAACATTTGTAAATTTTATTGGAACGGTTCATATTTTCATAAATCTAACTTTATCGGTTTTTTATTGGTTCTATTGAAAAATGAACCGATCTATTAAACGTCCACCCCTAGGTTTTTGTAAAAACAGAAAAACAAAAAAAAAAAACAAAAAAAAAAACAAAAAACAAAAAACAAAACAAAAACCCTTAAAAATGATAAAAATGTAATAAAATAAGAAGATTGAGGTATTATAGTCTATTGATGTCATTTAAACTTAACTTATTAAACTAATGGTAGTCTTAAGATTCAACATAAAAAGATTGTTATTTCCCCTTATTTTAATATTTTCTCATGATATTATATACATATTTTTTATTATTTTTTATAATAGATTTCTGTTAATAATAGTGAAATTTTAAAATTTAATCAAAAGAGAAAAGAGGAAGACAATATTTAATTCGATTAACTATAAAATAGAATATTATGCAAAGACATAGTGGGACTTGTATTGATTAGAAGTTGTTCTTGTGAAAATGACTTAAAAGGGTGCTTAAATCACTTAACAAAAGAAAACACGAATTTTATTTGGGTTAATTGCACTAACTTACCCTTACTTTATTGGATCTAACAAGATTTCAAAAGGATGCTATAAATTAATACAAACACCCCTTACCATCAATTTAATCCGTTAATTTTAACGGTTGACCAGCTTTGACCCTTGGAAAACCAAATATACCATTGCCACATCATCCCAAACATAAAATATATTTTTTTAATTAAAATTGAAAAAATCAAATAAATAAATAAATAAAACAAGATAATCTACCGATGGTGGAACAGGAAATAATAGATCTTTGATGATCTCCTACTTACCGAAAGAGATCTTCGCCGATCTTGGGGATCGACCTTCTGCAGTTCGCAGAGGAAGCTCATTCGTAAATTGAGGATGTTTCCGTAGACGGCCGATATATTATCTTTCTTTAAAAAAAAATTATTTTTTTAATTTTTAATTAAAAATATTTTATATTTGAGATGATGTGGCATGGTATATTTGGTTTTCCATAGGTTAAGGTTAGTGAACCGTTAAAGTTAACGGATTGACTTTATGGAAAGAGTTGTTTATGTTAATTTAAGGTATCTTTTTAAAATCTTGCTAGATCTATTAAAGTAAGTGTATGTTAATCCAATTAACCCTTCTTTTCTTTTTTTTTTACTTTCATTAAATGATAAACCACTTGATTTGACATCATATATTATTTTCCAAAACTATCCCCATATAATATACGTATTTTCAATTTCATCCTATTATAAATAAAAAAAATCTATTATAAATAAAATTAAAATGTGAATCAATAAAATAAAAAATAAAAATAAAAAATAAAAAACCTATTGTACATAAAATGTGATATATAAAGTAGGTGATAATATTTTCTTGTCCCTCTATTATTTTAATAATATAAATTAACTAATAATTTTTGTTTCTATAATTCTATTGACCATGAAAATAGGAAATAAAATCAATACCTAATCTAGTGTGTATTTTATATATAATATTATTTTTTTTAGATTTTATTAAAACAAACTAAGTAAATATTTATCTCTTATAGCCACTACCTATATTATTTATTTTGTTAGGTTAATTATTAATCTAATTTTGGTAAATTTATTTTATTAGTTTATTATATAAATTTTGTTCAAATTTCTTATAAGTTAATTTGGTTTGACATGAATATTATAAAATTAAGTTGCGAGTATGTAAATTATTGGCCACTAAGGGTGTAGCTCAGTTGGTAGATAGACAAGTTTGGGGTTTAGGTAAATGACTCCAGGTCAACAGTTTGGATCCTACCAATGACGAAAGCTTTTAAAAAAAAAAAATACTTGATCCTGAATTAATAGATATTGTAAAAAAAAAAAATTAAAAAATTAAAAATAAAAAGAAGTATGTAAATAAGTGTGATTTAAATATAGAGTTCAAAATTTAAATGTCACTATTTGAGGTGCTTTTTGGAAAACAAGCACTACATTACTAACTTAAGTTTAAAAGGCACTTATTTAGGTGACCAGATAAAAATACCCTCATTTTGGCAGTTTATGTGTTTTGAAACGTGGAGAGAAAAAGGTTGACAGAGAGAGAACAGTGGAGAGACAAACTGTCGGTCACTAAAATCCGACTGTAAATCTCACGGCGAACTCACTGGCGATGGCATTACAGTCCTGAAGTCGACGGGAACCTGCAATCTCACGGTTGTGTTATGTTTCGATTTCATTTTTGTTGTTGATAAATTTATGTTGGTTGTTGTTTTGATTTGTTTTTGTTGTTAGTTTATGTGTGTTTGATTTAGATTATGTCTGGGGTTAGTTTAGGTTTAGATTAAGGTTTGAATGTATAAAGAACTTGTGTAGAAGACGATACATATCTGGGTTTTCGAGCCTTTTAAAACGGTGATCGAGCCTTTTATAACCTTTTCCAAGCCTTTTCCAAGCCTTTTAAAACGTCTTTCAAGACTTTTAAATGGTAATCTGAGCCTTTTTAAGGAATATGAATAGGTTTGTCAATTTTGAATCTCTGAGCCTTTTAAGACGTTGTCCAAGCCTTTTTCGAGCCTTTTAAAACGTTTTCCGAGACTTTTAAATAGTACTCCGAGTTTTTTTAAGGAATAAGAATAGGTTTTCCAATTTTGAATCTCCAGGCCTTTTAAAAAGTTTTCCGAGACTTTGCCGAGCCTTTTAAAACATTGTCTGAGACTTTGCCGAGCCTTTTAAAACGTTGTCCAAGACTTTTACCAAATATGAAACTCCGAGACTTTCAACACTATTTTTAAACCTTTTCATACTCTGTCCGAGCATTTTCATACTCTGTCCAAGCCTTTTCATATACTCTCCACGCCTTTTAATTTTTTTCTCCGAGCCTTTTAATCAACTTATATGTTTTTTATTTTCTATGAATATGCAGATGAGGAATAAGCTCAAAAATTTTCTTAAAACTCCGGAGGATGAAAGGTACTTAGGAAAAATAACTCAGCATGACCATTTTGATGACCTTAGAGATATCGACACTGCACTTAACAAGGTACCTGAAAATCTTACGATTGAAGAACGACATTGGTATACTGAGTCGTGTTTTGGACATTTCCTCCGAATGCATCATCAAATGAAGTTTTCAGGTGGCATTTTCCATCGGTTGCTTATTCGCGAGTTGCATCACGATGGGCCGAAAGATGAGATGAGATTTCTTTTAGGTCGTCATTCAGTCTGGTTCTCGAAGGTTGAGTTTTGTTTGATCATCGGATTGAAGTTCGGAGTCATTCCTGACACGTCAACCTATGATATGGTAGAGAATGGCATACACCAACGGTACTTTACGGGTTAAGATGACATCGAGTATGGAGTTCTTAGAGCCGTATTACAGATTGGTGTTTTTACCAACCAATACGATGCAGTTAAGATGTGCTTATTGTATATGCTTAACTAGATACTTATGGGTTGGACGAGAGAGAGAAAGTTCCAGTATGGCAGTTTCACCTAGTAGAGGACTTGGACGCTTTTGATGTGTTCACATGGGTGCACACATGTATAAGCGGTTTATTTATGGGTTCAAGCATGCGTTGGTAGGTCGACTGGAGCAGTTCAAAAAACGACAGTGACGGAAGAGCGTTGACATACACACCGTGGAGACGTACAACATATACGGTCTAACGCACACACTGTTGGTGAGAATTTAGAATTTGATTACATACTTTAATTGTAATTTTTTTTATATGACTGATGTATTGGATTCTTATCGTACTTATCTATTACACAAATATTTGTTTTTGAGTATCCCCGAGCTTGGCAACAGCGAGTATGGGACCCATAGGGAAATCGAGCTATCCCTCTGTATTCTTAAATGGGAGTTAAGTCTGCGACCAAAAGGGGACAAACTGGATAACATTTTTTTTTTTTGGTACATTGGAGGGCAAAGCCCAGGAAACAGAAAAACAAAAAAAAACGAAACAAAAAAAACAAACTAAAGGTTGACCAAATGGGTTGTAGGGCACCGTCTAAAACAGGGGATGCCTCTTATTTTCAGTAAAAGGGTAAGTATCTTATTTGTTAATGTTCATAATTATTAGTATGTATACAATTACAAAGGTCTAACTACGATTTCAGATGTTTGCGAGGGTTGAATTGGTGCCGATGACAGTTGAGAGGGCTGAACAGTACTTCGAGGGCATTTACAAGGGGGACAGTATGTATGATGCCGATGGCACTTACCCACATCCTGAACGACATATGACTGTCGGACCTAGTGATACTGAGGTCCATCTTCCGGACGTAGTGATGCGGAGGGTTCTGACCCGGAGGGTAGGAGTGGGAGTCCCGTGTGGCAAAGGCGTAGGCGGGTTCGATTCAAGTTGCCCAGACAGCCTCGAATTGGAGATGACTCACGAGGGGGCGTTGAAGAAGATGACTCATGAGGAGGCGTTGAAGGGCATCCAAAGGTATGTAAAAATATTTGTACCGCATTATTTAATTTCAATTGAGTGAACGGTTTTAGTACTGACAGAGTTCGAAATCCTTTTAGGACCGCTGGGACCATAAATTCACTGAAGTAATGGATGTCGTTCGAGATTTACAGGAGGATATCTGCACTTTAAAAGAAGATGTCCGAAAGGGTAATGAGAAACAAGATCAACAGCATACCGAGTTGCTGGGCTTGATCCGTTCACTTCAGGGTTCGACCTCGCAGTGTCATCGGATGGTGATACGGTATGTTCTTTACTCGGACAGTCTTTCTAAGTTTCTTTCACAAATGGTAGAATCCTAACAATACAAAATGTTAAAATTGTCAGCACATTGACACGTACTTGAAGATTCTCCGGAAGCATCAGTGTTTATACCCCATTGTCTACGGTTCGAGGACCAATATACGGGATTCATAATTCTATGTAAGTGTTTATATTACATGGTTTTCGCTTGTGCATTGATGTGTTTCATACATCTGTTACCTAACGTTTTGATAAATTTTCTACATATAGTCATTGTTATTTCATACCTGGAACAGACTACCACCTACTGTGGACAGCAAACCCCCAAAAGGTTGGTCTGTGCTAAAGCACCAATGGTCCTATGATGAGCTTATGGTGGTACATAGAGAGCTCCCATCAGGAAACTTGCCATGGCACGATGTTGACGCAGTGAGTGTTTATTTTACATGGTGTCAATGTATAATAAATAAATTTGGCACTGATAACAATTTGTTGAAACACTTATAGGTTCTAATTCCTTGTAACCTTGGACGTACGCATTGGGTCATGGCCAGCATCGACCTCACAACAGGGTTTATTTACCTGATAGACCCGTTTAGACGGGAGGTCTCATTTAGCCATAGGAATAACCAGATCGCGTGCTTAAGGTACTTTTTGCCCTCGATGCTACATGCAGTGCACTTTCACAAGAACAGACAGAGGGGTGATATGACGTACAAAAATAAGGAGGGACCCTTTCGAATGAAGTTTGTGTCTGCAGACCGTGTGCCCCAACAGGATAGAAGGTATGACTATTTCAAGATCTTATTCTATCCTAATTGGTTTTAATAACATTCCATTTTAACGGTTGTACATGTGGTGAATTGCAAGGGTAACTGTGGTGCCCATACTTTGAGAATGATAAAGTACCTGATGGCGAACAGGGATACGTTCGACTGGTCGGAAGCCGATATGGGCACCATCCAGGAGAAGATGGCCGTGGAGGTTTATTGTAACTCTAAGAAGATTTAGTTGATGTACATAACATTTGACTAATGAAATGATTTTTTTTTTTTTAAAGTGTTTGTAATGAAAAGTTCAACACACATTTCATACATTGAAATTCATAAACAATACAACGAATTATGAACACTATAACAAAAAATAAATCAGAATAGTTCAACATAAAAGCATAAACTGAGTATGGTTCCCAAAGTCTGAACGATGTTGGAAGACATCAAGTTGGAGACATGTTTCTTATTAGCAATCACAAGCTTTTTTGGTGGCAATTCGTCTTCCTCTTGTACTACCTTGTTATGTTTGATCGTCTTCCTCGACGACTCCATTCATTCCACGGTAGAGTCTTTCTCAGGGCTCGTTTGTTTGTTGTGTCCAATCTCATGACAGATGCTACACCTGCGATAGTATTCCTCGAGGACAATTCTGTTGGGACCTTCATTAACCATGGGCGGGTTGGAACACTTTCTGCTATTATGTCCTGGTTGTCCACATCTTCTACACGACTGTATGGTTGTCCTCTCCGAAGACGAGGCATGTCGACCCTCCATCGGGCGAACTGATTGTCTCTTCGTCTTTGGATTTAAAACCACCCGCGTTGCGATGTCGGATGGCACTACCTATGAAGAAGGATGGCCAACAAGTATAATAGGAACCGAGTATGCATCAATAAGTGTCTCTCTCTTGTAATAGTCCACATAAAGAGATGTGAAATCCAAGTTCCGCTCCCTACAACAATGAAAACGGTGAGATTCACGTTGGGGTAATATAAAGCGTTAACTGTAACTTGTCATGTACCTTACCGCTACGAGTGTATGTGAGCATGGAAAAAAGTCCATTTGGAATTTGTTACATGTGCAAGTCTTTCAGACTAAGTTAACCGTCTACTGTTTTCCCTTGTGTTTGACGAAGAATATGTTCCAATCGACTGGATTTACGGTCATATAACCGCACTTCTTGACACATTTCAGGATCACAAGATGTCCTACATCGGTCAATCGATGACTCATGGACTGTGCAGCTGCATGGACTGTATATATGTATATCGATCGTGAAACCACTTTTGTAGCATATTCCTAATGAACTCTGCCAGTGTCATTAGTGGCGGTTGCCGTGTGAATTTTAGGCATGATTTTATGCACTCTGCAACATTTATGGTCATCAGTCTATACCTTCTTTGGGGACAGTGTACGCATGATCACTTGTGTAGACTGGCAGCAATGGCATAATCGAATGTAGCCTTATGCAGTTTATGTAACTCCTCCATGTGGCGATTATACTTGATTTCACTATAAGACCTAGCTGCATCATCTATTATGTCGGCAACATCCTTTCTGTGGAATCGCTTTTTCATATTTTCACCAAAATGTTAGCAACATATGGTATGGGTTGCATAAGGGAACACTTTAGAAATCCCTGCTTCAATGCTTAAATGACGATCGAAAATGAAAACCAGATCATTTATATGACCAAGGGCACCCCTCAAGCATTCCAAAAACCACTCCCATGAAAGGTTGTTTTCTAAGTCACCGTACCTAAAAGCAATTGGATACACCTGTTCGTTTCCATCTTGTGTAGTTGAAATAAACATTATACCCCAAATCTTCCCTTCAAATGGGTACTATCAACTGCAATCACAGGACACATACACCTCCGGAAACCTCTAATTGAGGACCCTAACGACATGAAAAAATAGAGGAATTTACCATCGTCTGTGCACTGTAAGTCAGTGATTGTGCTAGGATTTTTACTGTTCCAAAACGTATGCAAAAGATGGCAACAGTTGGAAAGTTTCTTCATGCATTCCATAGGTCAATGACAATGCATATTGCAAGGCATCATGTGCCTTACTATACATGATTTGGATGCCATACATTGTTTTCATATCGGCAATTATGTCCTTGGGACGCATGAGACGACTATCATGTTGTTGAAGTCTAGGTGCAACGACTTCTCCGATTATGACTACACTAGCTTATCGATGGCGACGGTGAATCTCCTCCAAGGGACAACTGTATTCATTGACAAAACTTCTGACTTGAAAGTAAGTCCCTTTCATCTCTCCTCACCACTCTTAATTTCCATGTATAGTCGTCAATGATGCAAACTAAATGTAAAATTGTCTTATTAAACCTTTTCACATTCCATTCAAAGTTTTGCTGCATTGCAAAATGGCCAACTAGCCTCTTCAAATCTTTTTTGCTCGAAAAAAATTGACCTTTATAAATCATGGTTATAGGTTCTTACGCTGCCAAGGTGCTGCTTCTACCAATACCAAACGAATATGAATCTGCTTCAAGAATAACCCACGTTGTCGTATTATCACAATCAAATGATGTTACATTATACCGGACCTCAGAAGTCCCAGGCCTATCTGGTGCAGTGCAACTAACTCCTTGTACACGTCTACCACATGTTCGAATTTGTGTAGGCTCTTCATCCACATTTTGTAGATCATCAACCTGTTCATTAGCCTCATTATCCACCTCACGATTCAGGTAATTGTTCTACTCATTGTACTGCTCAATTCGACAACCAAACACATTTCCAAATTGAGGTTCAACTACATCTGCATGGTCGACCGCTACCGGTGGGACACCACACATGTTTTCCCCACCTTCAGTGGCACTCCTTTGGGTGAACACTTGGTTGCTACCGTTAAAGGATCCAAATTGTTGGGTATTTTTTAGGAGGAGGAATATCATTCCCTATCAAATCTCCAGCTGTCCTCTCAGTTAGACAGCCACATACTTGAGAGATCACCCGATCTTCCCCTAGCATAAACTGGACATCATCATCATTTGTTATAAATGTGCGACATGTACTACCAGGAACGATTGATATTGATGACAGATCAACATTGAATTTGTTTTCATCATACTTCACAATGGTATGTACGATCGCCACCAATTCGTCGTAAGTCATACTCTTTAACACATACATTCCTCGGTTATCGGATGCAACAAATCTTCAACTTCCATAGGGTAACTGCTCTCGTTGGCCGTTGTAAGATATTACTATTTTAACCCGATTCATTATGCTGTCAAATTAATCATCACAAACCATCAATAAAAACCCAGGACTACAAAATAGTTTCACATATTACATTTACAAAGGCTCGAGTGAGGATATTGAAAAGTCTAGGAGAAGACTTCAAAAGTCTCGGAGAAAACATTAAAAGGCTCGGAGAAAACAAGAAAATGCTCGGATAGCGATTCATTGCAAAGTCTCGGAGAAGACTTTAGAAGTCTCGGAGAAGACATTAAAAGGCTCGGAGGAGACTTGAAAAGGCTCGAATAGTGATTCATTGAAAAGGCTCGGAGGAGACTTAAAAAGGCTTGGATAATGACTCATTGAAAAGTCTTGAAGAAGACTTGAAAAGTCTCAGAGAAGACATGAAAAGGCTCGGATAATGATTCACTGAAAAAGTCTCGGAGAAGAAATGAAAAGTCTCGGAGAAGACATGAAAAGACTCGGATAGTGAATCATTGAAAAGTCTCGAAGAAGACATGAAAAGTCTTAGATAAGATTTCGAAAGGCTCGATACTTATTCATTTAAAAGGCTCGACCAAAAGTTTAAAACGCTCAAACAAAGCTTACAAAGTCTTAAGGATCCAAAATTCTCACAATGGCTTCAGGTTTACAAAAGACTCCTATAACAGATTTGTTTATGAACAAATGAAAATGTGAACAAATTAAAAGAACTATTTAAGAGAAATATTACCTTGTTGTACTGAAGCAACCTTGAACTTTTATTTGCAGATAGAGAGAGAGAGAGAGAGAGAGAGAGAGAGAGAGAGAGAGTCACTGAATTAACACTACTGTCGTTTTTGTTGGAAGTTGATCAAGCCAAAATTGGTATGATTTTGGCCCTCATTTCCGTTTCTTTTTGCTTGATTCTCGGGCATTTCCCCGTGTTTAATGTTGTTAAATTGAGTGTTTCAGGTTTTATTAGGTTTCAGAAGCAATTGAGATAAAGGTGGAGGACTTGTGCAAAAATGTCTCACAAATGAGAAGAACAGAGCATTTTCGCCACATGGGCAATGGAGGTCGCCACTTGAGCGCCATGGCGACAGAAGAGTTCCCAAAAGCATCAAAAGGTCGCCACTTGGGCGCCACTTGAGCGCCATGGCGACAGAAGGTCACAAAAACAATCAGGTGTGGTCGCCACTTGGGGTCGCTCTGGCGACCTCCCTTGCAAGTGGCGACCTAGTGCACTCAAGGCATGGTCGCCACTTATGGTCGCCAGAGCGACCTTGATGCACAAAGGGCGACCTCTTCACTTTTCCAAGGTCGCCACTTATGGTCGCCAGAGCGACCTTGATGCACAAAGAGCGACCTCTTCACATTTCCAAGGTCGCCACTTATGGTCGCCAGAGCGACCTTGATGCACAAAGAGCGACCTCTACACATTTTGGTCATGTTCGCCACTTGACAAAGAGCGAGAAAGATGGTTTTCAGAGCGACCTTTTCATCTAACCGTTTTACGCTCCATGGTCGCCATAGCGACCAAATAGCGACCAAGGCTCCACATCAGCGAATCAAGTCGTTACCAGTACATGTCCATGAGTGAGTATATATATGAGCGTCTCTTCACTTTCAAAGTATCGAAAATCAGAGAGAAAATTGTAAGAATTCATTTCAGATCTAGATCAACTTCCATGGCACATTTTTCATCATCCTCCATTTCTCTCCTTGAACTCATCTAATCCATCCAACCCTCAACACAAAACCTTGATTACTTCACTACATCATTCCTCATCCCACCATTTTCTCCACCAAAATCCTTAGTAACTTTCCACCAAAACACCCACATTCCAAGACATTTCCTCAACCTCCATTCCTTGCATCTAGGAGCATAGAGGAGAAGAAGGATTGAGCTTAAAGAAGGTGACCCAAGGGTTATTTCCTTATCATTTACTTCTTTTCATTTATTGCAATTATGTGTAACTAAACCCCTAATCTAGGGGATAGATTTGAGGAACAATTGGTTGTGGGTTTAGTCTAGCGTGTAATGAATCTCTTATGTGTTCTATTCATTCAATTTAATTAGATTTCATTCATTATAATTGACTTGTATATCACTTGTTGATTGCTATCTTGAGTGGAATAATTTGTTATATATTCACATGTGGATTGACAACCTTTGTGTGATTAAGAACCCATTGGATAGGATAGATTAGTGGTGGGTATATCAACCCCACTAATCTAAGCCTCTAAGTGGTTAACATAATGAGATTGGTACATTAATGATGCTAGTAGCTTACCCACATCCAAGTGTTAATCAATCTATTCCCTAGTTCTCTCATTAATTGATTTTATCACTATTCTTATCAAGGTGTTGAGTATTCTATTTTTCATAACATTTTTGTGTATTTTCATTTGAGTAGTTTAGCATTGGTGGCTTTAGAAACCACACATTTATCAAACTCTATGATTTGTTTTATTGTTCTAAGATCAGTCAATTTATCTAATTAACACTCCATTCCCTGTGGAACGAACTTGCTCACTATTTTGCTATCAAATCACATTTTAAAAGGATTAAGTGGCTTTAAAAGAGTTTTCAAGAATCAACCAAAAACTATTATTTTTACTATTTTGTTGAGTACACAAACGACTTCATCAAAAATGGCGCCGCTGCCGGGGAATGGTAGCGTTGATTACATATATTGACTTTTCTTTTAGTTTACATTTTCTTTGTTGCTCATATTATCAAATCGTTTTTCATTTTAGGTTTCTTTCGAATTCTTTTTACGGGATAGTGTGTATTGTGTAAATTTCAGGAAATGGATTCTCTAGCGGAACAAATGGAAAACTTCACGAGAGAAATGTCAACATTTGCTACAAGGTCTTCCAGAAAAAAAGAAAGCGAAGTACAAATACCCGAGGAGGTAGAGTTCCATGTAGGAGGTATAGCAGACGAGATGAGAAGAAGCCTTCATGAAACACAAGCAACCTATGAGAGACTCTTGAGTGGGTTCATGGAGGCTAGTCAAAATCGGTTTCTTAAGCTAAAGGAATCACTCGGTAGACTTGAAGGGCATTTAGTAATGATTGCGGAGAAAGTGTTAGGCGGAAAAGTGATGGACTCATGCGACTCTCTCAATCTTGGTAGTGCAAGGGCCATTTTAAGAAGCGGGAGAATAGTGAACAATGGAAGAAATGAGGGTGTCACTTTTGATAACAACAACTCACCATTTGAGGGTAGTGATAAGGAAGATGTAGCGCCAGAAAGAGAGAATGTTGATAAAGAGAAAGCTTCAGTTCCGGACGAATTGGAACCACCAAGAGGAAATCCTAGTGACAACACACCTCTCAACCGTAGTATCCCAAGAGTACCATACCCTGGGAGGTTAAAGAAGGATAGGTTGGAACAATCTTTCAAGGACATTTATGATGTACTATCTAAGGTAGCAATCAACCTACCTCTTCTAGAGGCAATTCAGAAGATGCCTGCGTATGGGAAGTTTTTCAAAGAATTGAATAAGGAGAAGTACAGGTTTAGGCCGAAGAATCAGGAGAGGCTTGACGAGAATGCAAGTGCGGTTATCCAGAAGAGACTTCCGCCGAAGCTTAAAGATCCTGGGAGTTTCATTATCAATATAACCATTGGTGGTGAGGATCAAGTTAGGGCTATGCTTGACTTAGGGGCAAGCATTAACTTGATGCCTTTCTCTATTTACCGGAAGTTGGGGTTGAATGAGTTAAAACCAACTAAAATGTCCCTCATTTTGGCAGATCAATCAGCTAGGCAACCGAGAGGAATAGTTGAGGATGTACTTATCCAGGTTGATAAGTTAATTATCCCTGCAGACTTTGTGGTGCTAGAAATGGAGACCGATCCGGATGAAAAAGACTCAGTGATTCTATTGGGACGTCCTTTTATGGCCACTGCGAAGGCAGTGATTAATGTCCATGAGGGAAAGTTGACATTGAAGGTTTTGGATGAGGTGGTGGAGTATAAAGTATTTGAATCTTTGGCTTGTCCAATTGGGTCCCATGATTGCTACAGTGTTGATATTTTGGATGAAATTGAGGAAGAAGCTACCATAAGGGAATGTTATCAAGTGGTAGTAGATGAGGTGATTACTGAAGAAAATGGTGTAGAGGATGGTTTAGTTGAGCAGTATGGGAGCGTAAAGGATGAAACCTCACCAAAGAAACTGGAGTTGAAAGAACTTCCTTCAAATTTGAAGTATGCGTTTTTGGAGGATAATCAAGCTTTTCCGGTTATCATTGCGGCTAACCTAGACTCAAGTGAGGAGCAGAGATTGCTTGTGGTTTTGAAGAAATATAGAAAAGCTATAGGATGGACATTAGATGACATCAAGGGAGTTAGCCCAACATTATGCATGCATAAAATTCTATTGGAAGAAGACACGAAGCCTACTAGGGAAGCACAACGTAGATTGAATCCGGTCATGCAAGAAGTGGTAAAGAAAGAAGTGTTGAAGCTGCTAGATGTGGGAATAATCTATCCAATTTCGGATAGTAGGTGGGTAAGCCCGATACACGTGGTACCCAAGAAATCCGGAATCACTGTTGTGAAGAATGAGCAAAACGAATTAATTCCGCAGCGGCTACAGACCGGATGGAGGGTATGTGTAGATTATAGGAAACTAAACACTAGCACTAGAAAAGATCATTTCCCTCTTCCTTTCATTGACCAGATGTTGGAGCGTCTCGCAGGTCATAGCCATTACTGTTTTTTAGATGGCTATTCAGGATATAACCAAATCGCCATTGCTCCTGAAGACCAAGAAAAAACGACATTTACTTGTCCTTTTGGAACATATGCATATAGGAGGATGCCCTTCGGGCTATGCAACGCTCCAACCACTTTCCAGAGGTGCATGACCTCAATTTTTTCGGACATGGTAGAAAACATTATAGAAATCTTTATGGATGATTTTTCAGTGTTCGGAGCCTCATTTGATGATTGTTTGAGGAATCTATCTGTGGTGCTTCAGAGGTGTGAAGAGACAAGCCTAGTGCTCAATTGGGAGAAATGCCACTTTATGGTTAGAAGTGGTATTGTGCTAGGGCATGTGATTTCCGAAAGGGGCATTGAGGTCGACAAGGCGAAGATTGAAGTAATGAAGAGTCTACCTCCTCCTAGATCGGTCAAGGATATTAGGTCATTTTTGGGGCACGCCGGGTTTTATAGGCGGTTCATTAAAGACTTCTCGAAAATCTCAAGACCGTTATGTACCCTCCTTCAAAAGGATGTAGAATTCAATTTTGATGAAGCTTGTGGCATTGCTTTTGAGACTTTAAAGGAGGCCTTAACTTCGGCTCCTATCATCATGCCACCGCAATGGTGTTTTCCCTTTGAGCTTATGTGTGATGCATCCGATTATGCTATAGGGGCAGTGCTGGGACAGCGCATAGAAAAACTTCCACATGTCATTTACTATGCATCACGGACTCTCAATGACGCTCAGATGAATTATTCAACTACGGAAAAAGAGTTGTTGGCAATAGTATTTGCCTTGGAAAAGTTTAGGCAGTATTTGGTGGGCGTCAAGGTAGTTGTCTATACGGATCATGCTGCTATTCGGTATCTCTTGCACAAAAAAGACGCAAAACCAAGATTGATTAGGTGGATACTTTTATTGCAAGAATTTGACCTTGAGATTAGGGATAAGAAGGGTTGTGAAAATGTAGTGGCGGACCATCTGAGTAGACTAACTCAAGGAACTCTTATGGAGAATGAGGTGATTCCACTAAGAGAGTGCTTTCCCGACGAACAGTTGTGGGTAATACAGGAAAAAGACCCATGGTTTGCAGACATCGTAAACTTTTTGGCATCAAAGGTGATCCCTTCAGATTTGAATTCTCAAGCTAGGAAAAGGTTCATAGCTAGCACTAGATTTTACTTCTGGGATGAACCGTACTTGTTTAAACGAGGGCCAGATCAGATTATCCGAAGATGTGTTCCAGAATACGAGCAAGGAGATATTTTGAGATTTTGCCACGAGCGCGAGTGTGGAGGACATTATAGTGGTAAGAAAACAATGTTGAAAATTCTCCAAAGCGGATTCTATTGGACAACCTTGGCAAAGGATTCTTATGAATTTTGTTTAAGGTGTGATAGATGCCAAAGGTCGGGAAACATCGGAAAAAGGGAGGAGATGCCATTGAATAGTGAGCATGTGATCGAGTTGTTTGATGTATGGGGGTTAGATTTTATGGGGCCTTTTGTTACTTCCCATGGTTACAACTTTATCTTGGTGGCGGTGGATTATGTATCTAAGTGGGTGGAAGCAATCCCTACTAGAACAAATGATAGTCACGTGGTTGTTGGATTCATCAAGGAATGTATCTTCGCAAGGTTTGGAACACCAAGGGCAATAATAAGTGATGGCGGAAGTCATTTTTGTAATAGAGTCTTCAAGGCCTTATTGAAGAAATATGGGGTTCGGCACAAAGTGGCAACTCCATACCACCCTCAAACCTCGGGACAAGTGGAGGTGAGTAACCGGCACATTAAACAAATACTAGAGAAAATTGTCAACGGGACTAGGAAAGATTGGGCATCTAAACTGAGTGATGCATTGTGGGCATACAGGACAGCATACAAATCCCCAATAGGAATGAGTCCTTTTCGGATAGTATTTGGGAAAGCATGTCATTTACCGGTGGAGCTTGAGTACAACGCTTTATGGGCTATTCGGAAGCTAAACCTAGACCTTGACAAAGCGGGAGAGGAAAGGAAGCTACAACTTAGTGAGCTTGAGGAGTTCCGTTTGGAGGCCTATGAGAGCGCTAGGCTTTATAAGGAAAGGACCAAATTCTACCATGATAAGAAGTTAAGAAGAAAGGTTTTCCATCCGGGAATGTTAGTACTCCTATTTGAGTCCCGTTTGAGGTTATTTCCGGGTAAGCTTAAGTCAAGATGGACAGGACCTTATAGAGTTGTGCAAGTGTTTGTTCATGGCGCCGTTGAAATTGAGAGTTTGAAAAGGAGCGATAGGTTTAAGGTGAATGGCCATAGGTTGAAGCCGTATAGGGGAGGAGACCCAACTTGGGAGCCTGTTTCAAATGAAGAATTGACTGATCCGATTGGGTAACGATTGCTCTTCCTTTTTGCTTAAGTAGTTTTGATTTTCATATGCTTTTAATTTTCGCATTTCTTTTCCTTTAGTCTTTATTTCTCATTTTTGCCTTTATTTTGTTTCCGCATAGAATAAGGGTGTGAATTGGATTTTGGTAGTGGATTTAGGACATTTGTGCTTCTTTGCTATATGTGTTGTTGGAATTTTGTGTATGAATATTTGGAGGGCAATATGCCGGATGATGGGATATTTTGTTTTGCTCATGCTTGTTGGGTTATTGCTTGAAACTTAGTGGGTTGCGCTTGTTGTTTATTTTCCACCTTTGAACATTGAGGACAATGTCAAATTTAGGTTTGGGGGTGCTTTTGCGCAACACCATGATGCTTGGTTTTCGAAAGAATTGTGTGCCAAAATTTTCAAAAATTTTTGCGATATTGCCATATTTAAGCATGCTTTGCTTGTGGAGATTGTTCTTTACATGATGTAGTGAGGAATTGTGCATGTTTGTGAGTGTTTGGTTTAGATTAACACCATGCCACTTAGGGTGTCATTGAACAAAATGCGCTAATCTTTTTCTCTTAATGTTGAGTGAATGATCAAATTTGCTTGAAGGCTAAGAATTAATAGTGGAGATTCCCGTGAGGATCACAAACACAGCCTTTTAAAAGCATACGTTGAGTTGTAAACATTCACTCTTTAAACACTCACTCTAAACACTCATACAAGCATGTTTTGGTCTCATTTGCTCTAAATGTTGTTTGCCATAGAATATTATGGTCTGCTTGTGGATGCCTTATTTTGCTTAATGGACGAATCTTTAGAAATGATTTTAGGCGATGCATGTGAAAACCTTTTTGGCCTAAACACTTCCAACCACTTGAATATGTGTGCTCCCAAGCCCCTTTGAAGCCAAACACATTTGAAGCATTTCTTTCATAAACCACATCTACATGAACCTTATAGCCTTAAAATACTTGACCTACCTTGACCAAACGATTCGCTAAGGCTTAGGAACTCAATGTAAAATTTTGAATGTATAAATATAAGGTGTGTACCAAGGCATGTGAATGTGTGTAGGAGTCTTGCAAAGCAAGAAATGTTTGAAAATGAAAAAGAAAACAAAAGCTTGTAAAGAATGAGAAAAGAAAAGAAAAGAAAGAAAAGAAATGAAGAGCATGAAAAGAAAAGAATTGGCAAGAAAAGAAAAGCAAAGAAAAAGTAATAAAGAAATTAGGCACAAAGGGCCTAGAAAAGGAAGAGAAGTAATTGAGCTACTCAAGTTGAAAATAGGAGTAGCATACACATGTGTAATTGTGAGCCTGGACACCTTAAAGTGTGAACATATGTGGGAATCTTGTGGAACTTAAAGAATTAGAATGTATGCCTTAATGAAATCATTAGGTCCCTTGATATCCATTTCTTCCATTCTTTGTTTCACCATAACCTTAGGCCCCATTACAACCAAAGAAAAGACCTTCATGATCTTTAGGATTGTCCATTTTGTACAATTTGGTTGATGCATGTTCTTTCTAATTCATGGCTTGCAATTCCATTCATGAGATCACTTTTCAGAAAATTGCGTTTTAATGTTTAGCATGTGCAATCAATTTGTTGCCATAACATGAACTCATATTGCACATGCTCATATTTGAGTGAACCTAGGAGTCTTGGAGAAAAGAAGAGAGAATCCGGTGAGATTTAGTATCAAAGCGAATTACATTCTAAACTAATAGCACCTTTGCTTTGAAGCTTTGGCATTTTGAATGTAAGATCGCATTGCGTACAATTATGTCTAAGGTGGCACGTTTTTGATCATAACTATACACGCTCTTGCATGTTTAAATCCTCACCATGGCATAACTGTTTTAATCTCTTCATTTTGGCTTCGCACATTGATCATTTGAAGTAAAAACCTTTGAAATATCTCTATGCATGTTTTTGGGGGTGTGCTTGTTATTATGTTTGCTCGAGGACTAGCAAAAGATTGGTTTGGGGGTATTTGATCAAGCCAAAATTGGTATGATTTTGGCCCTCATTTCCGTTTCTTTTTGCTTGATTCTCGGGCATTTCCCCGTATTTAATGTTGTTAAATTGAGTGTTTCAGGTTTTATTAGGTTTCAGAAGCAATTGAGATAAAGGTGGAGGACTTGTGCAAAAATGTCTCACAAATGAGAAGAACAGAGCATTTTCGCCACATGGGCAATGGAGGTCGCCACTTGAGCGCCATGGCGACAGAAGAGTTCCCAAAAGCATCAAAAGGTCGCCACTTGGGCGCCACTTGAGCGCCATGGCGACAGAAGGTCACAAAAACAATCAGGTGTGGTCGCCACTTGGGGTCGCTCTGGCGACCTCCCTTGCAAGTGGCGACCTAGTGCACTCAAGGCATGGTCGCCACTTATGGTCGCCAGAGCGACCTTGATGCACAAAGGGCGACCTCTTCACTTTTCCAAGGTCGCCACTTATGGTCGCCAGAGCGACCTTGATGCACAAAGAGCGACCTCTTCACATTTCCAAGGTCGCCACTTATGGTCGCCAGAGCGACCTTGATGCACAAAGAGCGACCTCTACACATTTTGGTCATGTTCGCCACTTGACAAAGAGCGAGAAAGATGGTTTTCAGAGCGACCTTTTCATCTAACCGTTTTACGCTCCATGGTCGCCATAGCGACCAAATAGCGACCAAGGCTCCACATCAGCGAATCAAGTCGTTACCAGTACATGTCCATGAGTGAGTATATATATGAGCGTCTCTTCACTTTCAAAGTATCGAAAATCAGAGAGAAAATTGTAAGAATTCATTTCAGATCTAGATCAACTTCCATGGCACATTTTTCATCATCCTCCATTTCTCTCCTTGAACTCATCTAATCCATCCAACCCTCAACACAAAACCTTGATTACTTCACTACATCATTCCTCATCCCACCATTTTCTCCACCAAAATCCTTAGTAACTTTCCACCAAAACACCCACATTCCAAGACATTTCCTCAACCTCCATTCGTTGCATCTAGGAGCATAGAGGAGAAGAAGGATTGAGCTTAAAGAAGGTGACCCAAGGGTTATTTCCTTATCATTTACTTCTTTTCATTTATTGCAATTATGTGTAACTAAACCCCTAATCTAGGGGATAGATTTGAGGAACAATTGGTTGTGGGTTTAGTCTAGCGTGTAATGAATCTCTTATGTGTTCTATTCATTCAATTTAATCAGATTTCATTCATTATAATTGACTTGTATATCACTTGTTGATTGCTATCTTGAGTGGAATAATTTGTTATATATTCACATGTGGATTGACAACCTTTGTGTGATTAAGAACCCATTGGATAGGATAGATTAGTGGTGGGTATATCAACCCCACTAATCTAAGCCTCTAAGTGGTTAACATAATGAGATTGGTACATTAATGATGCTAGTAGCTTACCCACATCCAAGTGTTAATCAATCTATTCCCTAGTTCTCTCATTAATTGATTTTATCACTATTCTTATCAAGGTGTTGAGTATTCTATTTTTCATAACATTTTTGTGTATTTTCATTTGAGTAGTTTAGCATTGGTGGCTTTAGAAACCACACATTTATCAAACTCTATGATTTGTTTTATTGTTCTAAGATCAGTCAATTTATCTAATTAACACTCCATTCCCTGTGGAACGAACTTGCTCACTATTTTTCTATCAAATCACATTTTAAAAGGATTAAGTGGCTTTAAAAGAGTTTTCAAGAATCAACCAAAAACTATTATTTTTACTATTTTGTTGAGTACACAAACGACCTCATCAGAAGTGTGGAGAGAGAAAAGTACAAAGAGAATAACATAAATGATTAACTAAGGGCAATTTTGGTAGTTCACCATAATTGGTGCATTTTAAACTTAACTTATTAAAGTACTGACTTTGTCACCAAATCAATTTTAAAATGTGACATTTTCCACCAATTCCACTTTAATTATATCAATGGTATAATGATATTTTAATTAAGCTATTGAGAGTTATATTTTATAAGCCAGGAACAATTAAAATATTATTTTTAATTATGCATACTGTTAAGAATAGGCATAGGTTTTGCAACAAAATAAAATATGTTTTACACTCTTTAATTATGTAATTGAAATGAAAATAGGAAGAAAATTAAATTGATTTGGTTATAAATAATTTTCTAGATATAAAATAGACATGTTACGTTTTAATTAGTTAATGTCTATTTTATTTGTATCATTACTTTTAACACCAAACAGTATCACATTTTATTGAAAAGTATTAGATGCGGGATTCCACACTTTTTCTTGTGCGAGATTCCTACTGATATTAATTAAAGATTGCGTGACCTACAATATTAGTTTCTGTTTTGCCCCGCCCCCCACCCCCCCAAGCCAAAATCCTGGCTTCGCCTCTGAATATAGTTATAGGTATTCTTATTATTTATTTATTTTTAAGTTGTAGTAGCAAACAAGATGCATAACTCTTTTTCAAAAATATTTATAGTATCAAATTAATATTTTAGTTGACATTATTCGTCATAAAATTAAATTCGGAGAGGTTTTCAATGACTAAATAATGTTTTAGAATATAATAAATGAGAGGGATCAAGGGACACAATTTTTGACACAAGATTTGATACAATTTTCAGCCATCGGATCCATGAGATTTGGATGGCTCAGATTTAATAAATTGATGATTTATTTTTATTTTTTTGCTATTTTATTATTCTTCTTTATCTATCATTAATTTATTTACTTTTCTCTCTCGTATTATCACTTTCCTAATTAATATTTCCTCTTCCAATTTATAATTCTTCTTCCCCTGCCTTGCGTTTTTTTTTTCCTCTTCCATGTTTATTTTCTCTTTTCTTTCTCATGATATATCATCTGCATATTTAAATCACTGAAAACAGGAGAGAAAAGAATCATGAAAAATTGCTAAATAAATTTGTAATAAACAAGAAACAAGTTTGGATGTGACTAACTAGAATGACAAAATGTTTGAATTTTTCCATCCGCGGGAAGCCAGGAACCAAGTGTGTTGCATATTGATATTTGAAAATCTGTCTCCATTAGTAGCCTGTAAAAGGGAAAATATTTATAAAATTTAACTAAAGCAAATTCCATCAATTAAATATTTTTATATTTTTATATTAAAATGTTCAATGTTGCAGCTATCAGTCTATGTAACATTTTGATATTAATTAGATTAATTAAAAAAAGGCAAGACAGGGAAAGAGGAAATATTAATTAGATTTTAATTAGGAAAGTTAATCTATGAGAGGGGAGGGAAAAGAAAATAAATTAATGATAGAAAAAGAGAATTTAAAAATAAATAAATAATCGTCAATTTATTAAATCTAAGCCAGCCAAATCTCATGGATCTGATGAAATACTTGATTTTACTTGTATTCAATATATTAATGTATTTATTGTTACAGCATAAAATGTAAAAATATTTGTTTTGATCACACTATTCCATATTCTCCCCAAAGATTTGATGTAATTGCATATATATACAACTTTTGCCTATAATTGCACAAATATTCTTCACCGTTAATTGGCTTTCGTCAACTCTAACGGTTAACCATTTCTTTTACATAAAATGATTAAAATACCCCCATTTACTTATTTTAAGCTAATAAATAAAAATAAAAATAAAAATCCATCGTTATTCATATTTACTCTTTGATTTTCTTTTGTTTTCCATGCATTTTCTTGACCCTAAATACCGTCCTTCGGATCATGAGAATCTTTCATGTGTTTGGAATTACAGTCATCAAATTTACCCTCAATCCATGACATTTAAACAAAATCTAGATCACGATCTTACACTTTCCCTGGTTCTTACATGCATTTACAATGAAAGATAAATATTAGTAGTTTTTGTACCATGATCAGATTGTGCATTATTATTATAGCATAAATTAGATAAACGAAGCAAGATAATTTTAGCACTCAATACGGAGGAGAGGAGTAGATCTCCCCCTCCATGCATAAATGCATCGAGGAGATTGAGGCATCCTCCATGCAATAGGAGGCCAAAGACAGTCTTCATCGCCGGTATTGGAAGTGGTCGCATATTTCTTAAATTAAAAATTTGTTTTTTACTTGGCATCTTTTCATATATAAATAGCCTTATAATTATAGTGCTTTCTACATTTGTCCATCTCCCATGGTTTTTTTTAATATCAAATTTTTCACTTTTTGGATAAAAATATCCTTAATGAATTTTTGAAAACAATAAATAAATAAATAAAAGGAATTTTTTTTTTTTTTTTTTTACCGACAAATCTCCATTGGAGATCCAATAGACAACCAACAATGTTGGTAAAAATAAATATTCAGTTCTTCTTTTTGAATGGATGTTCGCAGACCTCCCTTGGAGGTCAATGCACCTCCAACTATATAGGCATGTGATCTACAAGAAAAAAATATATATATTGTTTTTTTGGGTGTTTGCGCATATATCTTTAAAGAAATAAATTTTGGCGTGTTTCTTATTAAACTCGCTAGCGTTTTTTAGTTTGTATTAACTAAACTGACGTGTTTAAAAGGGTTCAAAATTTAAATGTCACCATTTGGACCTGTTTTTGGGAGAATGTCACCAAGTTACTAATTTAAGTTTAAAAGGCACCAATTAAGGTGACCAAACAAAAATACCCTCATTTGTCAGTTTGTGTCCTTTTCAAACGTTGAAAAAAGAAACCCTAGAGAGAGAAAAGGCGAGGCGCAACAGTCCCAAATGCGACTGAAATTTTGACGGCGAAGTCACCGGCGACAGCGATACAGTAACGATGTCGAAGAGAACTCACGGCTGAACTCGAAGGACAGTGGTAAGTTTATTATTCTTACGCGTTTTTGTTGTTGAAAAGTTTATCTATGCTTGATGTTGGATAGCATTCTCATCATGTAGATTAGGTTTGATTTTATTTGTGGTTGATTATGTTTGTATGATGAGATGAGGTTTTAGGTTAGGGTTTTAGTTTCTAAAAAGAGTTGTTTTGAAGACGATGAAGTTCTAGGTTATCGTGAGTTTTTGAATTGTTACCGTGACTTTTTGAACTGTACCCGTGACTTTTTGAACTATTTTCGTGAGTTTTTGTACTGTTTCCGAGCCTTTTTACTAGACCCATGCCTTTTCGAGCCTTTTCATACACTCCCGTGACTTTTAATACATTTCCCGTGACTTTTAATACACTTCCCGTGACTTTTAATATACACTTGCCATCGTGACTTTTAATACACTTCCCGTGACTTTTAATATACACTTGCCATCGTGACTTTTCATACTCTTTCCGTGAGTTTTCATACACTTTCATGTGACTTTTCATACTCTTTCCGTGACTTTTCATACTCTTTCCGTGACTTTTCTTATACTTTCCCGTGACTTTTCATACTGTTTCTGTGAGTTTTCATACACTTTCCCGTGACTTTTCATACTCTTTCCGTGACTTTTCATACTCTTTCCGTGACTTTTCAAACACTTTTCCGTGACTTTTTATACTCTTTCCGTGACTTTTCATACACTTTCCTGTGACTTTTCATAATGTTTCCGTGACTTTTCATACATCTTCCCGTGACTTTTCATACATTTTCATGAACTTATATGCTTTTTTTCTATGAATATGCAGATGAGGAATGACGAGGATTTTTTTAAAACCCCAAAGGCAGATTGGTTCAAGGGAAAAATTACTCGGCATGACCATTTTGATGACCTTAAAGATATTGACAACGCACTTAACGGTGTACCTGAACATCTGAAGATTGAAGACCGGCGTCAGTACACTGAGTCGTGTTTTGGTCATTTCCTTCAGATGCATCGTGAGAATAATTTTTCGGCCGGGATTGTCCATCGGCTACTTTTGCGCGAGTTGCATCATAATGGGCCGGAATATGAGATGAGATTTTTGTTAGGTAAGCATTTGGTCCGGTTCTCGAAGGTTGAGTTCTGTTTAATCACCGGTTTGAAGTTCGGAGTCATTCCCGACACGACGAGGTATGATATGGTACAGAATGGCATACACCAGCGGTACTTTCAAGGTCGAGAGATCAAGATTGAAGAGTTGAGAGTGGTGCTGCGGAACGGTATTTTTTAAAAGCAGTATGATGCGGTGAAGCTTTGCTTACTGTTTATTCTGAACTAGATATTGATAGGGTTCAACGAGAGAGAAAAAGTTCAAGTATGGCAGTTTCGCCTAGTCGAGGACATGGACGTTTTTTATGCGTTCCCGTGGGGTGCACACGTGTATAGGCGGTCTATTTTTTGTTTCAAGCGGGCGTTAGATGGTCCATGGCGGCGGTTGGTAGAAAAATGGCAAACAGAGGGCAAGGACCTTGATGTACGCAACACCAAGCTGATGTATAACATATACGGTCTACCGCATGCACTGTTGGTGAGAATTTTGAATTTGAATTTGTACTGTAATTGTAGTTTATTTTATATGACTGATGTATTTACTTCTTATCGTACTTTTTTATTACGCAGATATTTGCCTTTGAGGTTATCCACGAGCTTGGCAGTACTCAATGTGGGACTCGTCGGCTAATCGAGATACCCCCCCCCCCCCCTCCCATGTATTCTGAAATGGGAATTGAGTCAGTGACCTTGGGCGAAAAAGCTGGATGGCATTTTTACAAAAAGGGTAAGTATTGATGTTGTTAATGAAAATAGTTATTAGTATGTATACAATGACAATGATCTAACTCCGATTTCAGATGTTTGCGCGGCCTGCACTAGTGCCGACGGCTGAGGAGAGGGCTCAACGGTACTACGAAGGCATAGACCTGGGAGATAGTCTGTATGATGTCGATGTCGATGTCGATGTCGCTGATATACATGGTCACCTCCCGGATCCTGAACGAGATAGCACTGCACGACCCAGTGATATGGAGGGACTGTTTTCTAGACCCAATGATACGGAGGGTCCAATTTTTGGACGCAGTGATATGGAGGGTTCGTATTCCTAACGTATTGATACGGAGGGTTCAGAACCTAAGGGTAAGGGTGGCGGTGGCGGTGGCGGTGGCGGTGGCGGTGGCGGTGGTGGTGGCGGTGGCAGTGGCGGTGGCAGTGGCAGTGGCAGTGGCAGCGGCAGTGGGTGTAGGCGGGTACGATTTACTTTGCCCAGACAGCCTAGACCTGGAGGTGATTCAGACCCGGAGAATCGCAGTGGGAGTCCTCGGAGGCGTAGGCTGGTACAATTGACCTTGCCTAGATAGCCTCGACCTGGAAGTGATTCACGAAGAGGTGATGCACAGGTGCGTAAAAATATTAATACCGCATTATTTAATTTCAATCGACCGAATGATTTTAGTACTAAAGGTGTGCGAAATCCTTTCAGAACTGGGACCGTAAAATCGCTGAAGTGATGGATGCAGTTTGATCTTTAAGGGAGGATGTGATAGATGCTGTCCGAAAGAGTGATGACAGGCGAGATACGCAGCATCGAGAGTTGGTGGATATGATCCGAGTGCTACAGGATTTGAGGTCACACTCCCGTATGGATGATCCACCATCTGATGACCGACCATTCGATGACCATCACGAAGGCTTTAGTCCCACAGATAGGACAGGTACTGATCCGGATAGGACAGACCCAGGGAGCAGACGTGAGCAGCCACCTACTACGGACACAGTATCCGATCAGCAGGGTCATGATGCGACTAAAAGAGAGGAGGTGCCCGGTAGTACAAAGATAGCAGCATTGGAGCTAGTACCTCCTCCGGTTTTACTTAACAGGGCTGCTAGTACAGAGATAGCAGCATTGGAGTTAGTGCCTTCTCAGGTTTTACTTGACAATGCTGCTAGTATAGAGATAGCAGTATTGGAGCAGGTACCTCCTTTGGTTTTACCTGACAGAGCTGCTAGTATAGAGATAGCACAAGTACAGCAGGTACCTCCTCCGATTTTACCTGACAGAGCTGCTACTACAGAGATAGCACTAGTGCAGCAGGAACCTCCTCCGATTTTACCTGACAGAGCTGCTACTACCTTGCCGCTGCGAGTGCGTGTGAACATGGTAAAAGGTCCATTTGGAATTTGTTGCATGTGCAAGTCTTTCGGACTAAGTTAACCGTGAACTGTTTTCCCTTGTATTTGAAGGAATATATGTTCCAGTCAACTAGATTTATAGTCATATAACCACACTTCTCGACACGTTTCAGGATCACAAGATGTGCTGCGTCAGTCAATCGATGACGCATGGCCTGTGCAGCTGCATAACGATCATGAAACCACTTTTGTACCATATTCCTAATGAACTCTGCTAATGTCATCAGTGGCAGTTGCCGTGCGAATTTTAGGCATAAGTTTATGCACTCTGCAACATTTGTGGTCATCATCTTGTACCTTCTTTGGGGACAATGTACGCGGGACCACTTGTGTGGACCGGCAGCAATGGCATAATCGAATGCAGCCTTGTGCAGTTTATGTAACTCCTCCATATGGCGATTATACTTGATTTCACTATACGACCTAGCTGCATTATCCATTATTTTGTCAACATCCTTTCTGTGGAAACGCTTATTCATATTTTCACCAAAATGTCAGCAACATATGGTATGGGTTGCATAAGGGAACACTTTAGAAATCCCTGCTTCAAAGCTTGCATGACGATCGGAAATGAAAACCAGATCATCTAGATGACCAAGGGCACCCCTCAAGCATTCCAAAAACCACTCCCATGAAAGGTTGTTTTCTGAGTCACTGTACCCAAAAGTTATTGGATACACCTGTTCGTTTCCATCTTGTGCAGTTGCAACAAACATTGTACCCCCGAATCTTCCTTTCAAATGGGTACCATCAACTACAATCACTGGACGCATACATCTCCGAAAACCTCTAATTGAGGACCCTAACGACATGAAAAGTAGAGAAATTTACCATCGTCTGCGCACTGTAAGTCAGTGATTGTGCCAGGATTTTACTGTTCCATAACGTATGCAAAATATGGCAGCAATTGGAAAGTTTCTTCATGCGTTCCATAGGTCAATGACAATGCATATTACAGGGAATCATGTGCCTTACCGTACATGATTTGGATTCCATTTATTGTTTTCATATCGGTAATTACGTCCTTGGAATGCATGAGACGACCATCGTGTTGTTGAAGTCTAGGTGCAATGACTTCTCCGATTATGACTGCACTAGCTTGTCGGTGGCGATCGTGAATCTCCTCTAAGGGACAACTGTGTTCGTTGACAAAACTTCTGACTTGGAAGTAAGTTCCTTCATCTCTCCTCGCCGCTCTTAATTTCCACGTACAGTCATCAATGATGCAAACCAGATGTAAAGTTGTCTTATTGGACCTTTTCACCTTCCATTCAAAGTTTTGCCGCATTGCAAAATTGCCAACTAGCCTCTTCAAATCCTTTTTACTTGGAAAAAATTGACCTTTATAAATCATGGTTCTAGGTTCTTGCGCTGCCAATGTGCTGCTTTCACTAACACCAAATGAGTATGAATCTGCTCCGGGAATAACCCACATGGTCATATTATCGGAATCGAATGCAGTTACATTATGCCGGACCTTGGAAGTCCCAGGCATATCAGGTGTACTGACTCCTTGTACACGTCGTCCACGTGTTTCAATTTTTGTAGGCTCTTCATCCACATTTTGTAGATCATGACCATGCTCATTGTACTGCTCATCATTCATCTGAATTCCACAGCCGAACACATCCGCGTTGAGGTTCAACTACAGCTGCATGGTCGACCACTACCGGTGGGATAACACCCATGTTTTCCTCACCTTCGGTGCCACTCCTTTGTGTAAACACTTGATTGCTACCGCTAAGGATTCAAATTGTTGGCAATTTTCATGAGGAGGAATATCATTCCCTATCACTGTCCTCTCAGTTACATTGACACATACTTGAGGGATCACTCGATCTTCCTCTAGCATAAACTGAACATCATCATCATTTCTTATAAATGTGTGACATGTAGTGCCAAGAACAATTGATATTGATGACAGATCAACATTGAATTTGTTTACATCATATTTCACAATGTTATGCACGATCGCCACTAATTCTTCATAAGTTATATTCTTTGACACATACATGCCCTGGTTATCAGATCCAATAAATCTCTGACTTCCGTCAGGTAATTGCTCCCATCGACCGTTGTAAGGTATTACTATTCTAACCCGATTCATGATACTGTCAAACTAATCATCACAAACCATTAATAAAAACCCAGGACTGCAAAATATTTTCACATATTACATTTACAAAGGCTCAGATAAGGATATGGAAAAGGCTCGGACAATAAGTGAAAACGCTCGGGTAAGACATCAAAAGGCTTAGGGAAGGCTTGGGGGAGGCTTGGGGGAGTCAAGAAAAGGCATGGATTAGACATGAAAAGGCATGGATAAGACATGAAAAGTCACGAGTAAGACAATAAAAGTCACGGGTAAGACATGAAAAGGCTCGGATAGGGAAGACAAGAAAAGTCACAGGTAAGACAAGAAAAGTCACAGGTAATTCATGTTTACAGATCTTACAAAGTCACGGGTAATTCATGTTTACAGAGCTTACAAACTACTCAGAAACCATATTAAAAGGAACAAATTAAAATGTGAACAAATTAAAACAAGAAAGTTCAAGATATGTTACCTTATTTGACTGAAGGACGTGGGTTCTTTATAAGTTGAATAAGAAATTCCAGAGAGGGAGAGTAGCTGAGTTAACACTACTGTCTGATAGTTTGTTTTTTTTTCAAGTGTGGAGAGAGGAAAGTACAAAGGGAATAACATAAATGATTAACGTGGGGGCAATTTTGGTAGTTCACAATAATAGGTGCCTTTTAAACTTAACTTATTAAACTAGTGACTTTCTCACCACATCAGTTTTAAAAGGTGACATTTCTCACCATTTCCACGTGTTTAAAAAGAAAAGTTTTTTTAAAAAAAAAAATTGTTAAACATAATAAGTTTTTTTTTATTAAACACGCTAGATTTTTTTTTTTATTAAACAAAAATTATTATCATTAAACATGCTAATATCGTGTGTAATAAAAAAAGTTAAGAGTTAATTTTAATTTTTTTTTGAACTCATAAATAGGGATGGCAATGGGTCGGGTTCAGATCGGGTCCTACTGGACCCAGACCTAGACCCGCCAAATATTTTGAGACCCAGACCCAATTATTTTTACGGGTTTGGGTTTGGTCTAGAACCGCGGACCCGCGGCACAACAATTGATCAAATAATGTGTTCACAATTTTTTCCCCTATTTTGTCTATTATCGAATGAATTACATATTTGTATTGTTTATTTACTTTTGGATTTATGAATGAGATCTATTTCTCTCTCCCTCTCCCATCTCATTCCAACTAAATTTTAATTCTATCTCTCTTTCTCTTTCTTTTTTCTCTTTCTTCTAGCTTTTATTTAACTTTTTCCAGAAATATTCTTCATCAGCTCATTCCAGAAACTTCAACCATCGTGCACATTCAAAGAACCCGGACCCGATTGTGTCTTTTACGGCTTGAGTTTTACGGTGCACATAAAAAGCGTGTCGTAAATGTTATCATTCACGACGTGCACACAAATGCACATCGTAATTGTGATGCATAATTTCTCAAAGATGGTGCGCATTTGAAGAACGCCATAAAAAAGAGATTATTTACAACACGCATATGAGGAACGCCATAAAAAAAAGATTATTTACGGCATGCATTTTAGGAACGCCGTAAAAAGAGATTATTTATGGCACGCATATGAGGAACGCCATAAAAAGTGAATGACTATTTACGGCATTAAGTGCAAGTCGTAATTGTGATGCATAATTTCTCAAAAACGGCGCGCATTTGAAGAACGCCATAAATATATATATATATATTTACGGCACACATATGAGGAACACCATAAAACGATATTATTTACAACACGCATATGAGGAACGCCGTAAAAAAGAGATTATTTACGGCGCGCATTTGAGGAACGCCGTAAAATAGGATTATTTACGGCGCACATATAAGGAACGCCATAAAAAAGAGATTATTTACGGCGCGCATATGAGGAACGCCGTAAAAAGTGAATGACTATTTATGGCATTAAGTGCAAGTCGTAATTGTGATGTATAATTTCTCAAAGACGGGGCGCATTTGAATAGCGTCGTAAAAAAGAGATTATTTACGGCACGCATATGAGGAATGCCGTAAAAACGATATTACTTATGGCACGCATATGAGGAACGCCGTAAAAAAGTAAAAAAGAGATTATTTACGGCGCACATTTGAGGAACGCCGTAAAATAGGATTATTTACGGTGCACATATGAGGAACACCGTAAAAAAATAGATTATTTACGGCGTGCATTTGTGGAATGCCATAAAAAAAAAAAAAAAAAAAAAGATTATTTATGACGTGCATTTAAAGAACACCATAAAAAATGATTATTTACGACTTACCTATTGCGTGTTTTTCCCAAAATGATGCAATATATGGATCATTTTTTTCGTCCAAAGTGGTTCTCTATCGTGATAAATTTTGTTTTTTTCCCAATAAGTTCTTCATAAGGTTCAATAACTATTAATCTTGAGCGGTTTTCAATTATTTAAAAAAAAAGAACCAAACCGTCGAAACCGAAACCGGAACTGAAACCGTTGGTTCCGAATCAAAAACCGAAACCGCTAGTTCCAAATCGAAAATCTGAACCACCGGTTCCGAATCGAGAACCGAAACCAAGGTCATGTCTACTTTCGAGTACGATTAATGATTGACCCTTTGATCTGACAATATATGATTTTAACAAAATAGTTTAATTAAATATTATAATAAATGTTTTTTAGTATCAATTTGTTTATCATATAAAAATAAAATTTAAATTAGTGGAATCGATCTACAAATAAAACTTTGATTGAAAAATAATCAATAAAATTTTAATAACAAGTAGAGGTTATATATAAAAATTATGCATTTGGTAGCACAATCAAAGTAGTAGCAGCAAGGTGAATAAGGCTTGGCTTGGTTTACTCATGAGTGCTGAGTTCAACACTCCATGAGAACACCATTTAATTGTGTGTGGACACAGGTGGGTCGTGGGTCATGGGTCGTGCATGGCGGGTGGGTGGCTGTAGGGTCATAAATAATTTTTTTTAATACATATTTACGGCATGTTTAGTACGCCGTAAAAAAGAAATCATTCACGACATACAGCTGAATACCGTAAAAGGGGTCATTTACGGCGTTCTTTGGGCGTCGTAAAAGGGGTCATTCACGACATATAGCTTGAATGCCGTAAAAAGTGTCATTTACGGCGTTCTTTGGGCATCGTAAAAGGGGTCATTTACGGCATTTTTCAAATGTTCTTAACGGTGCGTTTTGTACGCCGTAATTGAGGGATATCATTCACTATGTCATCTAATACGGCTTGCAGATGAACGCCGTAAATAGTCATTTACGGCGTTTTTTGCACGCCATAAAAGACTATTTACGGCGTTTTTTGCACGCCGTAAAAGACTCAATCTGTTGTAGTGAACCTCCTTTCATGGATCAAACACAATAGGATTTTTATTTTTGGATTAATAAAGTTTTTTTATTATTATTAACAACGCCCAGGTTTTTTTTGGATTAAACATGCTCTTGTGTAATAAATAATAATAATAATAATAATAAACTTAGAAATAGTTTTTTTTTTTTTTTTTTTTTTTTGAAAACTAATAGATCTCCATAGATTAAACACGTTAGGGGTTTTTTGGATTAAACACACTAATAGCTTCTAAAAAATAAAAATAAATATAAATAAATAAATAAATAACTTAGAATTTTTTTATCTTGAAACTCATAGACAGCTTCCATGGAAAGAGGTCCGTAATAATTTTTTTTTTTTTAAATATCATTTTAAAAAGGAGTAAAACAAAGTAAAGGGGTAGTTTTGTTAATTCAAGAAAAAACATTATAGAAACAATAAAAACATTGAAGGTTGACAAATTTAGAAAGTGTCTCGTTTATTAGTTTATATGACTATTTCCAACTATTTATTTGGAAGATTAAATTTATCAATTCCCAATAAGTTTAGGCTATGTTTGGTATGCGGGATTGGATTGGACTATTTCATGGGATTTGATTGGATTGAGATAAGAGTAGGATTAGATGGGATTGAATTGGATTGGATTGGACAAAATTAATACTATGGTGTGCAATCGATCGGATCTACAATTGATTTGAGTCGTTGAGGTGGGCACTAGAAACCTGAAAAACAAGGGGAAAAGAGAGTGATGGCAAACCACAGAAGGGGGTGTTCCCTTAGGGGAACTCTCCGATGCTCAAGTCAGTATATTGTTTGATGAGTGAATTGAAATTGAAAAGAGTTTAGAGTGACAAATTGTTGTGCTCGATATATTGAATCGAGCTATTTTTTAATATAGTTGGATCGATAATGGATATCGATGGATCTTATGGGTCGATGTCTAGAGAGGGGTCCTTGGACTTGACGTTGGTCAATCAATGATTAGGTCGATGTTGTATATTAATGACTTTTGAAGGATCGATGCCCAAAAGGTTCCTTGACTTGACGTTGGTCGATCGATAAGGTTAATCTTTACTGGAATATGAAACTGCAATAATGAAAGGAGAGAATTGCAGAGCTAAGTTGAGAGAGCTTTCGGGTATGAGTTGAGAAAATCAAGACCCCCTCCTCTAAGAAGGGGTTTGGTTTTTATAGTGAAGCCCTGGAGCCTTCACCACTCGTGCTCTTTATGAGAGCGTGGATCTCTGGCCCTTAATTGTCCGTTTTGATTTATTTGAATCTGGCAATAAAGGTATTGTCAGACGTTGGGATTTACGTAACGTCTGACATGATTGTGGATATTTAAGGTGTTTCTAACCACTTATTTAGCTTGATCAGATGCCTTGATGGGTTAGGCCTAGTTTTGGGCCTGTTTGGTAGATCCATGTTGGTTTTATTATTTTGGCCTCTCTATGGGCCTTTTTATAAAACTCAAATAGGCCTGAGGCACGTTTTTATCCTTCATTTAATTGTGGGTCTGTCTATTGGGCTATAGGTCTGTATTTTGAGCACTACAGCTTATCCCCCACTCTTCTAGCTTGAAGCCTTTAAGTTAGAGAGTTGATGAGTTGAATTTGAGGTTGATAGTTTATATCAAGCGAGATCAAAGGCCTACTAGTCGTTTTTCGAGTATCAAGCGAGATCTTGTCGATGTTTGAAAATATATAAACGTGTGTCTAATACTACATGTTAACAAGAAAATATCAAAGGGGGTGAAATTCCAATCAACACAAGATATGTACTATCAAGATAGAAGAATAGTATTGTTTTATTGATAAGTAGTACAAATTTGGATGATACAATTATTGGGGGTTTAGGTATGGAGTTCTAACAAAATAGGCGATGGTAATCTCGTGCTAGTTGATAAGTGGAAAAACTGTAATCAAATTTTCGAACCCCCCTCTTTCGAGAGTCTTGTAATATTTATAGGTCCTTTTTCTTGCTATCCACTCTGTAAAATCAGCCAATCAATTTAGCAATCAAAGGGACGTTAATGGTGGCCTCGTTTAGGCACGAGAATGATCCCAAAATCAAGTGATTTACTTTCCTTCTTGGCGATATTGACAGTGTTGACCAATCCCATTTTAAATGGAGTTTCATAGATGGCGGGAAGGTCAACTTTCCTTATGTTCAGATGTTGATGCGTACTGTTATTCTTGTAGAATCGTCCTGGTCCCTTGGTGTACCGGTCCCCCTTCCCTAGATAGCCTTCTTTTCTGATATATCATAATCCTTAATGCTTGGTAAACCGGTCATATAAGGGAATCACAATACCAAGGTATAGCACGTCACTGGATTATGGTACTAGTATTCCCTAAGTATCAAGGAACCGAGATGGTGTGGTAGCGAGGTCTTCTGGACCTTGACTTCAATGTTTCCTGGTACCTGGGGATCTAGGTGACCCCAATCCTGATCTCGATTCACAAATGGCGTATCTAAGCATACCGGTCTTGGCTTCTTCCCGGGGTAGCTGGATGCTTTCTGTAGTGTCATTCTACTTCATGTGATATTGGCAAGGATGAAAAATTCTCTTTGGATCCCTGCCTTTTTAGGCAGTTAACACAACCTAGAAGGGGGATGAATGAGTTGTTAATCAATTACTTACCATCTTTTTTGATTAGTCAATATTAACAACATAACCCAATGCAAACGTACAACAAAAAATCAAATAACACTTGATTTTTACATGGAAACCTTCGACAAGGAAAAACCACGGGACTAGCCACGTTAGCCACTTGAGCCACAGTAATCCACTATAAGAAAACATGGTTACACCCTCAAGTGATACACGGACTCTCACTCTAGACAACCTCAGGCTATAGACACTACCACTTACCACTCTTAATTCAATCCCTAGTGATATCCCTTGATCCACTACTCTTGGCGTGAGCACTTCCTAATCTACCCGCAGGCCTTTTATAGCGGTACTTGGAAATGCTTGCCAACCAATCCTTTGGTTGCAAGAATTCACTTGCTTATGCAATTTCACCTAGAAACCACAGGACTTTGACTCTTGAAGAGAATTAAAAGTCTAAGTGAATGTGTAAATGATGCACAAATGCAAAGAGTGCTAGACTAAACACTAGATGTTTAATTAGATGTTAAGATGCAAATCTAATAACCTAATTATCAAACAAACCTACATGCACATACATGAGGTCTCAATTAGTTGTAGAGATTCTAACAACCTAGTTGTCAATTAAATGCACATGAACATTCAATAGAGTTTGACTAGATAAATAAACATTAATCTATCAACCTAATCAACAATCAATTTCATAAGAATATTCAAGGCTTAGCTATTTATGCAAAACAACTTAATCATGCAAGCTATCACAAACAAACCCCAAACATGTCATAACTTCACTAGATATGTAATTAATGTGAAGATTTGCTAACCTAAGTAATAAAAGGCATGTCTTGATTAAATAGAACAATAAATGAGATGAGTTGTTTGGTCTACTTACCAAGTAAAGACATTAATGAAGACTCGTGCTTGAATGATGCTAGAGATGCAAGATGAAGATGGGTTCTGGGGTTTAGAGAGTAAAAGAATGAAGCTTAGAAGCTTTCTCTCTCTAAGAGAACTCTTTCTCTTTCTAAGATCTGAATTTTTGAGTTCTAGGTCAAAATGGGGAAGAAGAGAAAGCTTATAAAGAAGCCCTAGTGAAACTACATCGTTTTGGGAAAATAGGGCAAATATCAGTGCAGTGTAGTGCACGGGTCCATTAAGATGGTATGGACCTGCACCGTTACTAGCACATCGAGACTAGAAAAATCATTGAAAATGACTTCGCTGGTGATTGCATGGGTAGGGACCCGTGCATTACCCGTGCACTGGCAAATCAACACAATAACCTGATTTCCAAACGGATCAAAACAAGACCAAACGACATCCAAACCTTTCGTATGATATACCGTTGGAAAGGTATGGAAGTCTACTTTCTATTTCATTTTACAAAATGAGGTTTCTATGTCTGTAGAAAGATATATGGTCAAAAGAGTGACCAAAGGTCAAATATGGATAACAACAAAATGTCCAAAACTCATGGTATAAGACTCTGTGACCAAAGACCAAACCAAAAGAAGAATAAGACCTTCTAAAATGGTCACTCATCGCACTAAGATAAGCAAACCATCGAGCATGTGCTAACGTTTCCGATCAATCATCGAGAAACGAATTACATCACACAAAACCTCACTTCAGTCTAAGAATGAAGTGCAAGTGTGATGGGTGCAATGGATAGACACATATAAACAATTATAACACAAATGCAAGATGAACAAAGCATGCATGAAGTGTGTGTGTGCACCTAAACTCTTAAAGAGGCAAAGTCTAGTGAATATACCTTTCGCTCTTAAAGTCACGGAAATGTTTGAAAGCTTGCCTTGATAATCATCAAGAAGACCTAAGCTACCCATTACACAATCATCTCCAATGTGGTTTATCATGAAATAAGTCAATCACAAAATAAAGGTCCTTACAATGTTTTTTGGAGGTCGATGATAACTACTGGTTAGGTCGACATCTCGTATCGAGTCATTCTTATGATACTCTAAGATAGTTGTTTTTAAAAAAAAAAAACACTAAGGGTGGTCAATTAATGATCAATATCGAGCACTTCAACGTAGTGGAGTTTGTAAGTTTTGAGCTCCTTATGTTTGAGTTCACGGAGTTAAGCCCAACCCTTATTTCGATTTTGGAGTTTTCTAGGGCTGATGTGGCGTCACTAGGTGGGCACATTTATTGAAAATGTGAAATTTTTTGGAATTCGAACTGACGCCTTTTGAGTTTCAATGATGATAGGGGTCTTTTCGAAGGACGTTAGTTGAAGCGACGTGCCCTGCATCATTGCAACATGTATCACCTAAAGTCTTTATATTTCAAGTTTCCCCAGATTTATTGAAAGACTTTTTACTCTAGTTTTTGCTCTGATGAAAAAAAAATCTTCATTGATTTACAGAAGTTTGCATATGTTTGAAGAGATTTTCAAGTAAATCCTCATCTACTTTACTAGTTTTTGGTGAGTTTTCTTTGTTTCTTTTCTTTTGTACTTGTTCCATTGCCTTTTAATGCATTTTAACTTCGGTTTCTACTATTTTTTTCCCTCTTGTAGAACCTTACTTTCTTCATGTTCTTGGTTGTTCTTCAATAGATTTTTTATTTTTCGTTTTGTATGGGATTCTTTTTGATGAATTTGTTTGTAGAGGATAACACTTATAGGAAATAGAGTTGTTATTCAAAATATCGAGCATTGACTTCTAAACAACACTTAGACCTGATGGAGCAATACTCCATAGTCGGGGGGGAGGGGGGTTCGAGTATAGATTGGTGAGCCGAGTCGTAGTCAGAGGCACAGTGTATGGATCGAGCTTAGACATCTATAACGAGGTTGCCTAGCTATAGGAGACCGGGCTATACCAGGTATCTACCATAACTAGTTCCTAGTTATACTGGAACCAGTCGTCACGGGTCCGGTCATAACACATGATAAGCATATAGGTGACATATCAAGTTAACAGTTTGATGAAGAACTATGATCGATTATGCATTTAAAAGAAGGGTTCTAGTCATGATTCTCATTTATCATTTTTAATTGATTACACTTCTCACAAAGGACTCTCTCTCTCTCTCTCTCTCTCTCTCTCTCACTCAATCTCTCTATCGATGCCATGTAGGGTTCCTACTTATGAAACAAGTCATTCTATAGTAGAAAATTGCACAATAATGGTCTCTCACTTGAAACCAGTCGTTCTTTAGTAAGACTACTCGTTTCTTTACTCTCCAAGAACTAACCCTTAACTCTTCTCGAGCTGGAGTATTTATAGGGTGCCTTGGATGTGGTAGGTAAGGAAGATCACCATTCTTTTGCACTGGGATAGTGGTGGTATGTGCCCCGGAGGGCTATGATTGCTCCAACTGCACCCTAGTGCTAACTAGAAGGTTAAATAAGTAGGTGGGAGAATTCTCTTTTAGGCGGGATCATCGTTGGGGAATCCCCACCATTCCTTTGTTTCGATCACAGGAGAGGCACATACCTTAGAGGGTCCGAATGGGCACACCTATGCCCTAGGGTCTATGTAGGTGTTTCGTATGTGACTGTGTGGCATGTTCTTCGATCTTGGTTAGCTAAAGGCATTTGAGCTAGCTGGAGATGTCGCTTTCATTCGTGGGGAGAGTTGGGAGACAGTGCCAACATCTATCACGCTGCCACTGTCGAACGCTCCTTCCCACCATTTCCCTTATCTGCTTAAGAGCTTTTTTGCATCTATTCTGCCTACTAGAACTCAGGTTCCTCTTTGGTGATTGATGGGGTTAACATTGGGTAGAGCCGAGTTGGACCATCATTGAAACGTCAACGCTAGGCGGTAGAGCATGATCTAGGCCGTTGATTCTTACCCTTCCTTTCTTTTGATAACTGGCTGAATTTAATACCCACCCACCAACTGTCATTTGCTAGGGTTCCTTCTTTAGTCGAGTTAGTTCATTTCCTAGGGCTTGCATCAGCCATTGACTAGCCCTCTAGTGATCTTGGTTGCCACTCTAGAATGCTCTTCAATATTTAAGGCATACTAGTTCATTTGGAGTAGTTTAGGACCCCTAGGTAGCTCTTTCTTCCTTAGGATCCTTCCCTACTAGGTGAGTCACTTCGACATATGTAACTAGAGCAGGCCAAGTCGTCATAGCGCGTTGGTTGGCTCCGGTTGTACCGGGGATCCCGGTATTTTTTTAGGACCGATATTGGGGGACAAAGTAGACTTGCGCCAAGCCTGACTATAAGGATTCTCATATTGATTGGCTTATTTCGTGGACAAACCACATATTGGGGTTTGTTTTGTAAGGGTAGCTTAGAATGCCCTTTTCAAGACCTCAAGGTGACAAGCACTCCAAAGGTATATCTCTAGTGCTTATTTTCCATTGAAGAGATTTAGTAGCACACACTCACTTAGCATATTCTTGTATGTGTGCATTCTCTTCACATGTCACTTTCACACACATCACTTTCACACATGCACTTTTATGAATTGTATCTTGTTGTGTGTTTATGTCTTGTAATTCGTTTTCCATAGTTGTTCGGAAACGTCCGCACTTGCACATAAGTGTGCTTGGTTTTACGCGAAGACCACTCTTGGTGATTGTCTTGGCTTTCTCCTTGGATTCACCACTTTTGATGAATCGACGGTTAGATCGACGGCTTTGGCCGCCGAATGAAACCGTCGTTTTGGACCAGAGGTCTCTGGTCTGATTATGTGGTTGTGATCAGTGGCCACGACCACCAATCTGAAATTGCCAATCATACCTGATGCATTTATTGTTCTCCGGTTTGGTTCTATGGTTAATTCGGTGGTTTTGAAACCGCCAAATGAAACCACCGTTTCTCCCCTATTTCTCTCAGGACGAATTCGACGGTCATAATCAACGGCCTGGCCGCCGAATGAAACCATCGATCATGCAGTTCAAGGGCAAACTTGTCTTTTTCATGTGCCCTATTCTTGATGCCTATAAATAGACCATCTTCTCTATCTCTAAACTTAGTTCATTGACTCTTAAGAACCCTAAACTTAAAAAAGAGACACTTGAGAGAAAATCCATCAAGAACTCACCTTTAAACACTCAAAGCATTCATTTTGATTCATCAAGTTCATCTAGGATCATCCATGGTTAGTTTTGCATCATCACAACTTGCTTGGTAAGATTTTGACTAACTTCATCTAATTTTAGTTTCTTTCTTGTCAAGCCATCTCTTTATTTCCTTGTATGTTTTATGTTCACATGCTAGATACAAGATAGAGATTGTTTGTGATGAATATGATTGAGTGTTGTATTGTGATAGCTATCTAGGTTTTGCTCAATCTTGATTAGCTAAGCTTTATGATATGTCATTTAGCTTTTGATATCTAGGATTGATTTCATTGATATATCATCATCCTAGATAAGCATATAGGGTTGCCTTGCTCTTATTGCATTTTGAGTATTCATATATTCACATAGGCTTGTTATCTCTTCTTTGAGAAGTAAGACTTGTGTAGCTTCCGGGATTAAGTTGCGTAAACCACAAGCAATTGGACTAGGTTCACTCATACCGGGATTAGGTAGGTGTGTGATTACTTTCGGGATTAGGTTGTAATCTTTCTCACATTTAGTGGATTCGAGGTTCGAGTGTGGCTCACTTAATAGTTTGTGGTTTTTCCCGTGAGGGTTTCCACGTAAATATCAAGTGTCATTTAATATTTTCGCACCATATTACACTTGCTATAATTGTATTGACTATTAGGGGTATTTTCGTAATCTTGTCTATTAACGAAAATTGGGTAAAATCGGATAAAATCTATTCACCCCCCCCCCCCCCCTTCTGATTAATATTGTACACACCGTAATTTGTTTCACTGACTGTATCGAGACTGGAACAATCCTTAGTAGAGCGGGGATTTTTAGGTCCAGTCCAGTCCTGCTATGTTTTACCAAGAAAAGTGTTTCTTTAATTCTTTGGCCATTTTTGGTGGTTAACAGGAGCTGTTAGTTTGTGTACATGTCGACCTATGGCTTAAATTGTTGTGATCACCCTATTTAGTATAGTTCGATCTCTTTAACCTTAGGTTTAAATGGTCATGGACATGGTCGCCCTGTTTATGGTAGTTTGATCTCCTCGTGCTTAATTGGGTTTTTCTTATTCGATAGCATTTGGAGCTATATCAAGTCAAAGCGAAGACTCATTGAACCCATCGTTGACAAGGATGATCGATGACTATCAAGGCGACCCGAGTGAAGTCGACCTCATCTTGTTAGATTTGGGATCTGACTCAGACCACCATGACGGGGTGATTGTTGTGAGGCCTCCTGCTGACTCGAGTGTAGGTGAAGTTAGAGTTAATATAACAAAGATTATAGTAGTGGGTCGTTTGGCGACGCTTAACGAGTTAAACATTGAACTACCATCGACCTCTAAGGGTGAAGCCGGAAGGTTTCTATCTGACAACCCTATATCAAAATTGTCGTATCAAGATGTCAAGAAGTTGGAGTTTGAGCTAGGAATTCCAGCTTCAATCAATTTAAGGTGGTAGCACCCTTCTACCCTGTTTTGCTCGTTTGAAATGTTTCATCGATCGTCCAACCTTCTATATACATGCTAGTCACGCATGTAATACTTCTGCGGTTGTGTTTGAGGTCGATAGTTTACCTCGTCTTCTTCCCACTTAATCTGAGTCCAAGCTTTTGCCAGTACATCCTCCATCGTTCGACATGGGTACTTAGTTAGCTCCTTGTACAGGTCCGAGTCATACTGCAGTCCTTTCCTTAAAGTAGAAATAGCGGTAGCAAGATTACAGTTAAGGATCAATACATTTTCTTTATTGAATCGACCTACGTAGTCACGTAGTTGCTCTCCTCTTCGTTAGGTAACGGTGTAGAGGTCATCTAATTGCTTCTTCAATTTTCTACTACTTGTGAATTGTTCGACAAAAGTGTCGGTCAACTGGGCAAATGAACTGATCGAGACATTTGGCAGATTGGTATATCACTAGAGCGTAGGACATATAAGTTCCTCAAGTTTGATTGACTTGTTTCACTGACAAACCACAATTGGGGTTTGAAATGTAACAGGTAGTTTAGGTGTTGGTGATCAAGCTTAAAGGCCGTCTCAAGACCTCAAGTTGATAAGCACTCCAAAGGTATATCACTTGTGCTTAGTTTTCACTGAAGAGATTTAGTTGCACACACACACTTTTCATATTTGCATATATGCTCATTGCTCTTGTATGCATTCTTTTCACATTTCACACTTGCACTTCTTTGTTGTATCTTGTTATGTGTTAGTGTGTCTAGTAATTCGTTTCTCAAAGTTTGTTCGGAAACATCTGCTTATGCATGATGGTGTGTTTGGTTCAGCGCGAAGATCGCCTTAGGGGAATGCTCTTGGATTCTCTTTTAGTTTCACCACAATTGGTGAAATAGCGGTTTGATCAGCGGCATTGACTGCTGAATGAAACCACTGTTTGAGTCCAGAAGGTTTTAGAGTAGATCTGCGATTATGATCGACAGCCCCGACCTCCGATGAGACCTAATTGATTTAAATATCTCGGTCTCAAATCGACGATTGTAATCGACAGCCATGAAACCGTCGATTGAAACCGTCATTGATCCCCTGTTCTCTCGGGTTCAATTCAGCGGTTATGATCGGCGATTAGTGGCCATCGAATGAAACCACCGATCGATGTGTTTTAGGGGCAGACTTGTCTTTTCACCAAGCCTTTTGATGCTCTCTATAAATACATAATTATGTCACTCTCTTTCATGAAGGTCTTTGACATTAAGAACCCTAAAGAGATATTAAGAGAGACTTGAGATAATTACTTGAGAGAAAAAAGCATAAAGACTGCATCTTTAATTCTCTAAACTCATTTCCTTATGCATAATCATCATCTAAACATCATCTAGGGTCATCTAGCATTTGCTAATGCATGGGTCTTCTTCAATACACATGTTATGGTACGTTGAACACTAATTTCATCTAATCTTAGTGTTTTAACTTAGCAATTTATCTCATTGATAACTTGTATGCTTTTAGATTAATTTCTACTTACAAGATTGAGATTATGTGTTGATTGATTGAGTTGTTTTGTGATAGCTTGGATTTCATGTTTATATAAATCTAGCTAATTTATCTCATTAAAATGATTGAGATTGTTTGTGATAGCTGTTGTATCTAGGATTAGTTATCCTTCACATAGCTAAGTTGTATGCCATGACATATAGCAAAGTTTAATATCTATGATTGATTTTATTGTCATCATTTAATCCTAGATAAGCATTTAGTGTAACCTAGAATTAATTGCATATTGGATATCATTGCATATTCACATAGGTTCGTATTGATGTCTTCTTGAGAATTAAGTCTTGTGTGACTAGGTTGCTTAGTGCACAAGCAATTGGTCAAGTGCCACTGTAAAAGGCCTGCGAGTAAATTAGGTGGTGCTCACGCCAAGAGTAGTGGATCAGGGGATATCACTAGAGATTGAACCAAGAGTGGCGAACGGTAGTGTCCATAGCCTGAGGTTGTCTAGGGTGAGAGTCAGAGTATAGCTTGAGGGTGTAACCGTCTTTTCATATAGTGGATTTCGGTGACCGTGTGTGGCTAGCATGATAGCTCGTGGTTTTTCCATATTGAGGGTTTCCACGTAAAAATCAAGTGTTATTTAATTTCCGCATTTCATACTTGATTTTATTGTTGATTGAATTGGGTTATTTTTGTAATATTGACTAATCCAAAAAAATTGGTAATAATCGAATTAACAACTCATTCATCCCTCTCTAGGTTATTTTTAGACACGCCGCTATATTCTTTTCAGGATCTATGAGGCTCGAACCGAACCCCTTGCACATGCAAGCCTCCCTTTAATCTATGGAGATCGCTATTATAAACATCCGCTATTTGTATTAGGCGATATGGTCGTCCGAATCAGTCATTCTGTCATATTGCTTCATGTTCGGGAAATTGAATCCTTGGCCTTTCCACGAGCGCGATCTCATCCACGAAAAAAGAGTCAGCAAAGCTATTCACTGTACTTCGTTTGATAGGGGCAGGCACTCATGGGATCCTTCGGATCATAGCCTCCATATCTGCAAACCTCCATGTAACCTTAGGATCAGAAAATATGGGATTCAATTTTACCATTTCGTTGTTTGTGGGGTATCATTGGTTTGAATCTTTGTGTTCCAAAACAGGGTTGACGGATTGGCTGAAGTGGTGTTTACATTTGTCGCCAGTAGTGGTTCGTTGAGATCGACAAGTAGATCCTTCTACACCCTTGTAGTTTGATCCTCTCGCCGTCTCGTGCTTTGTTCTAGATCTTCAGTCAGCTCGTGTGATCAATTGTTGTCGATTTGAATTTGTTCTGGTACAAGCTGCATATTGTTGGATAACAGATCGAGCTTTCCTTGTAACTCCAAGTTCTTAACTCGAACTTCTTTGTCTCTTTTTCGAGGCTCTGCAACTGAGTTGCATTTTTCGTCATTTGAGCTACAAAAGCTGCAAGTCGTGCCTCGATATCTCCGGAGTCAGTCATCGTCTTCGATCGGAATCAAGATATGTATTCGATTAGGAAAATTGTCAGTGCCCTACGGTTGGCACCAAACTGTAGTCGATCGCCATAAAATATACTGATTTGAGTCGTCGAGGTGGGCATTGGCAACCTGAAGGAAAAAAAAAGGAAAAAGAGAGCAGTGGCGAACCATAGAAGGGGGTGTTCCCTTAGGGGGGACTCTCCGACACTCAAGTCAGTATATTGTTCGATGAGTGAATTGAAATTAAAAGGAGTTTAGAGTGACAAACTGTTGTGCTCGATATATTGAATCGAGCTATTTGTTGGTATGGTTGGATCGATAATGGATATCGATGGATCTTATAGGTCAATGTCCATAGAGGGGTCCTTAGTCTCGACGTTGGTCGATCAATGATTAGGTTGATGTTGTATTTCAATAACTTTTGAAGGATCAATGCCCGAGGGGGTTCATTGACTTGACGTTGGTCAATCGAGGATTGGGTCGATCGATCTCTGAGAACAATTAAGTCGATCTTTACTGGAATATGAAACTGAAATAAATGAAATGAGAGAATTGTGGAGCTAAGTTGAGAGAGCTTTCGCGTATGAGTTAAGAAAATGAAGACCCTCTTCTCTAAGAAGAGGTCTGGTTTTTATAGTGAAGCCCTAAAGCCTTCACCACTCATGCTCTTTATGATAGCGTGGTTCTCTGGCCCTTAATTACCCGTTTTGATTTATTTGAATCTGGCAATAAAGGTCTTGTTAGAAGTTGGGATTTGCATAACGTCTAACATGATTGTGATTATTTAAGGTGTTTTTGACCACGTGTTTAGCTTTGTCAGATGCCTTGATGGGTCAGGCCTAGTTTTGACCCCGTTTGATAGGTCCATTTTGGTTTTATTAATTTAGCCTCTCTTTGGGCTTTTTTATAATACTCAAATTGGCATGAGGTACTTTTTTATCCTCCATTTAATTTTAGGCATGTCTATTGGGTTGTAGGTCAGTATTTTGATCAGTAAATGCTGTTTTTGGAAAAATATGAGATTGAACTAAATTAAAACTATGTGTTGTTCGGTGAAACATGAGATTTAACTAAATATAATAATATTTTAATTTGATAATATTTTGAAATTGAATAATAAGTTATTGAAATATAATTTTTGAAGAAAATAATTTATAAATTATAAAAGTGACAATATCAAAAAATATTTTTAAAATATAGATTTATACTATTTTTAAATAAATTTAAATATTTTACAATTTTATAATTTGTTTAATTAATAAAAAAAAATCTTCATAAAAAAATTGGTGGGATTACGGTGGATCCAACGAGTTTAAATTCTTCAATCCCAGTACAAGGAATTAGAATTGAAATAACCTCAATCCCTAGTAATAGAATGAAAATTAAATAACAAATTATTAAAATAATTTTTTCGATAAAATAAATATTCACATCTATATATTATTAAATTAACAATATTTAAAATTAATTTTAATTAAAATTATAGGTTTATTTTGTTTTTAAACAAATTTAAATATTTTTAATTTTTACATTTATTTATTATTAAATTGTTTTAAAACAAAAACTAAAAAATAAACATAATCTTTCCTATGCATAATTAAATACATGATGGGTTTGCACAATCCCGCTCGGGATTGTAAAATCAATAAAGTGGGGCCATTGGATTAGACCATCTAATCTAGTGGTGGCACCAAACATTAGACATGATTGGAAATAGTCCAATCATGTCCAATCCTTTGTGCCAAACATGGCATTATTGTTTATGTCTATGTTTTCGTTTTGTGGACAAAAATGCTCTTGAATGAGTTTTATCATTAAAATTGAAAACGGCCAAAAAAATAGATATTTGTTGTAATTTTATGGCTTCCCCACCAAGCCTCTATAGTTGGCTTCTCCACCAAGCTTATATAGTTGGCTTCCCCACCAAGCCTCTATTGTAACTTCATCACTAAGCTACCGATTGCCTATATATATATGGCTTCTATTGTAACTGTTAGAGAGTTGATCAGCTGATGCTCTCACTTGATATCAATACAAATCAAAGCTATATCTCTTTCTCTCTCTCATCTCTCTTCTCTAATGTCCCTCATATTTCTTAATCATATTTCTTCATCTATTTCTTCAATTATTTAATAACACGTTATCAGCACGATTGTATGTAAGTAAAAGGGATCCCTGATGGGTGATTTACTTATATCCCAATATTCTTGATCTATATATATTTCCGTATACAAAATGGCTTATGCCGTCAACGGAACATATATATATATAGTTCTGGATTTATTCATTTATTCTATTTACATCTTAATATTCTGGATCTATTTATAGTTCCGTATACAATATGGCTTTTGCCGTCAACGGATCCTCTATATATAGTTTTGAATTTATTTATATTGTTTAAATATTTGCATCCATTTTTATGCACATAACAGGTGAGCTCAGCCTCCTGGAACTGTTTAAATATTAAGTATTTATTTTTATACAATATATGAGACTGGCTTATGCTGTGTCTCGGGACTGGCTTATGCTGTGTCTCAGGACTGGCTTTATGCTGTGTCTCCAGATAAACTGTTTAAATATTCAGTATTTATTTTTATGCAATATATGAGACTGGCTTATGCTGTGTCTCGGGACTGGCTTATACTGTGTCTTAGGACTGGCTTTATGCTGTGTCTCCAGATAAACTGTTTAAATATTCAGTATTTATTTTTATGCAATATATGAGACTGGCTTATATTGTGTCTCGGGACTGGCTTTTGCTGTGTCTCAGGACTGGCTTTATGCTATGTCTCCAGATAAACTGTTTAAATATTCAATATTTATTTTTATGCAATATATGAAATTGGCTAGACCGACTTACCAGAACTTAAAGTTTATGGAATTATGATATTTAAGTCGGCACGGTTTTGAAAACCGATGAGAACCTGGAGTTCTGGATCCAATATTATATTCATGAATGCCATAATTCATTATTTGGAACATGGGATTTCAAATCCATTCAGAATCTGAAGTTTTCTGAATTTTATATATGAACTTACAGTTCATGATCGAACCGGAAGTTCGAAGAATTAATATAATCTATGATTTTATTTTATCACATATATATAAAGTGATATATTTACATATCATTCATTTGACAAAAAGGATTTACACATCCAACAGGATGTTGTGACTATCGTAAAAGAGATTTAAGATCCTAAACGTATAATGAAATTGAAAATAATATTTTATTCATTTCATACATGCTTGATGCTCAAGAAGAGCAATATTCAGAGAATAATCTACACATCCAACAGGATGTTGTGAGTATCATAAAAGGGATTTAAAATCCTAACGTATCATTCATTTGAGACAAGGGGGGTGTTATAAATAAAATGAATTTCCACCACCTCTCCTTTGTTGACTTGTTCCACCACCTAAGTGTCAAAGTACTCTCTACTTGATCTCCTTGCTTTTGTCATGATTATCATCCACGTGGGAGCTTGGTTTGATTTTGCTTAATCTCAAGTAAATTCCTCATTTTCTCTTCTTTATTTTGTTACTGATACTTTTACCAGCTCTCATCTCACTCATAGTTCATTTAAATTATTTGTTACTTCATTTCATCTCATTTACAATACGTATTTGTGATTTTGACAAAATTTTGGGTCAATTTCTAATTACCAAAAACTTATTGGTCCAGTTTACAATTTTCAAAGAGTTTTTGGGTGATTTATAATTAATAAAAAATTTTAAGGGACCTTTCCATGATTTTACAAAATTAGGGGTAGTTTTGTAATTTCTCTTTAAAAAAAAAAAAAAAAGGATGAGGGGGAATTATTATCATTTCAGATGAGATATAAAATGGCATTACAAATAATATCCATAAAGTTCCTAGAAGGGAAAATATATGTTTTGCCGATAGTGTAAAGACTTGTACATTTCTGCAGAGTTAGAAATATTTAACAAATTTGACTTTGTTGAGAGCAAATGTTATTTATGTATCAGGTCCAACGGATCTGATAACAAGATCGTGGCTCTAAGCTCTGGAAGAGCCACGATCTTGTTATCAAACAGTACTAAATTTTATGGATTTAACTTTGCTGAGAGCAAATATTAATGCTATATAAGGTCCAACGGATCTAATAGAAAGCTCTGGAAGAGCCACGATATTGTTATCAAACAATACTAAATTATGTATTAATGATACTTGATATCATTCAATATCATTCAAGAACAACATAAAAAAATAAATAAATAAATAAACAATATGCTTAGTTCAATGGCGTTTAAAGTTAATACCAGATCAAATCTAGCGGATCTGATGGATCTTATTAAAGGCTTTATAAGAGCCATAATCTTATTATCAGATGATATTCAATTAAGTATCAATGATACTTTATTTCATTCAAGCAGAACATAAACGAAATTTGTTTAGATCAAAGACATATACTTTATTATTGTCATATTGAGACCAAGAATAATAAAGAATGTTGAATATCTGTGCGTAATTCAGGCCAGAAGCTGATTATAGAAAAGTTGATTTCTTTATCATCCGGATTATATTGCTGATCAGAAAAGGGATGTATATGGATATATTCATCCATCAAATAAACCATTATATTCTAAAGTTGGTTTTGAATCCCCATCATTCAAGAGGGTATATGTGGATATGTTCATCCACCAAATGAATCCTTCCATTTTATGATACTGATTGATACATCTATGTGATGGTCACAAGTTTGTGTATTATCAAACGTCTCCAGTTGAGATCGACGTTCAATATCCAGCTTTTCACATGTACTCATAATCAGGATGGATCAGTAGAATCGCTTATCAAACGTCTCCAGGTAAATACGAGAACTTTATTATTTCGATTTAGTTACCAATTTCTATATGGGACATTCTATATTATATGTTGATGCATTCATCCATGACTCACTATCTATCATCGGTATTTACCATTACAACTTGTAATTGGTCATTGAATTGCTCACATTTTAAAGATATTTTGATTGTGTAGTATATCACTATATCTCCCTATTGCATCTTTGGTATGATCTAAGATAAGAATTCTATATCATTATGAGATTAGTATTTATTTTGATCAGTCTTCCAATTAGATTATTTAAACTTCTGATAGTTTATATTTTTACGCACAATCTGTATATCATTATATTGATTAATTTCCAAATGGAAAGTTTCTTCAGAAAGAGTAAATGAAAAGTTACTCTTATACAAAATAGAGATACCAGTTCGGTTCTCTCTCTATATAAATGTGTCTCATTCCAATCTTTGTATCACTCAAATACGAAAGATAATTGATCATCAGATTATTATTAATCTGTTACATGATATATTAAAGGTAACATGATTTTTACAAGTTGTCATCTCATAAACCCCGACCGGGTGATTGTTCTTAAAGAATGATCAGAGTAAATGACAACAAATAAATCATCTGATGTATATCATAAGCTTATGGACCTTTTTGAAAGGAATTATTATCAGAATCCAAAAGTAAACAAAACTTGAGTTATAAATAAATCCACTTTCTCTAAATCAACTCTATAAGAGTCTGATATATCTAAAGAGACACAAGTCTATGAAATGATTAAATCCATTTAAATGGAAGAAATCTCAACAGAGATACAACTATATTGAAATTAAGAAAATTTCTATAAAATCCATATAGTGACTAAATCCATTGAAATGAAACAAATCTCAACAGAGATTCAAATATATTGAAATTGAGAAAATTTCTTTAAATCATATAAGAGAAATGTGGAATCATAAAGAAACAATCATTGATGATGTATTTTTATACATAGTAGCGCTACTGAAATTATAAATGATAATTATGATATTCATAATATCAATGATTGTATACAAAAGGCATGATTGACTTAAGTGAAATGAAACAATTCAAGAAGAATTGACTTCATATGCCAAACATAAAGTATTTAGACCAATAGTATTCCAGACACCTGGAGATGTCAAACTAGTTGGATACTAATGAGTCTTTATACAGAAAACGTAATGAGAAAAACGAGATCGTGAGATATGAGGCACGACTCATAGTACAAGGTTTCTCGTAGAAACTTGGTATTCAATAGTGACGAATACAATTACGTTTCAAATTTTTGATAAATTTGGTTGCCTTTACAAGGCTTGAAATACGTCATCTAGACATAGTAATCATTTATCTATATGATTCACTCAATGCAGATATTCATAATCCTGGAAGGATTTAAAAAGCTAGAAGCATGTAAATCGAGATCTCGTAATCGGTATTTGATGAACATACAAAAACCCTTATATGGATTAAAAATAATCTGGACGGATGTGGTATAACCGTCTTAGTGAATATCTGATAAAATAAGGGTATAATAATTATATTATATACCCAAGTGTCTTCGCAAAGCAATTAGAATCCGAATTCACTATATTCACAACATATGTTGATGATATGAATTTAATTGGAACTCTTGGAAAGCTCTTGAATTTTTGGTAAATGAGTTTAAAAATGAAAGACATAGGAAAGGAAATATTGTCTCGACCTGAAGGGCGAGCATATATCAAATGGAATATTTGTCCATCAATCAAAATATGTTGAAAAGATTCTGAAAAGATTCCATATGGGTATTACTTCATAAAGCAAGTCTTTGCTTATACTCCCTCCAATCATTTATGATGTTATTTCATTTCATGAAATAAACATCTATATACCCCAGTTTAGCAATCCAAAAGATTGTTTTAAAAGAACTTTTATGAGGGGGAGTGTCCCATCAGGGGGGGCATATCAAATGAAGTATATTAGTTATTTTGGGGCATATGTGCATTGTACTCTTTTTCCTTTCAATCAGGTTTTTGTCCCATTGGGTTTTCCTGATAAAGGTTTTAATGAGGCAATTCTCTAAGCACACCCAAAAATCTTTTGATCCATAAAGATCATCATAAATATTACATTAATCTAGTTGATCATCGTAAATATGTTGTCTTGATCAAGAAGATCATTGTAAATATTACTTTGATCTTGCTAATCATCGTATATATGTTACATTGATCCAAAAAAAAATCATCATAAATATTACTTTGATCCAACAGATCAATGGATATCATTGCTATGGTTTTTATCCCACTGGGTTTTTTCTTAGCAAAGTATAAATGTGAACACAGTTTTTAAAGAAAACATTAATTCTAAACATATATACACTGTACTCTTTTTCCCTTCGATCAGGTTTTGTCCCACTGGGTTTTCCTGACAAGGTTTTTAACGAGACAGTTTTGAGGACATCCAACACCATAAGATCTAGAAGATCTTTGTATATATTTTACTGAGTTTTTGTCCCACCGGATTTTTCTTAGAAAATTAAAAGTACGAGTGGTGGGAAATCCAAGGGGGAGTGTTGTAATTTTATGGCTTCCCCACCAAGCCTCTATTGTAACTTCATCACTAAGCTACTGATTGCCTATATATATATATGGCTTCTATTGTAACTGTTAGAGAGTTGATCAGCTGATGCTCTCACTTGATATCAATACAAATCAAAGCTATATCTCTTTCTCTCTCTCTCATCTCTCTTCTCTAATGTCTCTCATATTTCTTAATCATATTTCTTCATCTATTTCTTCAATTATTTAATAACAATATTGACATAAAGAGAGAAAGTTATAAGTTAAAGAGAAAATTAGAAGAGAGAAAGTTATTAGTTTGTATTGAGAAAATTGTAAGAGAGAGAAAGTTGGGAGTGAGAGAGATAAATTTGTTTTCTAATTATTTATAATAATTTTATTAAAAAATAATTAATAAATATTAACAGAAGGGCAGTTTGTTACTTTCCATCTGAAAGATAATACCATCGTTAACTTCGACAGTCAAAGCTCAAGTCAAGGTACTTTGTCGTAATTTGTGAGAAACTCATCTATGGTTCTGATTTGGGTAAAAATTAGGGTCCCTGAATCTAAGTTTCCCTTGTTTAATATGAATGCCCCTTGTACTTGTATTTTTCTTTTTATCTTTGGTACAAGATATCTTGCGATTCTTTTTCGTTATATATCTAAAAAAAAAAATTCACTTTGGTGTCCGCTCTTAAAGGTTTTTATTATAAATTTTTTATTAAAAAAAAAAAGTCATTACATTAATTTATTTAATATATCTAATATTCAGATATTCTACAAGTATCAAAGGTTCAATAAAACCAAATTATTTAATTCTTAAAAATATAAACTATAAGAAAGTCATGGAGACAACCGATTCAAAATTCTAAAAGGAAAAAAAGAAGATAATAATTATAATAAAAATAAATAAATATGAGACAAGGAAGCTGAAAGTTTGGCTTGTTTGAAATGTTGAAAATTAAGTTGGATGTATATGTCCTAGTTAAACAATTTATGATGACAAATAAGTTTGGTTGTGGTGATAACACATCTAATAATTAGAGAGAGAATTTTCATAGTTGTAAGTTGAATGAGTTTTGGTAGTTGTATGTTAACGACGTTCACATGAATATTGCTCCCCCCACTTATATCTATCACTGCAAATTTGGTCCACTTCTTTCATTTTTGATGTTGACTTATCAGTTATCACTTCCTATTTTTTCAGTTATCCCTTCAAATTTATTGCACTAATTTTACAATTAATCAACCATTAGTTTCAACTTTCAATGGTGCCATAAGCACCATTCACTAATGAAATAATGAACACAAAATTGCATGTTTTAAAGATAATTAAGTTTATGTATTTTATATATGGCTCGTAATTAAGTGTCAATATTTAAATAAATGATAAATAGATTTTTTATTTATCAGTTCGTCCTGACAATAAATATATCAGAACGAAGAATGTAGACTATATGATTTGCGCATTTTGACTCAAAGTGTATTATACACTTGTCTAAACTTCTCCATAATCTATGGTCCATATTATTCGTTCTAATAGACGAACTGATAATAGAGAGAATTATCGATGAACTAGTAAATAATCCCATGAAGAAGAAATGACAAAATTTGTATTTACAAAGCAGAAATAATGCTCCTCGACAAGCGAATCTTTTTCTCGAATGACTAAAGATTATTGATGGATACGTTCTTCTTTTATTAAGCTATTATTATAACATAAATTTGTATTAATTTCTTGGACAGTTTTGTTTTTTCATCTGCGGATCAAATTTACCCCAAATTAATTAACCAGTTACTTGGTTTGTGTGGTTTTATTCAAATTGAACATTAAGGGTGACTTGACTTGACATTTCTTTCTTGTTTGCAGTTGTTGTTGTTGTTGTTGTTAGGTTAACCCCACATGTAGATGTCTCACTTTGAGTGGTGTGGGGCTAGTTTCCCTTGATAGATAGCCAATGTTATTCATTTTCCAAGTGGTCCTCACTCCTCATCACTCTCTCTCAAGTCTCAACAACAAGTACTCTTCCTCTTTGGCTTTGTTTAAAACAAGTACTCTCCTATGTTTTGTGTTTTTATCTTCTTTTTGTAGTACATCCCCACTTCAACTTACTTACTTTTCTTCTATTTTTTCAATACCACTAGTCCACTACTCTACTTTTCTTATTGGTGGATATCAAATAATTAAAAGCATTCCCTTGGAATACTATTCATATTCTCTCAAATCTAATAATCTACTTCAGTTCACACTAGTTTTAACCAGTTTTAGGAAAACCCAAATCAATAATTTTTCACCCATTTTTGGATATCTTTGTTTGTTTGGAAAAGGTGGGTATGTATGCAATTATGCATGCATGATTATAGCTATCTAGCTACTTCAATCATATAACTCGAGTGGGACTTATTTGGTTGAGCAATTCCATCATCTATAATAATTAGCTTCTTTTTAGGCATCTATGAGATTAGTAAGAAAACCTAAATCAAGACTATTGATTGGAAATTTTAACTAACACATGAATTGGATAACCCCACAAAGAATTCTTGTTGCTCTTGGACTTTGTGGCCCAGCAACATAAGCAATTAATCATTCAGGAAATTATTTCCTTTTCAAGATAGTCAGATAGATGGGAGTGTCATTTATGCAACTATTTTTGGCACCGAATAGCTTGAATTTAAGCACTCCAATTATTGGCTTGGAACCAATTGCTTTATTTTATTACATCTTTTAACCTAAATGATGGACGATCAATTATTGATTAAGCACAAATTTATTTAAGAAATGATTTCTTAACTACTATACTATGTCCAACATCTATCAACCAATCTCCTCTGCCACCGTGCAAGAACCTCCACCGACAATTGAAATATACAGTAGAGGGATCTCTACCAGGGCGATGGAGATGGTCTCCACCTTTTTTTTCTTTTTTCTTTTTTCTTTTTTTATCTTTATTAAACAAATTTTATATTTTAAAATTGAAAATATGTAAATATAACATTGCAATATTTATTTTTGAATAATATTGTAATAGAAATGTATTTTATATGTTTTTAACTTTTCTTCTTTTCCAATCTTTTAAATAATTTCTAATTTTGTAACTTTTGATATTTTGACATTGTCTCAATGAAATAATATAAGGGTAAAATCAGAATAACAAAACATTTACAGGGTCTCAACAACATTTGTCAAATTTTCTTCTTTCATTAAATTAAATAAATAGAGTCAATTTTGTAATACTGAATTATTTATAAGGGCATACAAGTATTTTAGGTCATGGCAAAATAGAAGGGTATTTAAAAAAGTAATCGGTCAAAATAGTGTATTTTAGTCAAGTACTTTAAACAGAGGCAAATATGCTGAGTTCGAGTGTTAACTTTTTGGTCCTGATGCATTTTTAATAGAGTAATGCTACATTGCTCAAATTTGGTGTCAAAATGTGGTACCCAAATGATATGGCAATAATATAAACCATTCATTTAAATTATATTAAATTTGTGTAATTTAAATGAATGGTCTACATTGTTACCACATCATTTAGGCACCTGATTTAGACACTAAATTTGGATAATGTAGCATTACTCTTTTTAATAAGCTAGGGACCAAAAGAATTAATACGCATATATCGTGCAACAAATTAACAGTTGTTGAAATTTTAGGGACCAAAGTGCAATTCCCCAAGGATATGCATGCAATCATAACTCACAGTAAGTCTAGTGCCATTTCCCCTTATCAAAATAAAAATGATTTTAAGATCTATCACTTCATGATGAAGCTATAGGTTGTATATGTTTGAACTATTAAGGAGATGCAAATATGATTCAAGTTCTACCGGAATTTATGAGAGAAGCATAAATGAAAATATGGATAATTGAAGACACGCATAATTAATCCTTCATTCTTCATCAACAACGTGGCGTTTCGATTGTATATAATGTCCAGAAAAAATATAAAGTTATTTTGATATTTTCTGCCTATATGTTTAAATAATAAACAGATAAAAATCATATATCAATTCAACCAAGAACATTTTTACAAAAATTAAACCAATATAAACAAGTAAATGTACCTCTAACATTCTGTCTGCACTAACAGGGACTTGTAAATCTGGGAGTAATTTTCTGATAAGAAACTCAAGCAGCTATGGATGAGTTCATTTCATTAAGAACACGGTAATACGAATTGAAATCTGCAGTGTTATGAAAGTCAGGAATAAAATCTGAAAAAAATCTCAGAACTGCAGCCAGATGTTGCGAGTCATTTGAGGCAAAAGCAGCTTCCAAAAACAACGAGGGCCGGACGGTCGTAACCTGAAAAACGACTCACTCCTGTTAACAAGTTCTTGTCTCACTCCTGTTAACAAATTATTGTCTTCCTAAACTTACACAAATAGAGGTGCCAGCAAAATACACAACTGATGTAACATTTTGGGGTAGGACTATGATAAGTTAAAGTAATATCCAAATAATGTAACATCTATAAAGAGATAAGTTTCATGAAACAATTGGCAACGTTTATGATTTTAATATCTAAAGTGTTAATTAATTAATTCCTCAATCAACTTAGTAAGAATTACCTTGTGCTTCCACGCATAACGTAAAGCTTCACGATAATATCCATCTTGCATCAGTAATAACACATAGTCTTGATGTAGAGAGAGTTGTCTTAACATATCAAGACCCAGCTTCCTAGTTTGGATATTCTGCCGACCTGATTCTAGGAGCTGCAATGCGACTTCCTTCGAGGGTTCAAGAATCTACAAAAAATAGCTTCACAGTCAAATTCAAGAACAATTTAATCATTAAACATAGCAGATTAAGAATTTACTGTTTAACAGCCATATATAATAAAAGAGATACTTAACAACCTTGTTTATAATGAACAATCCTAGCTCTGCATATCGTTCATAGCGCGCCAGCAATTGTATAGTCAACACATAAAGACTTGGATGTATTTTGATCTTTTCCAAATTGGCACTGCACAAAAGAAACAGATAAAAACTCATGGCATCAAATTCAAACCCCAGCATTCCAACCCCAAAAATTACTCCAAATGTTTTTTGTGCTACCACTTATTTCTCCCATATCCTGAATTAGAGATGAAACTGAGTATCATTTTAAAACCAGGCATTGAGCTGGCTTCACAGGTCCTTTGTGCCAAACCAAGCAAGGTACAGTCTGTACATGCAGGTGAATTTATCTTCATCTTCAATCAGAACTATGGTTATGTTACATAATTTCTAAGTTCTACTTTATATTACTGACAGTGGTTTAAATTTACAACATTAACTGATTTTTATAATTCCATCACAATAACCTAGTTATTCCAATAGCTCTAGTAACATTAGTAAGCTAACTCCTGAATTTCGTAACCATATAATCCCCAGAATTTTGCTTAAGGCTGCCCCTTTTTTGGGTTAAACAGTCGGAAGAAACAGTAATCACAAAACCAGACAGCTCATTCAACTAGCAATCTTACTCTATCCGGGGAAGAAAAATTAGGTTTCTCGAATTGATACCAATTATATACATGGACTAAAACGTAGTAATAACTTAATTCAGTAATAAGCTAGCTTTGCATATAGATCCATGCACATCTTCCTTAAACACCACTAACACACCCCTAAGGAGTAAGAGGCTCGCCACGTGGCTCAAACCCAAATACAAACAGATAACAAATAACAATAATCACATGAGAGGACTTGAACCCAGGCACTCTTTGGCCCAACAATAATATTTAAACACTACTAACACAGCCCTCACGTGCAAAATCAATGAGCTTTGTGGCAATAGCCCAAACACAAACAAATAACAAATATCAATAATCACATGAAAGGACTCGAACCAATACACTTTTTGGCAAAACAAGGCTCTGAAACCATGTTGGAATTCCCTAGACCCAAAGCTTAAGCTAAAAAAAAAAAGGCTAAACAATAGTATCCAAAGACTCTACGAATGTGTTTGGTATGGCTCTATTGGCCAAAAGAGTTTATATAAAGCTTAATATTAAAAAAGCTCTTTTAAGTAAAATGGTAGAAACTCAAATTTTAAGCTTCTACAAGAAGCTCTTTTTGAGTTTTTTAAAAAGAAAATAATTTTTTTAAATACCCTTGTTATATTTCACAAATTCCAACATATCATTTTGAATAGAAAACTCTATTTTATTTCTCAAAAACAATTTAGTAATTTATTACCATCAAAAGTATTTTTTTTTTATTTCATAAGCAAACACAAAATTTTTTGTTAAAAGCTCCACTCCCAAAAGATCTACTCCTAAGAGTTTTACTTGAAAAGACATTCCAAACACACCCTAACAGACAGCAAGTGGAAGCATATCACATTTAAACCATTTCTTTAACAATGCTTGGCATAAACCGCATAACTATAATTGCATTGTCTGAATCACTACAAATATTAACATACCTGCGGAGGAACTCAACAATGATGGAAACTAGGTATGAAGGGTCACCCCCCATCTCTTCCTCAACAGAAGCAAACACAAATCTGTACATCTCGTCAGGTGAAATTGCTGGTGAAGTAAGTTGAGAATCCTGCTGCTCAGAGATATTAGCATTAAACAAATTGTCACTTGACCCCGGAAGCTGATATTTTAAAAAAGAACGGTGGACTTCATTAGCACTATCAGCACCCGATAAACTAGCTCTATTCGCTTTACAACCACCAAGTTGAAGATCATTTGAATTTGTTTTCAGGGGTTCAAAACTGGAAATGTCCTCGGATTCTGAAGCTGAAAAAGTAGATGATCTATTGAGAGATTCGCTGTCAATTCCAGCAGCAGATTCATGTCTTATGGATTTACCGAGTCCATCTATTCTACTGGTGGATACATCAGTGCTGGACACAGGGCTGTTAACATTTGGCACATTGGATGGGGAAGTCTTCTCATTCTTTAGTCCCTTAAAATAACTTCCTGTTTTAATTGAGTGGGAGTAAGAGGTAACTAATACATCTATTGCCCTGGCAACCACGGACACAGGTCTGCGTTCCAGAATCACAGTTCTTACTATTCCCAAGCTCAATTGTTTAGCCTAAAACAGCAATACAAATATATAAATAACACCACTAATAATTATATATTTTCAAATCTGGAGGACAATAGAACACCATAAAGAAACAAAACTACTCAATGAGATATACAGAACATCTTATAGATTCAGCTTTATATGCAGAAAAATTCTTGTTTCATTATTCCAAAACCTGACATCATTCAAATTTTTATCATTCTTAAGATGGTAACTCCAATTTGTTTTACATGATTGAGCTCATTCTCCACTATGACCGAGTCAACAATGCTGTGAAAGGAAATGGGATCATTTATGTTCATAAGGTGACCAAATGCCTCAAAGAAACATAGAAGACATTAAATCTTAAAATTTATTATTTAACCTTGTACGTTTCCAACTTTCGCCGTTGCAGGAATTCTAAAACTGATGGCACTTCTGAGCTACTGGCAGAAATTGCCTGCAATGATATAAAGGGGCAAGTATGACAACAATTAACTGGTTATTAATAATTAATTATGAGACAAAGATATGACAAAAACTTACCTCCAGATCTAAATGGATCTTCCACGAACGCTTATTAGAAATGTCACAAATGAGGTCAGGAACAAGAAAAGTCCAGTTATCTCCATAAATGACTGATTCACCAATATTATTGACCTCTGAATTTTCACTTTCTCTGAATCGAGAGGAAGAATAGGATCTCGGAAAACCCCTCAACAGTAAAGGAAGTGGAGCAGATACGGGAACTCGAGAATCTGCAAATATGTCATACAGTATCACCACTTTCGCATCTACTTGATGAACAAGTAGAACATTATCTACCACACTCACGGCAATCTTGCTTGAGTAAATAGGCAAAGAACCCTGCATTAGGTGAACATTCAAAAATCATATCCAATACCATTGCATAGTGATGTCAAATTATTGCAAAGGGTAAAAATTCAAAGTGCACATGCATGTATGTGCATGCATGATGCATCTAACTTATCTTCATCAAATTTACACCGTTCGAATTTTGGTTAAGATGGAAACACACGGAAGCAATGATAGAGATGTAACAGCAATTAATCAAAAAATAGCCTGTTGTGCCATTTGCGCCATGCAGGCTAAGCATAGGCTTTAAGATTGGCTACTAAATCGTTCAAGGTTGTCTTTTATGGTTGGCTAAAAATGATATCTTCTTCAAATACTTCAGAGTTCAGACTCCAAATGAAATTTCAGTCAACAAGTATGTTCTGCCTCTACTTTAGTTAATATCTGCATATATATCCAAAAAGTATTCAGATTGCCCAGAATTCTTGGGTATCCTATGCCAGATTACATTAGGTATTAGACTTTCCAATGATGCTTCTTCGAAAGTTTTCTTTTTTTTCCCGAATGACAGACTCCTTCTCTCACCCCATAAAGTTGGCTATCTCCCCAAGCGAAGCAAGGGTTCAAACTGTTTCTTACCCTCACCTCTAAAAGAAAGAAAGAGGAAAAGGGGTAAAGGAAGGGGGAGCGGATGTGGTGGTGGTGGAGAAAGTGTTGATGATGATGATGATTTTTTAGTGTCATTTTTCAAAATTAACTTTTAAATACCATGCATTTATAGGTGAGGAAGGGGTAACCCCATAGCCTTCAATTAATTACCCAGTTACAAAGCAGGTGGTTGAGCATCTGGCATTCAGGAAGAAGAGTTTAAAAATTGGATACATCAAATCAAAGAATCAGGCCAATCATATCAACTTTACCAAAACCTAGGAAACTTTTCTTATATTCAAAACTAATGTTAAAGCGGCTAAGAGGCTTATGTGTATCTCAGTGCAAATAATTATTTGCAGGTTACAGGAATAAAGAAAATCAACTTATGCAAGGCTAAGAGGATTTTATATAAAGTGGGAATGCAGTTCAGCATCAATCTAGGTGACATTCATGGCTACTGGTTGAAAACTAGTAGGTTTTACACTTTTACTAGACAAAATGAGTTACCAAAGACTTCAGACTTGCTTGCTACAAGTTTTTTACAGTTTCTGCTTAGAGTTGAAACCCAGGCTACAGAATAAATCATAGTCATGTTATTTTATCAAAAAAGTAGCATTTGGTGACTGGGAAAATGCAAGAAATTAAAGGAAAGTAGGGAGAAAGCTTTCTACATTTGTGTAGAATGCCATGAAACTGTTCTCTTTTATCAAAAACATCATTACAACTTTTAATTTATAAAAATTGTTCTTTTTAATTTTTTAGGTAAAAAGAACACTCAATAAATTAAATTAAATTTTATTAATATTATTTAACTAGATATGTTAAAGTGCTTAAATATTATTGTTGGCCCTTTCTTATCAACTTAAGCTTTTAGGTCTAATGGGTACTAACATGGTATCAAAGCTTTGTTGTCCCCGGAGTCCTAGATCGAGTCCCCCCACGATAATATTTGAATATGTTATTTGGGCTCAAGCCACGTGGCCATTGGACGTTGGCCTTGCACATGAGGGGCGTGTTAGAGGGCTTAAATACTTTTGTTGAGCTCTTTCTTATCCACTTAAGCTTTTAGGTTTGATGGTCACTAACAAGATAAAACAGTGAAGAAATAAATTTCAAAAAAGAAAAAAACTAATTAATATAACTTTTTGGAAATAAAATTCCGGATTCAATTTATGTTTAAAGAATGGCTGTTATTTTGGCTTCTGCTTTTTTTTATGTTTTTGATACTAGATGCATTTTCATAGTTTTTGTTTTTCAAAAAATATTACCAAACATATTTTCGGATTTAAAAAATATCAAATGCAATTCAACATTTCATTTCATAATTTTATCCTCTGAAAACTGAACCAAAAATGATACCAAATTAAATGACAAAACATGCCAAGTGATAGTTTCATAAATATGTATTTTCCATAAGCTGCCTTGCATTGCCTGAAGGCCATGATTTTCAGAAAAGCATGTCATTGGCCAAACTATGCCAAGTCTAGGATAGAGGTCCACCAAATCATAACACTTTATACAGGACCCCCAAATCTCCAACATCTCAATTTCAAAAGTGTACTAGTGCATGCTCATCAATTTTGTGTTTGAGGTTCCAAAATCTCATATATCCATTAAATATTTGCAGATCAAAATGACAAAAAGCTTAGAAAAGTAAACTACTTACATAAATAGTTGCCAACATGGTCTCATATGCAACTTAAATATTTATCAAAGTGCCAGGCACTAGAAATATGAGCAAGAATTTACCTGTTGTACGACAGCATCACGGTAAAATCTATATGAGTGGAGTAGCATTGCAACTCTATCAACTTGTAAGCAGTAAATCCTGCCATACCTGTAAATATCAAGAAGGCTTAAGATTTGACTTTTGTAAAGAAGGGAATTAATTTAGAAATTAGACTAAGCTTAAGTAACACCTACACAGTGACAATATAGACATCTTCAGCTTCTAGGACAGGCTTACTGTTAACCTCTGGCTTAGCCATCGCCATTTCAAATTTTGGCAATCGAATCATCCCAGCAGATGAAAGCTGAAGAAGAGAAAGCAACCATCTCAAAGTAATGATAAAACTTGATGAACATAGGTTATTCTCATAGTAATCAAATAATTCTTTTTCTTTCCCATGAGATAGGATATTCAAAAAATTCTAATCAATGACCATACATAATATGCATAAAAAATAATCATGATTTTCTTGACATGGAAATAAGGATTATATACAATTCTAGAAAAAGGGATACATAGGCTGAGGCATACATCTTAAACTCAAATGTTTGCATAATATAGCACCAAGAGCAAGCACGAAAACAGATAAAATGGATATGACATAAACAAAGGTTATAGGCCTTGGCTCAGATTGTGAAGAGCAAGATATGGTTAGCAGATGAACTGCAATAATTCCATCACTGTTATAAGGAAAAATTTAAGGATCCATCTCAAAATGGAATATGTTAGAGCTTAACATATTGTTTGGGCTTTTATCTATAAGCTTAAGCTTTTGGGTAAAGTGGTTAATTACATGGTATTGAACCCAATTTTACCAATAGTGATTCAGTTTGCATCCTCCCAGGTTTCCTTGTCAAGCAAATTTTACCAATATTTGTGTTTGTTCCTTTGTTCTAAGTTTCGTATTAGCATTTATATTTGGGCTTC